>JBBJLR010000034.1:16275376-16299763 GCA_037577145.1 Brachypetersius gabonensis
CCCCTGTAGTTAGAGAATGGAAGTCGCTTTGGATAAAAGCGTCTGATAAATGCCATAAATGTAAATGTAAATGTAGACGAAGATTCACACCGCAGGTCGTCCACCTCTCCAGGACCTGCAGATACCTTCTCTACAACATCAGAAGAAACCGACCCTTTCTCACCACTGAAGTTACGCAGATACTCGTCCAGTCTCTGGCCATCTCTGAACTGGACTACTGCAACTCTCTACTGGCTGGACTTCCACTGAAGGTAGTGAGACACTTCAGCTGATGCAGCTGCCAGGTCAGTCTTCAGTGTTTCGAAATTCTCCCTGTGGCCAAATCCTTAACACTTGCCCTCTAGGCCAAGAATGGACTTGCACCTCTTTACTTATCTGCACTGATCAAGCAGCATGTCACTTCTCGTCCTCTCAGGACGTCAAGCACCGCTCGCCTTGGACCGCCGTTGCTCAAAAGAAGAGCAACGCAAAAATTATTTTTGTTTCGCAAAAATTATTTCATTGTATCACTATAAATGAATCAGTTTTTTGAGTGAGAGAGAGAGAGAGAGAGTGGTATGGGGCCTGGGATGGGCTCCATTACCCCTCATTACCCCGATGCAGTTTAAGCAATTCAGAAGATGGATAGATGGGTGGATGGATGGTCAGCCTGAAATCACAGATGACCTTTTTTTTTTTTATCTAGTACATATTCTCTGTCATATAGCACAATATATCATTCCATACCATTTAAAGGAGAAAAACTAGTTTTTTCTTCATCTTAGATTTCTGAGTTTTAATTACATCTAAATTTAATGTTGGGCTTTGGTTACTTAGTGTTACTTACTCAGCTGAAATGATCCATTAAAGCTCACACCCAGAGGCTTTGACTTGGCCAAACAGGAAGAATTGACTGAAAAAAGGCATTTGCCTTAGGCATGGCCTTGTAAAGCCCTAGACTCTGACCCATTCTTCTCCCTATTGATTTTATCTAAAGGGCAGGGCGTTCAGTTTAGCATGAAAAAACAGGGCAGAAGAGAGTGCTACGCATCACGCCACATGTGCTCGGCTGTGCAAAATGCCAGAGGAATAAAATAAAACTAATAATTAGAAATAATTCACTATTCCACCAGATGATAACAACGATGTGACTGTATGACTGTAGTTACGAGGCAACTGTGAGGAATAAAATTTAAACGCACCTTTTTTTTTTTACCCTTGCTTCCGTTTACCCCCTCACAAAATACATACATCCATGCACACATTATAAATATATACAAACAATATTTTATATGAGCAGTGAGTGCTATTTTCACATTAATAATGGAATTCATTCTAGAATCATGGAAATAAATGGCTTACTAGGTGCCTTGCTAGTTTGTGTTGTGATCCCTGGTTCCATTCACCACCTGTTAAAAAACTGGAGCAATTTACACTGAATCCTAAACAGTCAACCATTTAACTTCTTCCAAAAAATACTACAGGTCTCTATGACAATATTGCAGGTATGACACAGAAATTAGATACCTTAAATTCCCGTAAAATGCAAAGGGGAGCGGGTATTGCATACACAAAACTGTTTTATAAGCTGCATTACTGAACCTGCATCTGTCACATAACATATACAAAATACTGACAAAAGTATTGACCCTTTAATAACATTCCATTCCTTTAATATGGGGTTGATCTGGGAATTTGTGCCCAATCGTTCTATAGAGCATTGGTCAGACACTGATGATGGACTGATGTCTGGCTTGCAATCTCCGTTCCAGTTCACCCCAAATGTGTTGGCTGTGATTGAGGTCATTTCTCTGTGCGGGTAAAGTTCGTACACATTAAAGTCATCCCATGATGGAGCTTGCTTTGTGCACTGGAACACTGAAATAGAAAAGGGAATTCTCTATATTGTGCCCTCAAAGTTGTCCAAAATGTCTTGGTATGCATTATGCATATGGTCGCCCTTCACTGGAAGTTAAGGGGCTCTGAAAAACAGGTGTATCCCAATACTTTTGTCCACATTGTGTACTTCGCTGAAACATACTGCAGCAAACTTGCAGTAAACTTCATAACAGCACTTATTTGTTAACACCAATTATTTGTTATGAGTCATTTGTTCATTAATGTATAATATTACTGCTAAATTGCACCGTTTTGTCCCTCTTTTCTGTGGATTTGCTGTAAAAAAACAGCTGTACACTCGGATTGTTTACCTTTCAGCGACCCCTTACATAATACGGTCTTCGGTCTCTGAGTCTTCCGGGTCTGCCAGCAAGCGAAAGAGCCGTTCAGCACCAAAACAGCGTTTTAAACTCAAGATATTTTGGACCACAGGCTTCAGACAGATCGAGGAGACAATAGGTATTTTACCAGTCATAACACATTCTAATCAATGTTCTCCTGTTTCCCTTTTTTAAGGAGTTAGCTTTAGCTCCTTAGCACTGTAATGCTACTGCTGCCGAGCTTATCCATTTTCAGCCTCTTTTTTGTATCACTTGTATGTTACTGTTGTCCTCATGGTCAAGTTTAACAAAGCTTTTAATACTTTACTAACTGTTTATCACGCCAGGAAATGAATTATACACTACATTTTGCACAAACAAGGGTAGCATAAGCGTGTTTACTAAGTTCATTCACTGGCTTTAAGCAGCAAGTTTCCAAGTTGGCCACATCAAAACAAGTTGGGGCATTGGCTAGGTTAGCGGAATATACCGTTTATTATTTGCTGAAGACCCAAAAGAATGACTGTTTCAGATATGCTGACTCTGTGTTATCCCTTCCTCCTTAAGTCTCATGACTAAAGGAGTGGTAAAAGTCGAAGTGAAAGTCAAGAGTTCCAGTCTTTCCAAATGGCGACGAGCAGCACCATGAGTAAGGCCACCCTGAAGGAGGACCTCACCTGTGCCATCTGCTATGACCTGTTCACCGAACCAGTGATGCTGGGATGCATGCACCACTTCTGCAAGCGCTGTATCACAACCTACTGGAAAAGCCTCCGGGGCCCAGTGACCTGCCCTCAGTGCAGACAGGAGTTCCCCAGCAAGCAATTCCAGACCAACTATCTGGTGGCTGGCCTTGTCGAGAAAGTCAAAGCAAGTGCTTCGACTGGCTATCTAAAGAGTATTGAGGTAATTACTTTTTTTCTTGCTCAGCTGCAGGTTTCGGCCCTGATCCTGGATTACCCTCACAAACATCACTACCACTTCAAACAAGGGAGTTCTTTTTAATTAGATTAGTTGAGTTACACGTGTTTAACTCTGCAAAACATAGGGCAACAGTAGCCATGGTTTAGAATCACTGGGCAAAAAGTAATGATGTAGCTCAATGTCTATATCTTAAAGAGGTTTCATATTCGCTGGTAGTCTGTTATAAATTAATTGAATACTTCATGTAAGCAACTTGAATTGATATCAGTCCAAACATGTTAAAACAGTTTGTAATAATACATTGGTTTGTTTCATCTAGGCTTGGTACTTTAGGTTAATTGATAACATGTTGGTCATGTATTCTCAGAAATCTTCAAAGTAACCAGCAGTTTGCTAATTATTTTTTGTTTTATGTTTAATTAGTTTCATTTAGAAAATTAAAAAAAATGTAATTGAGCCTAGGGTTCTTAAACTTGCACCAGTAAACAAATTCAGGAAGCTTCTCTTTTCTGTGTTTGTGACTATCACAAGATCAGTTTAGAGCACATGACTTGCCCATTTTAGGAAAGGGTGTACCTGGCAGCAGATAACTGATGTTGGATTATTAAAAAAAAGACAACTTGTTGTTGTCGTCAGTATTTGTCTGCTTAAAATATAGTTTGTAATATTATATTATAATAAAGCAATTACAGGGATATAGGTTTAAGATTATAATGTCACTTTTCCAGAAGCATCTTAAAGACCACCTGGAATCCCAGAAGCTACAAAAGGAAGAAATGATTTCCATGATACGGAAAGATGAGGAACAGATGAATGCAATAAAAGTAAGTCTGTTCCAGAATGGGAGACCATTTAAAATGCAGCATCTCCTGCTGACTCATGTTGATGTTTCTCGCGCTTCAATAGAAACTGGGAGCTGAGCTGCGGGACCAAGTACACGGCGACTTCCAGGCCTTGCACCACTTCCTGCAGGTTGAGGAGGCGTCCGTTCTCGAGCAGATGCGGAGGGACCAAGAGGTGCTGGAGCAGGGGCTGGAGCGCCACCTGGAGGCCCTGCATGCTGCTGTGAATGAGCTGGAGCAGAATGTGAAGGCGATTCAGCAAGCTGCCCGCACAGTTAGCTCCAGCATACTGGTGGAGGTAATAGGCTATTTCCATAATTAATGCTTGGGCGTGCTGAGTGCATATCTGCTACTACCTCTTTTAGAATAGTTGTCTTTTTTCCACTCCCATTTTGGAGATTCATGTTTATGTTTACAGAAAATACTGCCAGGGTAAATGTAGGAATGAAATATTAGTAATGTGCGACGACTTCCAGAACCTAATTTACATTTCACTCACTAGTAGGGCTATTGATATGGGTATTGCGCAGGTCAGAGCATCTGCTTCAGTTCTGGCTAACAGATGGAGCAGTGCATCTGTAACAGTCCCCCTAGTACAGAATTCCTTTTTTATGGAGTGCCTGAAATATGTCCTTCATCTTGATAATGTGTTCTTTTCTCTTTCTTCCCCTTTAGCTCCCAGAATTCAATTCCAGGTCAGTGTACTTCAGGAAATCTATTATATGTCTCCTAATGGTATCGCCTGTCTTGCACTTAAGTCCACTTTCAGATTAGAAGTGTCTGAACATAGTTACTTTCTTGAACAAGGCTGTTCCAAATGTGAGACCATGTGTGAAGCCTTTAGTATGCTGTTTGCAGTTTGTCCTCCTGTTTCAACTTGCACTGCTTTATATGTGAACTATGAATTTTTCTGTTGTTTTCAGGCCGCAGTTGCAAGTATTCGAAACACCAGATATCGAAGGATTTCACAGGAAATATGTTGCTCCTCATCAGTACATTGTGTGGCAAAAAATGTTTAAAAATTTAAAACCAGGTAATTGCAGTGATAAATAAGGAATGAAATATTCCAGTGGGTATGTGTTTACTTTACATAAGGAATGACATTACGTTTGTTCCTTATGATCATAATAATGTTTTATTATCTGGTCATTTTTGCTTCTGATTTTCATCCACAGGCCCACTACCTTTGACTTTCGATGAGGACACCGTCCATCCAAGCCTTCTGCTCTCTCCAGACAAGACTATGGTGGTTGAGAGTGATGCCATGTTCCAGTACAGAGGCAACCCAAAGCGTTTTGTCCAGTGTGTTAATGTTCTTGCAGCTCAAGGCTTCCAAACAGGAAGGCATTACTGGGAGGTGGATGTTGGTACAAAGCCCAAGTGGGACTTGGGTGTTGCCCTGGAAACGGTTGATCGCCGGGCTCGGGTTAAGCTATGCCCTGAAAATGGCTACTGGACCCTCCGGCTGCGCAATGGTCGTTACTCAGCGGGGACCCAGCCGTGGACTCCACTGCGCATAACCTCCCGGTCTGAAAGAATTGGGGTTTTTGTGGACTTTGAGGCGCGCAGGGTTTCCTTCTACAACGCCAATACCATGAGTCTGCTCTGCTCCTTCTTTAGCGGGCCTAGAGGAAAAGCTTTCCCATTCTTCAGTCCTTGCCTTAAGGAGCCCGGCCAGCAAGCCCAGCCAATACGTCTCCTCCATTTTCCCAGGCAATCTCTCTGAGAAGCCTGTGAGCTGATGATGCTCAGTACTTCAGTAGAGCTGCAATCACCTCGAGTCTTATTGTTCAGTTCCAATGTTTGCCTCAGATCCAATCTCTATGCTTTCAGAAGAAAATCATTGCAACCTAATTGTATTTTGCTACATATTTCCATTCCATCACATTCAATCAGTGTCCGTTGTTCCCTCAACGCAAAGCACAGTCGCAGTGAATGTTAGCATGTGCTTAGTTTGTTGTTTAAAACAAACACGTTGGTTAATTTTTTTTTTTTGTCTCTTGATGGGTCACATTTGTGTTTGAAAGTGACTTCTTTCTTTTTTAAGTTCAAACAGAAAACAGACCAATGCCCTGAAAGGACCCACTTGAGCATTTGTTCAAGTTACCTGCTGCTGACTGATGCACAGTGAAGTTACAGTGAAAATCTTTTTGTTCAAGAAACTTTGGGGGAAAAAAACCCAAAATATTACATCTACACAAAAATTGGATTTCTCTCCACCTCAGCGGTGTAATGCGAACATAGCCTAAGACTGGGCCTTCAGTCTGAGTGTGTCGGTTTGATTCATATCACTTTACACAGTTATTGCACCTACTGTGCCTTTTAAGGACCTGCGGGCAAACCTGCTTTAGTCTTCGTTTTCAAAAGCCTGTTTCACATGATTTAGCAGTAATCCAACTAGCTGTTGTTTGCATGTTATTCCTGTTTAGTCGATCTTCCATGTACACCATCTACTCTGACATCAAATGTATGAAAAAAGACCAATCAGTAATTTAATCTCACCATTTTTTCTCAACCCAGATGAGAGCAGAAGCCCAAAGATGTGATTGTGTCCAGATAATTGACGTTGATGAAAGTGTTATCGCGTCGTGTTCCACAGCAGACATGACCCTGAGCTAAAATTTTGTCTCAATGAAAACAACACGTTTTTCTTATATTTTATTTGCACCTGATCTCAGCCATTTGTTTCTTGGACCTAAATTCAAACTGTAATACTGGTGAAACTGTAAATAAATTTCACATATTTTGCACATATGACTCATTTTTTGTAAATGAACAGGAACAATTGTGCTGCATGACACTTAGTAGAAGCATAGCGTTTGAGTCATCCTGCTCTTAGTAGGTGTTTTTTTGTTGCAGCGATTGCTATGCTTTTCCCTAAAACTAGAATATTATCATTTAAATCGCCAAAAAATTCTCTTTAGTCAGTGCAGCACATCCCTAGCCTGTCATGCTCAGCATTCAGTTGATGGACGTTTTGTCCGGAATGTAGTCATTTGAATGCAGATCACAGCGTCCTGCCTGTGTCTGTGTCTAACCTCCATGAGATGACAGGAAACTGGTCAGTGGTGATTTACTCCCTGTACTCCTTCCTCTCTGACTGATCAAAACAAGCCAGCACCCTCCCCACCCACACGAGTGCAGTACGAGGGACACTTTGGTGCCTGCATTTTTTTTAGGAGATGGCAGGATTTCACTTTTTATAGCCGTACAGAAACCCTGAAGGTTTGCTTATCCAAATGCAAGATATTTTAAAAACGATAATAGGTTACATTTATATACAGCACCTTCCACAAACCCAAGGTCGCTTTAAATTCCAAATTTAAACTCTCTAAGCTTCATAAAATGAACGATTTTTTTACTGGAGCACTTAAGATAATCATCTTAAAGTCAAACACTTCTACGTTACAAGACGACACCTGCAGGCAGGCAGTCTATAATGCATGCATAAGATGAGCACAGACTGAAATGAGCCTTGATGAACGCATATCAAGAGCATCTTTCTTTGTTTACCCTCAGTTTTACACATGATTTAGAGAGTGTCCACCTGGGGGGTGGCATCCCGGATACCCAAAATGGCAAGGATGGAGCCGTGTTATCTGTGTGAGCAGGCAAGTGCCTCGACATCCTCTTTCCTCTTGCTCCCTGCAAGGGGTCACACGAACAGAATGGTGGGCCTTGTGCCCCCAAACTGCTTTACTGTCCTCCTGGGGTGGGGGGGGTGCATCAGACAGGATGTGGCACAGCCCCTGCCGTTTTTGGCGGGTGTCTCTAGCTCGGACAGCCGCTGCTTCTCCGGGGGTCAGGCCGGCTGCCTTTAAGCGTGGAGAGGAGCGAAGATTTAAATGCCTCATTAACATTCCACTACTCCGCCTTATGTCAAATTCATTTGACGCAGAGCTTATGTGCCCCGAGACTTAAATACTAAAGATGGACTTCGTTTGGCAGTGTTTTTTTTTTTTTTACCTACACAGCAGGTCAACTGAGTTGAGTACACAGACTGCAAATGAGTGCATTACTTTACATAAGAGACAGAAAGCTGCAAGTTCTGCGAATGGGCCAGTCAATCACTGACAAAGGAGCATTTTGAGTCAAACCCACCATGTTGTGAATTCAAACATCTAGAGGGCCTTTGAGAGGACAGAGGCATTCGTTACTGCTATTTAAGTGTCTTTGTCATCGGTCTAATAGTTATAAGTCCGAGACAAGCCTAATCAGATCTCGGGCGAATCAATAATTTGTCATTTGTCACCTGTTAGATGGAAGCTCAAGTCAAAGCAATTTTGGCCTGAGCTTCAAAGTTTACTATTGGTTTCTAATTTTTAATTTGGATGTCAGCCGGCAGCCTCATTGTTAGCAGACTGCTTTCATTTCACAGGCCACCTGACTTGATGAGCCTGACAAAAATCAAGTGGACGTCCTGGAAAGAGCATGAGACAGAGGATCAGTCAGGTATATCTGGTTCTTGGCAGAGGCGGGCGGCGAGTGACATGGTCTTGTTTCCTTCCGGTGAGCGGGATGCTCCGTCGTGTGTTTTCTGACCTCAGGATGTGGCAGATGGAGCCGTGGCACTTCAAGGCCTAGTCCTTGAGCTGCATCCCCCCCCCGAGAGCAATGCTGGACAGGAAACACTGTCTTTTCATGTGAAAGGCAGAAAACATTAATAACAATAAAAACAATAACAAGAATGAACATTTCTCCAGCGTTTTGAAATACAGAGCTTGCCGTTTGTCATGTTTGTTTGAGGGAAGAGACGAGGGCTGAACAGGCTGCACTGGAAGCTGTAGAGTGATAAAAAGTGAACGAAGGGAAGCAAATTACTGCGTTTACCGAACTTGTAGTTTAAAGCACTCCTACAAACAACCAAATGTCACTTTGACCTCTAATTTTATCAGGGCTGAATTTAATATGGCCCAACTTTCCATTGCCTTAAGAGCCAACCTGCATTGGGTTCTAATACTATCTAATACTAATAGATTGAGAGATAAGAATAGGAATTATGGCTGTCTATGTAATATAAGATTATAAAGTATCTAAAAGTGTGCTCTTGTGGTAAAAAACAAAACAAAACAAAACTCATGATCCTCCTTAGTTTTGTTACATTTAACCACTGCTTTTTTCACTGGTGGCTCAGTTGATATGCTGAAACACTGATATGCCAATATCTTAAATTGTAGCTTATCTAATGTTCCTTATTATGACGCTACTGTATTATATTAAAAGTTTAGTCATCTAAAGTTATTGGTGGAATAAGACATTTTCTCCAGATAAAACAACTTGTTAAGAAATACATTAATAAAACAAATATTCTTATAACTGATTTGAAAAAGCTTTTAACATCTAATTAAAATCTTCAGAAACTAAAATCTACAGAAATAATACATTTATTGGGCAGATTTAGGATGACTTCAGTTGCCAAGATATAATTTTATTGCAATGTGGGATTAATCAATGGTATAAAAAGACAACAATTTAAAAATAGTTTGAGTGTTTCTTTAGTTTTTAATAAGAAGTTTTTAGTTTGAAGCTTTTTCAAATATTATTCAAAGCCAATTAATTGTGGGAAATCTATTTTCCCCACTTCTACAGGATCTTATTATCATTACCACCTCGGACTTCCACTGTTTCAGAAAATGTTTTAATTTTTAAACCACATTGTTGAACCACTGATCTACAATTTCATAAATGGTCTTTATTCTAACGGTACATGTAGAAGCATTGATGTGCAGAAGTATCGGGTATACATTGGTTATTTTGTTCATGTTCTCTGCTGATAACCCGACCTCGTGCAGTGGTTTTAATGAAAACTGCTGGATGTTTCACAGAAAGTTTACAGTAAGCGGGAGGCGAGTGGTGTTTTTGAGCTGCGCCGCTTGTGGACTGGCTTTTAAAAATATGTACTTCATTCCAAGCGCTCAGAAGGACCGTTCCTCCCAGGTCAGAGGGTGAGCGCCTGGAGGTGTGGAGAAACAAGCACAGCCTACAATAATATTGAGACTTTCACTTAAGTCACTGTTATTCTTCACAGTTATGGGATCTTGGGCAGTTTTCTTAATCTCCGCTCTGTCCTGTGTTTTTCACTGGAATGGTGAGAAACAGCACACACACAAAAAGAGACACGTCCACTGTGAGCTATATGTAACTCTTACAGGTTGCTTGGACATCTAAAGTGACTAATTCTGCTCTCGGGCCACTGTTTTAGAGACTGAATGCATTTTTGTTTCGGGAATAATAGAAGTTAAAAGGTACTGACAGACAGCATGCAGAAACAAAAGCACCTGCCAAGGTTAGTTTGACCTGGTCAGGTCTGGCTGGCCGGCACACCCCTGAATCTGAACTGTGTCCAGGAGAAGCGTCAAGCGTGGGTGATTTGGACCTGATCTGTTGGCATTTTCAGTGTAAAATATGTGTGTTGGTGTAAGGCTGTGCCATTGAGGCAAGGAGGCAGCACGAAGGCCGAGGCTGCACAAGCCCTTTAACCTATGAAAACCAAACCAGACATTGTCATTACAGGTTCAATTTCCAGCATAATGTGTACATACACTGCTTTGGAGGACTATTACATTTTACAAAACTCAATAGAGACATTAGCCCGAGCCCTGCATCTAACCAGTGCTGCTAATGAGCAGGGCTGTACAGTGGGGGCCATTACGTTTGATGAGCAGAGGAAGGCCTAAATTAGTTAATTAGCCCATTCCATTGTGTTCAAGTACATGCTTGAAAAATGCTTGGAGTTGAGAATCCCCTGCCCACCATAACGGCTTCGCTAATGAGAGGCGCTAGAGCCAAATCAAACACAGCGCGACCTGAAAAAACACACATACAAGCGCGCACACGCGCTCGCCTTGCTCTCTAAAGGAATTATTGGACCTGATGTGGATCTGGTTGTCAGGCTTTTCTCGCTGTGCTTAGCACATGCCTGCTGTTTCTGTGTGTTTTTGTTTCATACGGGGTTTTTGGTTTCAAAACGTCCTGTTATTTCCGAAAACAGAAATTAGAAATGATTGCAACCCGCCCAGGGTAGGCTTAATGGGATTCTGTCCAATGAGCATGGTCTGCAGCGACAGCATGGGTGACGGGAAAGATCTTGATGAATTTTGAAAAGGGTGTGTGTTCTGTTAATAAGGGGAACAGAAGCCTCTTTCTATGCTTAATGTACATTTAACCTTAAGAAATATAGTAATCGCCCGCTTTTTGAGGGGGATATGTTCCAAGAGCACCTGCGTATAGTGAAAACCTGTTGTTGTGTTTCGCTTAAAAAAAAAGCCTAAAAATGCCTATTTTAATAATGTAAACCCAAAATATGCCCCAAATCTGCTCCCAGAACACTTTAATGTCATTTTAAACTCAGTTTAATGCATTACCCTTAAAGCAAATGTAAAGGTAAACTCATATTCGAATTGCAATTCCCTGCCGAGATATGCAGCTCAGAAGGTAGTAAGACAAAAGTATTGGGACACCACAGCGAGGTGAAGGTTTTCAGGGAATAACCCCTGATCTACTCGGGCTAAAAATACAAATCAGGGCTCGTAGGAAAAATCTACCGAATTGTGCAGTTTGAAGGGTCTGAGTGCTTTCCCCGCCATGATATGCAACTCGGAAGGTTGTGGGACAAAAGTATTGGGTTACCGCCACAAAAAAGCAAAAAAAGGCAGAGAATATTTGCCATTTCCGCGTTATTGTGGGAATTTCCGCGTAAAACTATGAGTTTGGTTTTCAAATAAAATCTGCGTGTCACTGAATTCGCAACTCCTGATCCGTGTTAAATTGGGGGATTACTGTATATATAAGAGACAATATGTAGGGTGCATCTGTAATGATCTGTGTATAACGCAATGATCTGGTTTCTGTGTTAACATATATGTTCTGTATGAATTATTTTTATTTGTGAACTTCTGGTACAGGAAACTTTTTCGATCCCAGAGAAACACAGACACAATATGAAATGTGAACATCAAGTCAAAGTCTTTAGAAAATACTTTATACAGTATGGCATAAACCCAAAATGCTGTAGTCAGGAAGAGAGGTGGATATAAATACTTTAGGTAAATAAATTAAATTTTATTGGTACTTGAACAAACTTATGGTAATTGTGTTTGTTAAGACGAATAATTATTAGTTAACTCATTGACTCTTCGTGGCTCATGTCTGTCTCAGTGGGGTTCTACTGGTTCTTCAAAACTTGTGCATGATTCACTGGTTGAGGGCACTGAGTATGATTTGATATGAAGTGGTTCAGTGTAGGGGCTCAGATTTTATTACAGTGGCTGTGACCGGACTCAGGGGTCGCAGTGTCTGCTGGAGAAATACAGCTATTTTATTTATTTCCAAACACTCCAGTGAACTCCAGACATACCTCTGTGTAACTTCCTATGAGGGACCTCTCAGATTCATTAAGATCTTCAGTGTCTGACTATTTCACACCAGAGCTGACATTTTAATTACGACTATTGAAAATCTGGTGGAACAATGCTTAAGATGTCAGACAGAAAACCCCAGTCAGGGAACGATCAGTTGTTTTTCAAAGCCAACTCTGTCGAGAAAGTTCTAATAATCAGTAGAAAGGCAAAATCTTGTTACTCTAATTGGACATGGTGTGCTGTGAGAGCGAGTTAACAAACTGCCTACTTCTAACATCCACACTGAAACCTTTTAGAAGAACCAAAAGGGCTAATGAACATACATTAGGTTATTATAGAACATATACTAGGTATATGTACTATATGGACAAAAATAATGGAATACCTGACCATTGCACATTGTATTCCTCCTGGAAGGCTTTCCAGAAGATTTCTGTAGCATTTATGAGGTCAGACACTGATGTCTGACTCGCAATCTCTGTTCCAGTTCATCCTAAAGGTGCTGGATGGGGTTGAGGTCAGAACTCTGTGTGGATCAGTCAAGTTCTTCCACACTGAAGTCCTCCAGCAGGTCTTTATGGAGCTCGCTCTGGGACACAGTCCTGCTGGAATAGAAAAGGTTCTTCCCCAAACTGGGTCCACACAGTTGGAAGCATGGCCCTGTCCCGAATGTCTTGGTATCCTGAAGAAGGGCTTGTCCCAAACCCAGAAAAACAGTTGTGTCCCAATACTTTTGCTCATATGTTGTCAAACATCAGAAACATACAGCAGATATTCAAGCACACACTTGTCTTTCCTTTCTTTGCCTTGCTCTTGCTTTCTTTACCCCCAGAAGTCGCTGAATTGAAGAAGCCTGAGAGTTCCTCCAGAAGTTCCTCCAAAAGTTCATATGAACATTTGCCACATTTGTGCAAGTTAAAATAGTTCATTGTTGTCCTGAGAGTTTGTGAAGACTGTGTGCTTTAATTGCCTATCGCGAGGCTTTTTGTTGCGAGGCTACGTTACTCTGCCTAATTTACAGACGGCAAAGTGTCAAAAAAAAAAACCCTCAACATTGCTGGGCCAGCTGTTGGACTTGCAATTCGAGACGTACACATCCAAAACTTGTGCGATATAATGGCAGGAACATGATGACATTTAAACAGTTGTTGGGGCCAATAACAGGATTGAACATTTTCTTGCTTCTTGACAGATGTAAGCAGAGCCGTATTTCAAACAGAATGAATTAAACCATGGACCCTGTCAGCACAGCTGCTATACACGGTCTGGGAGCATAGACTCCAGCTTGCTTTCCCAGGAGCATTTGGCTTTTGAAAGCAAAATAGGATTAATAATTTGAAGTATTCTAAAAGCGTGTCTTTCAGAAATTTAATGGTTTCCAATAGCTTGAACACATGGAGGCTGGAAAATGGGATGAAGGAGAAGCTCCAAATCTGAAGGCACCTTAAGAAGTGCCCTGCAGACAAAGCTGTGTTTGTCTATCAGAAACAAAAATGTTCTGTATTAACCCTAGAAAGCAAGTCTTGTTGTTCATGTATTTATACAACTGCACCGGAAATAGGTGTGTAGAGGTCAAGGCATGGTAATATAGTTTAAACGAATGTAGCAGCTATTTGTATCTTGTCGGTATGAACACGATTTTCGTATTATGTTTATATAGTTGGTTATCGTGGGCATGCAAGCATTTGATGAGGATCATTCTGATGAAAATTGGGTCTGTTTGAACAATGTATACTAAACAAACCATGAAAAAGTGACTGATTTTTTACTGTATTTGACAGCAGTGAAACTTCTAATTACTTTTACATTTACGTAGCTCTTACCTCTAAGATTTTTTGTTTATTTATATATTAATTAATCGTGTGGTAAACAGAACAAAGCAAGAACAGGGGCGGTGTAATTCCCTTTATTTACTATGCATATCACAATAAAGCTGCTGAAAGGCCTGATTTAGGAGTTTTAGTTACAAGTTTTAGTTTAGATGGTCGGCTTCTGAGCACGTTGGGCACTCCCTGCGGCGACGACTGGAGCACAGGGTTGCCAGATTCTCTGCCTTAAGTTACTGATTCTGCACACAAAGAAGATCTGAATTGTATTTTTTGCTTTTATTATCATCAAAGTACTAGTGTATAGTCATACATGGCCATTTGGGTTCATCTGGTCAAATGACATATTCTGTTCATTTCATTTTGAAAACTCCATATGCATGGAAGAAATATAACTATGATTTTGATTTAACACGGCAGGATTACCATTTATTTGCTGAGTTTGATATTATGCTAAAAAGGTGCCATGTGCCCTTTCAGTCAATCCCCTAGTGCTATTTTTTGAAGGTCTCGGATTAGATTAGGGCTTAATTCAAGTCAGACGTAGACAATTCCACAGTGTAATAAATTATGTAACCCCTCAAATCTCACTGTGTGCTTACACTCAGCAGCCATTTGCTCATCTGAGGATCTTAAACTAAAAACAGTCGACCCTGCAAGGCAAGATAAGACTATTAAAGATATGTAAGCACTTCCTGCTTCATGGTCCTAAATGTCTCTAAGAAATTGAAGTTATCTGTAGGAAATGGAAGGAGAACTGTTGAAGACTGTAGGGTCTGTAGCTTTGGCTGAACGTTTTGTTGGACAAACAGCATCTACGTGGAAGGGTGATGTGAAGGTAACCTTACCTGTGATATCATTGTGAAAGTCAACATCTGAAGTGTGTAAAACAACACTTAGAGGAAGCAGAAGCTCACTGGAACCAACTGTTGTGGTCAGAAACTATTTTTAATTTGTAAGTTGCCACCAAAGCTATATTTAAAGAGGCATTTTAGGAAAAATACCTTGCCTGCTGTTAAGCATGGAGGAAGATTTGCCATGCTTTTGAGACTGGGTGGAAGACAGTGGCAATTCAAAATCAAATTAGAAATGTCCATCACCATCTAGAGATTTGAATGTGACTGAAAATTTACACCGGACCTGTCCTTTGGAGTGGGCAGAAAAGTGTCGCATTTGTGTTTGTTCTATGGAGAAGTGGTTAATGTACTTAATTACAGAAAACTGTGAATAAGTCCTGACTGAAAGATGGAGAAGATGATGAGATCTTGTTTCTAGGCATCTGGGAGACCATATTTAGGCTGAAGCGAGAAAGTCCAGGGCTTCGAATAGGACAAGTAATCACTTTCTTTAAAATATTTAACTCTGAAATGTACACTAGATGAACAAAAGTATTGGGACACAAGTAAATATCACTTTCTTTAAAATATTTAACTCTGAAATGTAGACTAGATGGACAAACGTATTGGGGCACATCTGTTTTTCAGGGTTTGGGCTGGGCTCCTCACTTCCAGTGAAGGTTAATCTTAATACTTCAGAATACCAAGACATTTTGGACGGTGCCATGCTTCCAACTTTGTGGACACAGTTTGGGGAAGAACCTTTTCTATTCCAGCAGGACTGTGTCCCAGAGCACAAAGTGAGCTCCATAAAGACCTGCTGGAAGAGTTCAGTGTGGAAGAACTCGACTGGCCACACGGAGCCCTGACCTCAACTAGAACGGAGATTGCGAGTCAGGCCTTCTCCCCCAACATCAGTGTCTGACCTCATAAATGCTCTACAGAACGAAAGGACACAAATTCCCACAGAAACACCAAAATCTTGTGGAAAGCCTTCCGAGAAGATGCAAAGGGGGACCAACTCCGTATTAAAGTCTATGTATTTGAATGCAATATCCTTGTTGGTGTAATGGTCAGACATCTCAATACTTTTGTATTTATAGTGAACCTGTATTGGTCTGTGCTGCAGTCCATACATCTAATCAATATTATAGCTATCATTTTTAATGGGACAATGAATTGCCATTTCATTCTTGCATTCAGTGCATTAATTCATCTCTTCTCAGTCACTTTCTTATACATTTTCATGAACACCCAGTTAGAAAAGCAGAAGCTGTCTCCACAGTGAATACTGTGGGAAGTTCAGTCTGTGAGCTGAGGAGGAGACTCCTAACCTAAAGGTCCGAATCTGAGCCACTGCCCCCAAAGCGTTTTATGAACGAAAAAGGGGTGGGCGAGCCAGTCAGTCACGGGAGGAAAAAGGAAATGATTGTAAATCCATTCAGATCCCCGTGAATTTCGTCTGTCTTTCTTTTTTTTTGTCACTGGGAAAAAATATCCCTCCTCATAGTCTCCAGGTCTCGGTCCTGCAGCTCCGGGTTCTTCGCGCTGATGAGAGAGAGGCGCGCTCCGAGGACTTCAATGCCACCAGCACACCAACGAGTTTGGCACCAAATCTAAAACCTTCGAGGACTGGAGAGCTGGAGATGAAGAGAGAGTGCTCGCTTTTCTGTGGGATTTGGATCGGGATCGCCTCTTTCTCAGGTGAGGCGCCGTGTTTGGAGCGCGTCCTGCTTGGAAACTTGTTCCCAGGCGAGAAAGTGAACTTGCCAGGCTGCTTGTAGGCGGATTTTCACCCTCTTGCTAAAGTTTACTTGTACTTTAGGGCTGTTTTAACCCAAGACTGGTCTTGTGTGTAAACTAAACCAGGCCTGCATTAGAAAATTCTGCAGCCTCACCAGAAGCAACAGTGACTGACACACTGGCTGAGATGTCAATGGAATTATTTCGTGTATTTTGGCCTTTCTAAACTGAGCAGCCTCCACCCTCAGGTGTAATGAATAGCGGGTGGTCTGGAAAACTGTGGGTTTAAATCCCAGGACTGCTAGTGGCACCACTAAGGTACCCCTGACCAAGGTGTGCTCCATGGGCACAGCGTTGCTGGTTGCCTGCTGCTTCACTTGGGTGAATGGGTTAAATGCAGAGAGCTGATCATTTCATGCTGTACATCCTGTGTGCTGTGTTGTGCCGTGTTCATGGATGACAAATTGATACTTTACACTTACACTAGTGTAACACCTCATAGACCACCGGCTGCGCTTGCATCATTACTGAGGGTTGAGCCAACTATGTGATGGTCTGTGGAAGAAGATGAAGGAAAGCGTCAGACCACAGATCATCTTCTCACTAGAGGCAGACAGTTCAATTTATTCAGTGATTCTCATTGGCCACAAATGTATTAAGATGCTCAATGATGCTGGAATATATTTTAACATACTGTGTATTTAAAGGGATAAAATAGGTTGATAAGGGTCCAGCATGCGAGGAGCTATCTAAAGGGCCTGCCTTAAAAGTCTGAGGGTCAAGTACCCAGGACAGATGATCAGTTTTGACATCACTGGTTGTGCTTTAAGCTCAGTGTATCTGAGCAACCTTCACTGGTATGATCTGTTAAAGCCATCAGGTCACCAAACGTTTTTGGCAGCTGCTTTACAAGCAGTCTTTATTCACTTTTGCCCCTGTAGTGGCTTTATTGTTCTCTCATGAAATACATACTTTTGATTTATAAAAGGTCAACTCATTTAAGCAGGCTGTCTTATAGATGCCTCTTCTGGCGATCGTGATGATGATAAAGGCATATGCTGGTTGCCAGTTGTGATTTCCAGAGGATAACAGAAGCTCCAGATCTCTGCTTGGATCTGAGGAGTCAAAGCTTGCTTTTAAAAGAATGTTCCTTGCTCCCATTGGTGAAGACTGTAGAGCATTCAGAGTGGTGAGGAGCTCCAGTGTTTGGTATGAAATTCCAAATAAAGACACATTCAAGAGGGCGTCTGTCATCGCAGGTGTCAGTTAGTGAGACCCAGGAGGGGTCCAAGGACAACTTGCTGCTTAAGTGTTTTCCAGGTTATACAAGCCGATTCCTGCACCTTGGGTGGAGGCTTGTGTGGAAAGACGGCCTCTTTCAACATTAGGTATCCACGGCCATAAGAAACCCAGCTATAAGTGTCTCCCTTAAATATCTCTCCAAATGAAAACCACATGGAGGCTTGGTGGCTCTGGGAATTTGGCTGTTTTGTTGTAGCAAAGACTGGCTCCAATTATTAGAGGCGGTCCCCAATTACTTAACCGAACACTAACCTTAACTGAAGCAAAAATAGGCAAACGGGAGACTTGGAGGCACAAAAGAGTTGCTTGTGATTTAATCAGAAACAAAACGTGTTCAACAGGCAAGAGCCCGCGGCAGCAGAAGAAGCTGTCCGCGTTTATTGATTCTGATCATCTGCTGGCTGTTAATGTAATTCCTCCTCGAATGGAAGACGATTAGCCCTTGGGCTTTCTGATTTAATATTACTACCATTTCACTTTTGAGAATGTCTCACAGGCGGCACTCTAGAATGTCCCTTAAAGTCAAGAAGGAAGGGCACCCGCACTACGAACATGTTGTTTCAAAAGAACGTGTAAAAAATAAAGCCCTTGCTTGTCTCTCCCACACTGAAGCTGGAGTAGAAATTTATCTTGAGCCTGAGAGGTAGAGCCTCCACTTGTCCTTTTTCGTCAAACAGCTCACTCACTGCAATGTGTTTTATGTTACCGCCCCGGTGATTAAAAACAGCTTGAGACTCACTCGCTGATCTTTGGCTCGGGTGTATTTGAAGTGAGAATGTCATTATCACAACCTTCTAGTTTTAAACATAATCTACTATTAGATGTTCTGGGTGCTGAGCTAATGCCTAGCTCTGCTTCACTTAACTCCAGGGGACAAGAGATTCAACAAATACACACACACACATACACACACAGACACACACACACACACACACATACGCACAGCCTCCAGCAGCTATGTTCCCCTGTGGAGCCTTTTGTCCTTCTCCAGACTTTATTCATATTATGAATGTCTTATGTTAGATCCTTCTACTCTAATATGGCAACAGTAGGTGGAGATGAGAAAAGCACTCCTTGGTGGCAGATGCAGCTGGCAGATTATGAATGATTGCAGTGATCAGCAACAGCTGATCAAAAATAAACGCATTCCCACAGAACATCGTCTTCCATACTGTGGGGGAACGACTTTTTGTTTGGGAAAGGCTCTCTCTTCCAGTGCTGGAGGGGCTCAGCGCCATCGCAGTCTTAATTAGTTAATGGTCGAGGATGTCTCAACGTCAAAATCTGATTAAAGAAGGAAATGTTTGTTTCAAACTAGCCTTATTTCCAGCCTGATTTATTTGTACTTTGCAAAGTACGAATTTACATTTAACTGCAAGGTGATTGGAGAGCAGATCTCCTTATAGCAGTTTGTAACTACTAACTAAGAGGGAGTATTTTGTGTAGAATTTCCAGTCATAGTATTGATAGTGTTTTTTTTTAATTGAATGTTGTCCTTCTTTAGGGACCTTGACAAATTGGAAACTGGAGCTTATTAGTCTGAGTCTCCATGACCCATGGCGAAAAGTCACGGAGCGGTATGAGGCGTCACAAGTGTAAGGTTTCTCTAGTCACTGAGACGACGTGCCCTGTCATTGAGGTCAATGAGGGTTCATGGGAAAGAGAGTATTTGGTGGGCTCTGAGGAAACTGCCTGCTTCATCCTGGCCTCCCACACCCATTCTATTATCCAACCCACTTACCTCCTTCCGACCTTTCTGTCTTTTTTCTTCGGCCACATCAGCACCGCCATGCTTCATCAGATTTATTTGCCCCACAGGGAATCCCTAGTTATCTGAAATGTGAGGCAATGACTTGGAACCGTGTCATTTTCAATGTCTTCTCTATTAATGGGAGTGCCGCTACAATATATTTCATCAAATGTTTCCTGGGGTAAGGATGACAGGACATCCACGCTGGCTCACACCAAGGAGTCATCGCAGCTCTAGGTCAGCGGGGGGCCTGTGTGCGAATCGGGCTCGAGCACGTGTGTCTGATTTTGGCCCGTGACCTGAAGTGCATGAGAATCTGCCGTTGTGCCGCAATCGTCAGTGGAAAATGCTCTTCCTTCTAACCTCGCTGGGGAAGTAATTTTGGGCCGAATGTGATGACAATTGAAACGGCGGAGTGGAAAGCGGAGCACGTCCTGTGTGGCCGCCAGCACAGGTACAGGAAATTGTAGTCAGGGGACAAGCGCGGCACGTAGGAAACACACGCTGATGCCTAACTCCCCTCGTCCCCCTACCACCCCCAAAACATCCTCACTTCAAGTCCAGCCAGGAAATAGGAAGGGCACTAGCAAGCAGATAAATGTGCACAGAAAGGACATGCAGTTTCTCTTTGGCTCCCATCCTCCGTTGATAACAAAGGAATCAAAGTCAGAGCTGGCCTTGTGTGTAGAGGAAAGACGAATTAGGCTTAAAAAACTTACTCTCTCTGTTTTTCTGTGAAGTGTGCACATCCCCACCCCAGTGTTGACTAAGTTCCTCCAGGGAGCAGGGGGGTGCTGACTCTTCAGTCCGGGGAGGAGGTCTGTTCCATGGCCTGGCTGCCCCCTCTCCGGCCGGACACAGTGCTATTTCAGTGCATGGCTGTGCTGGCTCGGGGTCCCACTGTCTGAATGTAAAGGTGGACTTCGGTCTTATCAGAGCACGTCCTTATTTTATAAAAAGCACAGTGATCTACTCCACATGTGAACTGATGCCTTTTTCTCTAGAGTTTTTATGTAAAGCGGATTAATAGCCTGATCTTGGCCATTCTTGTTGCTGCTTACTTTGCTGAGCTCCCTGATATCTGAGGACATGGTCCAGTTACAGCATAGCAGTGCCATTTTTTGTCCATTTTTCCTCCTCATTCCTTTCCAGAACGTGACTGAGTGGCATTTATGGAAGCATTTGTACTGACCTTCAAAGTCCGAATAAAATATATCGATATCACCCCCCCACCACCATCATTAAGAGTACAGAGGTAAAGGTGGGTGCATGTACTGCTGAAAAATTGGTGAACTTTTCATTGACAGACAAAGAGAGCAAGATGCAGAGAGCAAAGGAAAAGCTAATCGTAAAATGTCACCATCTCTCTCAAAAGGAAATTGTGAAGCGAGAACTGAGGCTGGTGAGCAGGAAATTTACTGGAAATGACCAAACAATATCAGGGCCTATCAAATCTGCCATGTTTCCGTTCATGTGGCACAAACAGCAAGCCTTTCATTTTGTCTAGGGTCCTAAAAGACCCTCTCGCTGGGTACGTTTTGGACGTAAGCAGTAAAAAATCTTCAAAAGGTGAAAGAATGACAGATTTGTTGGTCAGGAGTGCGTCTGATTTATCTGTTTTTCACAGGAGCTCTAGTTGTCAAAACAGACGACGGCTTGACTTCGGTTTTCTTGACTATGACAAATTGATGCCGCCAGCCGTTTGTTTTAGTCAGCGAAAAGAATGATGGGCAAACCACACATCTGTTGCATGACCAGTTTTGTTTGGGGCAAGGTTAATGAAACCTCTAGAAATGTGGCCGGTTTAAAGAGACGAAGCTCTTTTTCCACCACAGGCTTGTAACTCAGTAAACACCCATTACACAGATTTCATCGGACAAAGAATGTTTATGGATATCCAGTGCCATTGCCTCAATGGTCTTCACTGTTTCTTCAGATATTATGGCAAGACTTGGAAAGGTCCTCACTGAGTCATTGCCTTATCTTAATGAAACATATCCTCACAGCATGGCCTGTGTCAAGCTCTTATTGAGCATTAAATAAACACGTATCTCCTGGGAGAAATGCTTGGTTAATATCTGTCCAGCCTGCCTGTCTTTCTGAAAGCCATTAAGATTAGCTGAGGGAGTATTGCCCTCTCTGCTCAAATAGAACCAGCTTTGGGCCTCACAGCTGTGGGGACTATCACATTCAACATGTTCTCAGATGGGTTAGGAACAATGATAATCTGTTTTTCTGTGAGATTATTCTTGCTTACAGTAGAAACTGTCACTGAAGCAAGTTCTCATTTATGTTTCACTTTCTTAAGTAGGTCTGAGAGTTCACTCTCAACTCTCAAGCGGTCATCTATGATTTCTCGTTTAGTTGGGGTATAAATATAAGGTGACACAGAAGCCAAATTGCCTTAGTATCAGGGTTGGCGTCAGAGCGGCTGGCATCTAACTGACTATGGGGGGGAGGTGGGGGCACTATCGATCTTGAACTATATGCATTAGGACTGGACTGGGACAAAAAAACGTATCGGGCATTTTGAGCCGAGACCGGGCGTGTTGGGATGCTAACGCAATACTAGAGGGTGTAGGGGGGCATGCCAACTCGCTGAGGGGCAGTGTCTTCAAATGCCCCCCTTTGACGTCGGTACTGCTTAGTATGGAGAAGATTGAAGAATACACAAATTAAATAAGAGGAGAGTACTTTGGCCTCTATTAATTGGGAACTGGCTATAATATTTGTAACAGGGCAATCGTTTGTAATAACCATAGCTGTAGTGAAACGAGCATTTATTTGACCCACACAAGGTAAGGATGATGGTAAGAGAGGCAAACAAGGGTAAAGGTTGTAGTTTTCCTGAAGACGGCAGCATTTTGGGATCAATAAGTATCCAAAACTACAATTAGAAGCCAAACCCATGGCAACAAATGATTAGGAAGGCACAAGAAAGTTTACGTGTATGTTTAAGGTATTTACCAGACGCTCTTATCCAGAGTGACGTACATCAGTGCTTAAAGTCCACAACTGTTCTGAAACCTGTAAAGCTAAACTTAAATCAACAACAGCTATTTAACCAAGTTACTGCTGGAGTTACACACCATAACAAACCCTGTCAGAGAGAAAAAGCAAGTCGGAGATTAATACACAAGTAAAAACAGTAAAAACCGTTAAGAGGGTGAGTGTCTGAGGGGTTTGTAAATATATAGGAAAAGGTATATAAAAGATGCGTGGGAGGAGTGGCTAGTTGCCAAGGTGCTCCTTAAAGAGGTGGGTCTTCAGACGATGCTTGAAGAGGCGAAGGACTCCAGATCTGATTGCAAAAGGGAGTTCGTTCCACCACTGGGGGGTCAAGACCGAAAAGAGTCTAGATGCATCTAATCACAAACTTAAGTCCCTGGAGTCTTTTAGACACTACTGGTCAGATGGAACAGAATATAGCTTTTGGGTAACAAACATTGGTTTTGGCATAAACATAAGAACTGCTATACAGAAAGGAACCTTATCCCTAGTGTTGTAAGTGTTGTGGTTGGTCTAAGTGTAGTGTGGTCTTTATTGGCTATTTCCCCTCATTATTATCAGGAATTTAAATGAAACTGAGTCATTCCTGGATGTAAAAAGTTTTTTTTATATAAGGTTAAGGTTAAGATTTTCCCCTGTTTATTTTCAAGTGTGAGATGTGTTAAAGCGTTTAGTGTTTAGTGTTTAGTGTTAAAGCCATTAGCTGTCTTGAGTCTTGTGTAATGTTCTATATGTCAGATATTACACCAATTTAGCTTTGCCCATGACTTTGAACACTTCTGACAAGTGTCTTGGCCAAAATAAATGAAAGACTTCACTGCCATTGAGGTCTTTTTTTTAAATGTAGATGTCAATATAATGAGAATAAGCTATACTTATGCAATAAAGAATGAACGAGGAATATATTGTTTTGAGTCCTCACCCGACTAGGTATTTACCATAGATCACAGTGAGAGAATATAAATGAGTTCAAATATGCAGCTTACGGTGCCTTTTGAGTTCACGATGTATTGAAATGTATTCAAGAATCTATATTGCAAAGACAGGCATGTTGATCTTTGCCTTGTGCTATCAGTTAGACTAAAGTAATCCAGCATGTGTCTTTAACTGCCGCTACCCGTCAGTCAACACTTCTAATTACTTCTGTATGCGTGGTTATTTACTGCACTGAAAGCCGTTGTAAATGTACTCCAGGATGCACATACATTGCATCTTTTTTATGGGTGTGGGGCAGAATGTGCAGTCATATGGAAGAGATTGACATCTGGCACACAAGGCTTCCATAACTGTCCCACACAGAGATGAAAATCTGATTCCTAATAGAGGATTCTAAGTATGCTAAGCCCCATCTGAATCTGGGCTGAAACATCACACGTTTCCCAAAGGCCTGTCATTCGCTTCATGCCTCAGTAGACTGCAAATGTATCTATAGTCCTGGTTCTGGCACCAGACAGACAGTATTCATGAGACCAACATTGTCTTAGAGTTCAATCCCAAAATGCGCATCTGGATCCTGGACACTGACTGTGTGTGTGTGTGTGTGTGTGTGTGTGTGTGTGTGTGTGTGTGTGTGTGTGTGTGTGTGTGTGTGTGTGTG
>JBBJLR010000034.1:16302441-16312648 GCA_037577145.1 Brachypetersius gabonensis
GTGTGTGTGTGTGTGTGTGTGTGTGTGTGTGTGTGTGTGTGTGTGTGTGTGTGTGTGTGTGTGTGTGTGTAGTTCTACAAGTTTGCCTCCTTTTAGTGCAGCCTACATATCTGGAAGATATACTATAAAGGAGATGTGACAGTTCACACGTTCACACTGGGAGCCTCTTATTGTTCACAGTAAATCATCTCCAGCCACCAGACTGGGCCCAGCCTGAGCTCCTTCTTTCACAGCATGGGCCCTGTGTGGATGTAGATCATTCTAAATCACATGGAACCACAGCAGTGCTGTGCGAGATGGCAGAATGCCTACTCTTTCTTTATCCTGGGCTTTATCCTGTATGTATAGTTCCACAGTACCTCGTGTCAAATAGAGACACATTATAAGATACGCAATGGGCCATGGCTCGTATGGAGGGTGAGGCATGCACACATGCATTTCATTTATAATGCATACACAGTGTTTCCTTCAAGGTTACATCACCACGTCGAGTTATGGAAAGACGTGGTGGGTTTCGCAGAACAGCAGCGGTCGTGCTCTACTGCATCTCAGACCAGAAAACCTGCATTAAAGAGTGAAGCTTTCGATGGCGAACAGAAAAAGCGGTATGTCAGTAAGGCACTTGAGCTATTCGAGAAATCCATCAGCAGTCTTTGGCTGTTGCCTGTTCTACTGTATCAGCAACCAGTCAACATTCCCCTCAGGGCAGACCTCCGCCCACGCTAAAGCGAAAAGATCTCCACCCACCCCAGAGTCAAACCTCATTCTCTTTCGTAGTTTGCAGTATCACTGTTTGTCTCTGTGCCTGTAACACGTGCAGGCCGTGTCTGAGTAATGTGGGCTGTGGTCATACAGCAGCGGGAGCCTGCTGGGAGAGTAAATAACCTTTGATGAAATTTCATAAATTGAGACTGCATAGTCACAAACATCTCCTCAGCCTGCAAAAATGAACCATACCTGAGCCATTACAGGGAGCGTTTGAACCAAATGAAACAATTTGTGGAGCAGTAATGAAAAACTGAGGTTATTACACACTGATAAGCTTTCCTCTCTGTTTGTGTTTACTCTGGGGAGTCATTGAAAGAGAATCTTCATGGATATTATTGTTTGTTATTGTTAGATGGTGTCATTGGTGCGAATTTGTTTCATTGTAAAATAGCTAATGTGAATTCAGTATTTCATTACTCCTCTGTGCAAACTGGAACAGACACAGACCTTTAAAGCTGGCACTGTCCCAAAAAATGCACACCCTTGGAGAACCACTTCCTGCCCATGCTTCATAAAAATCAATTACAGAGCTCTTGACTGAGGAAAGGTCCCGGCTTACACTGCGAGTGCTTTGGTGTTTGGACAATCGAAAGGAAGATGTGAATCCTGAAGGGTCAAGGTGATGGCTGCAGTCGGCAGGCCAGTGCTTTTCTCGGCAGGAGTTTTGTCCTCTCTCTGTCTCTCTGTTAGGGTTTGGAAATTGTCTGTTCCCAAAATAATGGAGGCAAGAGACTTTGTGGAGGATGTTTCCTCTGACTCGTTGGCCTCTGCATGGTGCTGTTTATTTGAACAACCACAAATGATTGAAAAGTCCTTGAGACAAAAGGAGACCCTTGGGTTCTAAATTGTAGCCGCGGTACAGCTACAGCTGGGCTGTCTGCTGTGAGGCACGTCTTTAGGCTTTGTAAAGGAAAGATGGCAGTGTGAGCCTGCGGAGAGCGAGGCTTCATCACAGCTACGGCATGCATTTTGTGTTTCAAGCTCACCACCGTTAAAATGGGGCTTACTTAATACACATAAAAAAGGGTTTTAATAAAAATGAGCAGTATTGCAGTCATGGAAACCAGGATAAACATCTGATTCTTTTAAAGTAAACTGTAATGTTTCTTTCTGATTTGAGAAGAAACATCTCGTTCACTGTAAACAAAATGAAAAAGCTCTTGTTTTGTGTGTAAAGTATTCACAGACGCTTCCAGTATGTTTCAGTATTGACTGTGTGAATATAAAGCTTGGGCTAGAGGTAAATCAGTCTCATTTTAGCTCTTTTTTATAACTAGTTGGTTGTACTGATGCTTTGAGATCTACAGAAGTCCAAAATAATCAGCTATTGGTTGTTTCATAGCAGCAAGTAAAAGGTTATGAAAACTTTATTTTGATGCCTTTCACTTTTGAAAGAGTCAAACCCATACCAGCCACCCTGAGGAAGAAACTAGCCTTTTGCCCTTAGTGTAATTGTAGGTAATGTAACAGGCTTCTGTTTCAGCAAGCTGCACATACCAACCATGTGGGTCCATTATATCTTGTTACTCATAGGCCACAATGATGTGTACAGTGATTCGGTGCATTCCAAAGAGAACACTAACCACCAGAATGTATTAGACCATGCAGACCACCTCAACCTTCTGTGGCCCGTTGCATTCTTCGCTTCCATGGTCAGCACAGAACAGTTAATGTTTTGTTTATCTCCACAGATATTTTGGTTGTTGTGGAGTCTCTTCTAAGCCGAGAAAGCATTTACACCATAATCTTTATCTCAATCAGCAACATAGTCATCATGCTATCGTATGACTATACACAATTAAACTTTATATGAAAGTATGTCAGCAAAACAGCACACCGGCTTTCTGTTAGTATTGTTTTCAATCAGCTGATGTTCGAGAATAAATCTGCAGAACTCAGAATATCTACAACGAGGAAAACTGCCAGCTGCCAAGAGGCCCAACTCAAACTATAAACAGGTCACGGACTTACTGTTGAATATTTACAAAATCCTATTGTGGTCTGCGGAGGCAGGATGCATCTGAAGCACTTGGATTGTGTGCATGAAACGCAGCACTTCAGAATTTACTTTCTGATTGGCATGTGTGCTGCTGGCCTTTCAGGAAGAGGGCCATGATGGACCCTCAGCTTTCCTTAGCTCAGCACAAAGAGAAGCTGCTTTTGTATTTCCCACACCTCCTATCTCTCACCGAGGGTGCTCATGAATTTCAGTTGCAGCAGCCCAGAAATTTGGTAATGGCTCTGATCTCTAACGATTTGTCTCATAAAATTCTGTGATCTAGAATTCAACAGCACTGCACTGTTAAATGAAATAAAAGAATGTAATACAACCACATGAATGAAGTACCATTTGTAGCTGCTACAAAAACATGCTGTCCTTGGGGTGGTGGGGCTTAGTGGTTAGGATACTTGCCTCTGGACCAAGAGGTCATGGGTTCAAATCCTACCCACCACTGGGTTGCTGAGCAAGACCCTTAACCCCAAGTTGCTCCAGGGAGACTGCCTCCTGTAGTTAAGGAATGGAATTCACTTTGGATTAAAGCGTCTGCTAAATGCCGTACATGTTTACAATGCTTTGTATTTATATTTAAATTACAAATGCTCTTACTCCACTTACAAAAGGCTTACAAGAGTGCCTCGCTGCTCTCTCAGAGAACATAGCCTTAGCTGGTACAAATATATTACACTTCCAAAAATATACTGCCTGAAACTAGAGTCAATGTTGATACATACTGTATGTAGGATCACAGTGCTCATTAAAATGCTTTACAAAGTCTAGTGGATCTTGAGACTGTGAGGCACTCATCTTGAGTTGCTATTTTTTACTTCTACATTCAAAAGTAAGGGCTCTAATTAATGTATTATGTAATGTTCATGTTTAATTTTAGGAAATGCTTTTTATCTCTAACTTTTTCCAGGTGTGCCTCAGGACTCTGTGACATTTTCATCAGCTTTATATCCTTAAAGTGCAATAATTGTCAAAGATGATGTGCTGTGACCTTTTACCCTATTCTTCAAACCCATTTGAGAAACGTCTGCCAATTGAAGAAGCCTTAATGGACTCCTGGAACATCAAGCAGCACCAGCAGGAAATAAATCAAAATCACTCTTGATTTAAACCCAAAACTACATCTGTTAGTGTTTGCTCTGGTAATCCTATGGATTGCAATGGATTACCTAAAGGACTGATAGGAAATCTCCAGTAATGAATAACAGTGTCCAAACCTTTGTGATGACCAGTGATGGGTGCCAGTAACATGCAGACGCACTGAGTGCTGCTGAAGAGGCTGCTTTCAGAAGCTCGAAGTCCATAAAAGCAAATTCCCCTCCAATCAGAAATCTTTCCTCTCTTCCCTCAGGTCTGGTGGCTGGGTTTTCTATGACCCCACCTACCCTTGACAGTGCCAAAGACCAACTAGTGATTGACG
This sequence comes from Brachypetersius gabonensis, assembly GCA_037577145.1. Taxonomy (NCBI): domain Eukaryota; kingdom Metazoa; phylum Chordata; class Actinopteri; order Characiformes; family Alestidae; genus Brachypetersius; species Brachypetersius gabonensis. The sequence continues at coordinate 16,306,638 of JBBJLR010000034.1, forward strand.
CCAATGACACACTGACTATTACATGCAGGTAGGCATCACTTTATCATGCAATGTGGATCATCAGTGGCCATTTTCAAGTGTGTTTGAGCAGTGTGAGGAAATTCTTAATGAGAAAACATCAAGGGATCATGTCGATGAATTAGATTATATAGCCTGAAAGTTCTTGACACGTACAAGGAATGTTATATTTGGATGTGAGTACTGGAGGCAGACTAAGTCCACCCTCAGAAAACACCACAGACAGTACGTCTTTGAACATACGGGAAGAAAAAGGCATTCCATCACTCTGATCCTTCTTCAGCTGCCTTGGCAAAGAATCCAGCGGATAAATTGTTTTTCAGCGGTAGCAAACATGCGCCTTGGGAAGGAAAATATCTATTTTGGCCCCATCCCAGTGTGATTAATGAGTAGCATTATGTATTTTATATAGTAATGGCTTGAATTCAGAGCACCATTGTTCTTCATAATCTTGTTAGGGAGGAAATCAATGTTTTTTCTTTGGCTTTTACCATATGCAATCCAACAATCAGAGTCTGTGTCAGGGGAGCCTAAGATAAGGATATTAAGCCATATAGTACATTATTACTCTGGAATTGAGTCATCTAAGAATGATTGCTCACTTTGTTATTAGTATTTATGCTCAGGGAGGAAATAGTTCAGGTAAGAATGCATATTGTCTTTGGAAAGACTGAATTTTGCTCAAGGAACTGCCATGAAATGTATTATACTGTAGAATTATGGAGTAAGTGTGAACACTGGACAGAATTTCAATGAGCGCTGCACAACTAGAGAGGCCAGAGTGTCAATAGGTCAGTAGGTCATTTTCATGCATGCTCAGAGTCTGAGGCAGATCCGTCTCAAGTGGCTTGCTCTGAATAAACTTGAACCGAACCGTGCTTGACCTTTTCTGATCCCTTGACGCAGGGGACAGCTCATTCTGGACTGGGCCTGGCCTGAGCAGTCTCTCAGCAAAGTTGAACTTAACGAGCGAGAAGGGCAGCAATCAGCCATCCACGCCGACGGCCAGAGAGGGCTGTGGGTGCGAGAGTGCCAGGGAGAGCCTGGAAAGCCTTACTGCAAAACCCTAGTGCTGACCAGAAGCCACAGCGATGACACTGGCTACTACCGCTGCTTCTACCAGGACGTTAAAGTCATCCTCGATGGAACCACAGCTGTCAGCGTATACGTCTTCGTACGAGGTGGGCGGTGCTGTTTTTATGTCTTGTGGTGTAATTTTCTTTAAGGCCCTACTTATTGGTTTTGGGCTGAAAGTGTTTAGGCATAGAGCACAAATCTTTTTTTTTTCTTTTCAGAGTCAAAACTAGAACACACAGTAAAATAAAATTTGTCACATTTGGGCACATTTAATGATTCAGAGGCTGGTCGTCATGCCAAGCCCATTTCTGATTCCAAATAGTTTCCCCGAATTAAATCTCTTACATTATTTCAGATGTAACCGAATGCCCGTTTTCGGTCACTCGAGAAATTAATAGCTCCATCCTAGAACAAACAGCATCATCCGGGCTTGCAGATCTCTAAGACTGTTTTTATTTGTCTTACCCCCCCGAGAAAGTCAGTTTTCTTGCTCAAATATCCCGTCATCCTACAGTTTCTCTTTTCTTTGGGAGTCAGACAAGGACGCAGAAGGCGTTCCATTCAAGTGCTGCCCTTATTCAAACGATGAAAGAAGACTACATGGTAATACAGCTTCAAATTGTTTGTTTTGCCTCAGAGGTTGCTTCAAAAGGGTCCTAATATTGAATAGACCAAAAGATAAGAATGTAATAAAGCAAGACAGTCGAATCTGCTGAAATGACCACAACACAGACAGTGCCATTCTTTGTTGTTGGCTTTTGGGAGGAATTAAATACTGTGTTCTTTATTTATAGGTTTTTCTGCACTACACGCTTGCTTGTACTTGATTTCACCAGTTTTATAGAAAATTGCTATTCATATTTCTTTGGCACTTTGCTTCCTAAAAGAAACATTTAAGGATACAGTTAAATTTGTGGAAGATTTTCTGACCAAGCTGTAATGAGCTTTCTCCACAAAACATCTCCGTTATTCAGTCATGGAGTTGAAAAAAGCCTACAGGCCCTTCGGTATAAAATTTTACAGAGATCGAGTGGGTATTTATTTGAAAAACGGCAAGGCACAACGCTTTTAAAGGCCCACTGCAAAAACATGTGGTGCTAATTTGACTTCAGTTCAGGCCTATATTTGTAACCAATTGATTTGTGATCCCTAGTTCCAAACGCTACTCCAAATTCAGACGACACTGTCAGTGGCCTGTCTGGTTCTGCACTCTTGCCTGCGGTCAGTGCTTTAAGAGCGTAGGTGAAAAGGGTCTGGGGAGAGCAGTATAAAGACGCCCCGCTGGCTTGTCTACTTGTGTGAAATGCTGGGTGATTTCTCCTGACAAGGTGCCGAAACTCTTTCCATAGATCTTACCAGGGGGCTGATTAGAAGCAGCTGAAATCGCAGCTATAAATTAGGAAGGAGCGTGAAGCCGCATGTGGCTTTGGTTAGCCTCCCGTACCTCCCCGCGCACACGCTTCATGCCTCGCACACACCGCCTCCATCGTTCATGCCATCGGGGCACAAGCGAGTGCCCATGGTTACTCAGAGGAGCCCTTGAGAAGGCGTTTCCCCTCTTAAGCCTTAATTTATTGTGAAGTACCGCTGCTCAACAGGTTTGGGTATTTTTCCTATTATGACTGTGGGCCACCGGCAGGTAGAAACATAAGCCTCCAGATAATTCCTTTTGCTTGGAACCTGACAGATTGGAGTGTTTGCTTCGAGAGAAAAAAAGTAATGAAGCCTTTTAGAGAATTGTACACCTCTAGGTGAAATTCAAATAACAGACTGAAGCCCCCCTGTTAAAACAATGGGTGGGGCAGTTTCTTCAGCAGTCTGCCTCATATGGCCTCTGTCTAACACATAACCGTGTTATTATGAGGTTTAGACAACGGTGATGTAAAATGTTGACAGAGCCATAATAAGCCCATCTGCTTGATATGTAAAGAAAAGATGAGTCACAGGTTGGACTTCTCCAGGAGTCGCTCTGTGTGTACAGCTGTGGAAAGATGAGACAGACAGTGATGGGTTTTAATTATTCTGAGAGCCCTGTTTTCATTTGCCTTTCTGCAAAATAGATGGATATAAGTCTTAAATAATAGTTATTAGTGATTACTGATTTTTAATCATAGTTTTATATTATCCAACATAAAAAAAACGTGCCACACTTGCGTTTGTGTTAGGAATAGATCTGAGGTGGTGGCAACATAAGTGTGCTTTGGACCAAAATAGGTTTGAAAATAAGCTTTGCACCAGCAGATTTTGATTGTTACCCCCCATTGTGCCCTTCCGTCACCAAAACGGGCACGAATGGGAATAAAGGCACTTACGGCTTCATGAAAATATATCCCTAATGTCTTGGCTTCAGACATTAGTGACAGTGATTCCAGCATTACACCATTTCAGAGGAATATAATATGGAATGTATTATTGAAGATCTCATTAAAATTTGCATTGCTACATTACTACACACTGCTCAATGAGAGCTGCGACTTCTCTTGTCGAGAGAAATGTGTTATTAGTGATCGGACAGTCAGTGTTGTAAGAGAATTCTTGCTTTATGTGAAAAATGAAAATGCAGGCTGCTGAATAATAAAACTGCATTATGCAAATTTCTGCATTGTGTTTTTTTTTCTTTAATGGTTTTAAAGTACGTGAGGTCACAAACTGTGACTTTTGAACGTTTGTATAAAGAATTACATTTGTGAAAATGTAGAACTTTTTTATTTCTTCTGATAGACAGCAATAACCCATTTGTCAGGAGAAGTGACCACATGCAGACCATCTTCGTGAGAGGCTTAGACACACACATCGAGGTGCCCTGCCGGGTCTCTGACCCTGAGCTGAATGTCACTCTCTACATTGTAAGTATGGAAGCAAGCTGCACAGCTCACAGAGCTCAGGCGTAGACAGGGGTTGTAAACCAGAGTGCTGTCTGCATGTAGATTTTTACAGTCAGAAATGAAAATGACAAAGATGTAGAGCTCACTAGATCTGAAAATAATAATAAATGACTCCAACATACAACAGAGCAACTGCAGATGACTGACAGCCTGAGTGACTACAGCAGGAACGTAGCACACGGGGGCGGGTGTGTGTTTCAAAACCCCCCAGTTTTGCTAAAATGCAATTCCACCCGCCAAGCTCCACTTTTGTCACAGCGTTTTAATCTGGGGGAGGGGGTGGAATCACGTTTCGGCAAAAGTTGGGGTGTTGAAACATACCCCCCCCTCCTGTCAGATTGTATTTATAATTTGGCTTCCCCATCCCAGACCACCCCCCCACTTTTGGAAAGCTTGATACACCCCTGGGTTATAGAAAATAACCGGTTGTTACTGGAGTGCAGATATAAATCTGGCTGTTTATAATGAGATTTGAATAAGAATACTTCTGGGTGCCCTATTGTTATCTATAAGGGAGGCGTATTATATTGTGCTGATTGAGGATCCAATTCAGATGAGAATGTCAGGGCAAATTTAGTTAGCTGCAATACACAGACTATTAAACGCGTACTCCTCCATGCGTCTTCTTGGGGTTAAGAGCCCGTTGAAGCAGATGATGTATTGGATTATTTCAGTGTCCTCCATCAAAGCAGACAGTTTGGAAGTTTGCGGCCGCATGCTATTCTCACCCTTCACCTCCTGAGGACATGCAGTCAGATATGAAAAATGTAATGAAATTCTTGGCATCAAAAATCTTTGTCCTTGGGCAAAGTCTGTCCCCCATCATTCCACAGCCATCTGCCTGACCTTTTTTTTTGCCGGATTGCTAAATGCTTAAGTCCATACACTTATAACACTGTACTGTACGACAATTTTACACATGACTGCACCATCTGTATTGCTGTAAGACACTAAAATCCTAAGACAATACAATTATAAAGGGTCCCTTTTTCCCTGTGTTTTTCATGTGTGTGTTTAAAAAAGGTAGTTGTAACAGATATTTTGGACAGTATTTCCTCTCAATAGATGACAAATGTTTATTTTCTCATCTTTGGGTCTGTAGTTACAGCCAAATCCTATGCCTTTGGAAGGTAAAGACATCACATGGAGCAACAAGAGAGGGTGGTCTGTCCCCAGATACGTCATGAACCACACACCCATGCTCCTTGGCTTCTACTGTTCCTTGACCTCATATGGCAGAGAGTACACCTCCAGCTACTTGGTGATGGAAACTGGTGAGACCCCATTTGCTCTTGAACAGGCTCCTCTTATTCGCTATGTTCATCCAGCTAATTAAGAGGCATTAGTTGTATAACATGACATCATATTTCACACCGGTTGAAATCGCAAAGAACATGTTGAAGATGTTCAGCTTTTAGGAGCTTGTAGGAGTCTTTGAGGGCTCTCACTTCTGCTGACCCCTCAAAAACATTTATAAGATTGTGTTGTTGAATGAAGTCAACTCTTCTTCTCGTTTGATTAAAACTGAAATGCATACAAACTGTATGCCAAGATCAATTGCCTCATCAGATGGAGGGAAAAATGAAGTCTAATTGAGCGTAACGCGAAATATTGGCTCACTCCAAGCAAAAATATTGAATCAAACACATCAGCTAATGACTTTTTAAAGTCTAGCTCAGTATGAACTTGGACTCTAACAAGCAAATCATCAGGGACCGAAATGTTGTCAACGTTTTCTTATTCAGTTCGCTGTGATTACCAAACTGGCTTGACTTGTATAGCGTCACCAGCAGACAGACCGTGTAATTAAACTCATCAGTCACTGTCAGCTCCCTGAAATTAGCCATAATTACAATAGCTTTACAAATGTAGTTATTTGGATCTATGCCTTAGGACGATCTATTCACATGTACTACTACCAGTCAAAAGTTTGGACACACCTTCTCGTTCAACGATTTCCTCTGTGTTTATTATGGGCTACATTGTAGATTAATACTGAAAACATCACCTGCTGCTCTGATGCAGCTTTGC
>JBBJLR010000034.1:16312748-16324288 GCA_037577145.1 Brachypetersius gabonensis
CTGCACATTATGGCTAGAACCACTGAACTCAGTAAAAAACAACAGTCCATCATTCCCTGATTACAGAACAGAGTCTGTATGCGAAGGTGTGTCCACACTTTTGACTGGCAGCGTAGTTCCTCCAAAAAAACAAAGTCAAAATCCAACACTAAGCACCTCTGTGGCTGCACTTGCTAGACACAAGCACTAACTGTCCATGTGATGCTTGCAATGGCCAACAGGAGAAAACTTTTATGAGCTGAAGCTGTATCCTGAAGACTCGTCCCTCGAGCTGATGCAAGGCGATGTCCTGGTCCTCAACTGTACGGCGCTGGTGGAGTTCAATACGGGTGTGGAATTCAAATGGACCTACCCAGGCCAAAAGGTAAATGAGATGCATGAATGGCTACTGCAATATTCATGCTATTATTATACATAATATTTTTAATGTGTATTGCAAGAAATGTCGTTGACAAAAGTCGTATTGACAAAAGCATGATGAATTCGCTTTGTGTAAGATGGAGCCAAGAAATTTGTTTAATTAATACAAGGAGCGAGTATTGATCTTTAAATAGTACACTCCCAGAGGACATATTGCAGTTACGCTTGAGAGCCATCAGTCAGTAGCGTGATGATTTTCAAATTTCGCTTTCTCTGCTGGGCCTGGGCTTGTCAGAATGAGGGCTTTAATGCATTGTTTGAATCATTTGTCTTCTGCATATGTGATGCCTAATTCCTCACCGACCTTTCTGACATAAAAAAGGTGAAAGCAAAATTAATAAAGAAATAAATGAATATAGCCGCATGTGGTGATTACAGGGGTCCAAGCAAAGCACCAACAAATGCCTGTAATTACAAAGTAAAGTTTGGATTCAAAATCTTGTATTCCACAGGTGAGCATCCCACCACTTAACCACAGCCAAATTCAGTGAAGTGCTGTGTTTTCTGAAGATTGATTGTTCACTCTTCAAGTATGGAGTTTTTAATCTCAGGAACAATCTGCTTGGCACTGGAGCACCTAACCACTGAGTCACTTAGATAAGGATTCTATTAAATAATCATGGATTTATAGATATTTAGGTCATAATAAACTTTGTTTGGTTTGTGTACTGTGGTCATAATGTGCAAAACTTCACTTCTACTTCCCGTCTTCCCTGTCAAGAGACTAATACAAACATATTTTAATTCTTTAGTAATTATAGAAATATGTAAGGTTTTTCTACTATATAAACTCAGTAGACATATTCATGTTTAATATGGATAGTGCCACCTAGTGATCAATTGAAATAAAGGTTCATAAAGTGAGAACACGTGTATGTTCTATTAAAATTAACTAAAATTTGCCTTGTGTTAAGCTTGCCAAATGCCCAAATGAACCTGAATTGACTTAATTAGTTGAATCATTGAATCAGCATCTTTTATACCAGTATCTCAAATAGGCAGGATGCAAAACTTCAGCTTATTTGGTCAAGCAGTGGTTGAGAAAAGGTTATTTGCATTTTATAGCACCCTGATGGACTCCACATTATGTATACAATTATAAGCAAGCATTCATGAGAACTGGTGAAAGTAAAGGCATTTCTTAAAACAACACTTCTAGAAGCACTAACTAACATTAGGTGACCTTCGCTGATACAGGACAGGCGTGTTATCCACTGTGCTGTGCTGTTGAGTAAATACAGTCTTAGCTGCTGAAGCCAATACTTGTCCGAACAAGAATAATTCATCACTGCTGTGTAATTGCTTTAATTGCATTTGTTGTTGGCAAATAACATGCAAAATCGAGCCAGTTTTTATGGGAGGACCATCGTTTGGTTTGGTTTCCATGAATGAGAAATGAGGGGAAAAATTGTCTTCGGGCAGCTGGTGGCGTATATGTTAGGGCATTCGCCCTGCAATCAGGAAGTTGTGGTTTGATTCCCAAGACTGCTAAGCAAAGTACCGTCCCCACACATGGCTTCTCGCTGCTTCAATTTGTGAATGGGTTAAAGGTCCCATGGTTTGAAAATGTCACTTTATGATATTTATTAACATTAATATGGGTTCCCCTAGCCTGCCTATGGCCCTGCGATGGCTAGAAATGGAAAGAGTGCCTTGATCATCCTGCTCCGCCATTGAGAGAACGACAGCTCAGATCGCCCGATCTGGAAAGGTTACCCCACATTTCTCATGCTTTGCCCGCCCAGAGAATTTCACCCCCTCCCCTCAGGTGCTTCTCCATCTGGATCAGATTCTGGGTCAAACTAGAAAGCTTGAATGACTGTGTGTCTACGAGCCATTGCTACACACTGTAAACATTAGCATGGTAGACCTACCTTGGCTGCAAGCTGGCCCCTCCCCCACTCTCCACCTTGCCCCGCTTCTCTCCTCCTTATTATCATTTAAAGCTACAGACACAGAAACGGTGCGTCCCCTAGAAATCTCAGTGTGGGACTGACTCTGCTCGAAGTGGCTGTAATTCTGCACCAAGACTGAATTTCGGAAAGAGACTTCAGATACAGTATTAATGGCCACTAAGACCTATATAAAAGTATACAAAAGCAGCATGTCATGGGGTCTTTAAATACACAGGAAGAATGTCTGTAGTGTGTTCATGTATGACAGAATGGACACTTGCACTTACAATTAAAAAGTTACAGACAGGAAGATTTTATTAATTATCAATGTAACGTCACTGTACGATTCTCACTGTGCTCACAGGAAAACAGGGAAGTGAGTTTGCAGTCTGTGCGCCATATCATGCCACAAGCCACAGAGGCCATCAGTATCCTCACCCTCCACAATATTAGTGTCACTGACTCTGGGGTCTACACCTGCTCAGCTAACGGTGTGGAGAAGAGTTTGGAACGCTCCATGCTGGTTAAAGTGCACGGTAGGTCTACAACAACTAAAAATAGAGATTCCCCTGAAGGGGAACCTGTGGGTCAATAATGAAGAATGATCATTTTCATCTTTTGTGGACAATACTGAAACAAACGACAGTATTTTTGCACTTTTAAACATGTTCAAGCTATACCCTATTGACGAAGTGCAGTGAATGTAAAAATGATCCCTGAATAGCCATGAATAGCTAAACACTCTAATCCAGAGTCACACATAGTGTCACAGTGGACAGTGAAATTGTCAGGCTATAATTCTAATATATGCCCAAATAAGAATAAAGACGTTTTTCCATTTAGAAACAAAAATAAGACCAGATACTTTGCACCTCTTAATTAAAAAGTGTAATTCAGCAAAGAGGTACAGAACCCAGCATTACCTTCAGTGAATACTTTTAGTGCAACTCAGTCCTCAATCCTTCACATTTCAGAGAAGGCCTTCATTAGTTTGGACTACAGGAATGGATCCAAGGTGGAAGCTACAGTTGGACAAAAGTCGGTCAAGTTGCCTGTGAGAGTGTTCGCATATCCAGCTCCAGTCGTCCACTGGTAGGTTCATGCTGTGTTTTGAAGTTTTGTCTTATTTATTTACATACATTTACTATGAGGTTGCACAGGTCCAGATGTCCTAACGCACAGTATAATGAATGAACAATGTCAGTTAATAAAGATGCATGTCTGCAGGTATAAAAATGTGACACTGATAAAGAAGGGGCCGGAGTTCCCCAGGTTTAAACCTCAGGAACACCACCTAGAGATCAGGGGTGTGCGTGAAGAGGATGCGGGAGACTACACTCTGATCATGAAGAACACTGCTGCTGGCATAGAGAAAAAACTCCACTTCATTCTCATAGTCAATGGTAACTCTCTCTCTTTGTTCACTATACAGTAATCCCCCAATTTTACACGGCTCAGAAGTCACGGATTCAGTCACACGCTGATTTTTTTGACAACCAAATAAATATATTTTTTCTGGAGGTTTTCACACAAGGGGACCCGTTCACCTCGCTGCGGTGTCCCAATACTTTTGTCCCGTGACGTTCCGAGTTGCACTCAGACACTTCAAACTCTACAGTTCGGTAGATCTCCAGGAGGCCTTTCCAATGAGCCCTTATTTGTATTATTAGCCCGAGTACGAGGTTTTATTCTCCGAAAATCTTTCACCTCGCCGCGGTGTCCCAATACTTTTGTCCCGCAACCTTCCGAGGTGCAGTCAGACACTTCAAACTCCACAGTTCAGTAGATCTCCAGGTGATCTTTACCACGAGCCCTGATTTGTTGCATATCTTGGCAGCGAATTTAAATTCGAATACGGGTTTACAATGACATTTTCTTTAAGGGTAATGCATTAAACATGAGTTTAAAATGGTATAAAATATTTTGGGTGTACATTTGGGGGCATATTTAGGGTTTACACTATAAAAATAGCAATTGTTTTTTCAGTTTTTTCACTATACGCAGGTGCTCTTGCAACGTAACCCCCGCAAAAAGTGACTGATTACTGTACAGTAAATTCCCACAACACCAATGACACCACTTAGTACCACTTGCTCTATAAAGTGATTTCAGCTACTTCAAGGTGTAGCTGACACAGATATTTATAAAATAATATAAGCTAACACCCTGACTTCATTAATGTGCTTTTTGCTGAATGTAATTCTTGCATAGGAACATCTGGTCTAATACCTTCCCATAAGAACGGAGTCTGTTACTGTAGCTTTAGACATACAGTGTATGTGCAGACTGAATCCAAAATGTCCATTCAATTTTAAAGGTGTTTAAAGATATTTGAGCCATTAGTAGGCATTAACTATGATATTTCTTATTCTGTCTGTGAAGTGCCACCTCGCATCCATGAGAAGGAGGCAGCAACGCCTACCAACCCCTACAAAAGTGGCAGTCGACAGACTCTCACCTGTACTGCCACTGGTTACCCTCCACCAACCACTATCACTTGGCAGTGGAGACCATGGAGCCCCTGTGGTCTGAATTCAACCCACAAAACCACGTAAGTAATAAGGCTCGACCAGTATTGACTGGATAGTAATGGTGGACAAATTAAGGGCCTGTGGACTTAATGATACTGGAGAATTCACAGTGATGAAATACCCATAATTAGCAGATCATATTACAGTCTACTGTAGAACTGAATATTTTATTATACTGACAGTCAGTACAGGCATAGCTGGCAAAATACTGAACATAGAACACTGTCCTAAAATGCAAACCAAACCTTTATGAATTAGCGTAATGTCATGTACACAGAAGAAATGTACTGATGAGCAATAAAGCAATTAAAAGATACCGCTGTTTCCTGCACTGCGGAACACTGTTTCTGCTGTTTGAATTTAAGTAATGTGACAGATAAGAACTGACAGTCATATCAGTCATTTAAGCCCTCTTTCATTACAACCCATGGAGCATAAAATAAAAATCAAGTATATCGGTTTTTAGAATGTTTTACTCAGTATTGGGATCAGTCCCAAAATGCATGCTCAGGTTGGGTCCTAGAAAGTTGCAATATCTAGAAGGGATATTTACAGCAGGTGGTTATGAGCTCTTTTTTTACACAACAGAGAGGATCATGTATTTATTCGAGTCTTTTCTTCATACATTGTGACATTGTGACATCCTAATTCTCTGTCCTGGTACTAAACACGTGTATAAACTTTTTTCTGAATTATAAACTTAATTCTGACCCCTCAATCAGAGGCTGTGGGGTCAGAAAACTGAAAGAATTTACTTGGAATGTATGTATGGCCTCGAGCGTTTTGTGGGCGTCCTAGCTGGTAAACATCGTGATGCTTCCGTTTTGCTTCTCTTTGCTGAACATGTGTCTGTAACCAAAATGCCTGGAGGTTAACATGTGCTCAAAACAAGTCTAAGTCTCAGGATATTGCAGCACTGAAGGGATTTTAGCCCTCCACCTCAGTTATGTGTCGATGGGAGTATTAAGTTCGTTCACAAAGCTGTCGAAATTATTCGAACGTTCAATGCAAGACGTTGGCGGTTCACTCCGAGTTCAGGGCAGATAGTCTTTGTCCCTTTTGGATTTTGGCCAGTCATTAGCCGCCCAGAGGTAACGCCCTCCCTCCTGCATATTTTGGAGCTTTTTTTTCAGAGTTTATTTTCTCTGTAGTGAGGGTAGCCTATCCTTATATCAAATCCAGCTCTGTCTAAGACATATCTTCCTTCTTATCCTGCCCATGCTGTTGCATTAAAGAACAAGCACTTAACCTCTAGGTCAAGAGTTCCACACACTTGTCACTACATACATCAGATAAAAATTTCACAGTTCTTACTGGGTAAATAATAACAGACACTGAATACAAAGCCTAAATAACAGCTAGACTTTTCCAATGTAAACCAATATTTATCCTGATCTTTGTCCATGAAACCATTATTTAGAATTTTAGAAGGGTTAAGCACTGTTATTACATATAGGAAAGAGAAATGGAGGACAGCACCTGATTGTCAGTTGTATTGACCTTAGGCCTTTATAGTGACGTGCTATAGTGAATGAGTCAAAGAAAACTAAAGAATAAGTTGTTGAAGAGGTGACTTTGACAAACAACGAGAGACTCATCCAGTCTGACTGGGACCCCACATGTCAGAATTCAGGAAAATGAAATATGGCACTTTTTTTAGCAACTAAGCCACATTTTTTCCTCGACAAAACTGGGTTTCCTTTATAATTCAATACTAAGAAGAATGGATGCCACACGTTTTTTTGGTTGTGGCACCTTGGAAACCCGGCCCTGCGACGTGCTGGCGACTGTCCAGGGTGTACCCCGCCTTCGCCCCTTGCAGCTGGGATAGGCTCCAGCCCCCCCCCGACCCTGAATGCAGGACTAAGGGGTAGATAATGGATGGATGGATGGCACCTTGGAAACCCACATAGTCATCAAATGTTATTCAAACGGGCCTCCTTTGTCCTCCTAAACATCTTCTGGAATAAAGCTGAACTTGATATGATATGCAATACGGAATAACACCGAAGTGCTACAAGGCTGTCTGTAATCATGAGTGTCACTGATTAACGTTCGTCTCTTTCTGACACATCTCTAAATAATAAATGAGACTCAAAGACACGGTATACAAGGTTCTGGTATTGAAATTAAAAGGGAAGGAATTTGACTCCGTCTAGCCATTTCCTCCATTGGGCTATGTCCACAGTGTTATAATCAGATAGCACTGCTGCAGCCGCTTCCAGAGCCTGCATTGGCTTGAGTGGAGTCTGGACGCAGCTGAGTTGTGTGGGTCGGTGCAGGGTAAGCCGCAGGCAAGTTCCAGCCTCCCTCATGCATCCACATCACGCCCACACGCTCACAGCTGAGGCCCAGGGTACCTGCTCTCTCTTAGCGTCTACCTACACACACTGATGCTCAGACTGAAAAATACACACACACACACACACACACACACACACACACACACACATATCCTCGTGCATGCTTACACGCGTACACCCGGGAGGCTTTTCCACGTCACGTCTCACCAACTCACCTTTATCCGTTTCTAAGAAGTCACTGCCTTTCTCATTCTGCGCTGCACAGTCTCATTACATTATTTTCTTGAGGCCTTCGCAGAAGGAGGGTATTACTGGTGTGTGCCAGTCCCAGCCTTGTAAATGACTCAGGCGCCAAAGCCTGTGAGTGGCCTTCATGTGAGTCCTTCGTTAGCCTTCATCATCCACAGGAAGGCAGAAGAGTCTGAAAGCACTTCCTCCCTCTATCTGCACATCCTCCCTCTCTCACACTCACACACATGCACACACACAAACACACACACACACATCCAGCGCCATGGTCATAGCGGATGTAGGGATCATCACCAGACACCCATTTTTCCTCTCATTACCCCAGAAATCCACAAATCTTGCTGCCAGTGCCGAGCTTTATTCTTAGATTCCCTTGCTAATGATTATCATCTGGGAGTCGATGTGAAATATATAAAATATAATAAAACAGCAAAGCATTTAATAGTCTTAATAATCACTCTATCCCAACTCAGCTCAGTTACAAACATTTGACTATATAAATAGAAAAAGTAAAAATTCCCTATTATCTTTTTATTGATAATGCTGATGGGCATTATGGGCCGAGCTCAGCTTTCTCCAGCCAAGCTACACTAAAAATGCTTCAGTTTCATGAGGTGGTTTTAGGAAGTATGCCAAAATTTGGGGGGCTAGGTACATTTAGTTCCAAAGACTAACATTTAAATATTTTTCCCAGAGCTCGTAGAGGGCAACGAGACAAGGTCCCCCTGTGCCAGGACTGGATCGATCTGGACCTTGAACACACTGTGAATGCGATCGACAGCATGGACACTTGGCTCGAGTCAGTGGGTGGCAAACAAAAGGTTTGTGTCTGTGATTTCACTCTGATATTACACAACAGACGTCTGAATCTGAGCTTTTATATAAGCACCCCCAAATGTGCACCCTCTGGTTTTATTTTTACATAAGTGACCCAAATCTCTGAACCCTGACAGCATTTGTCAGTCACAAGGAGTGAGCTAGGGGGCAAGCGTTGCAGCTTCCATTTTCGAAATATTTAAACTCTTCTTCCTTTCCACACTTCCTGGAGGGAGTGGGAATAAACATGCACGCTCTGAGCACTCACTTCCTGTTTTCTGTCACATGTGTGGGGTCACCTCCTGTGTCCGAGGTGAGAAAAAGAGAGGACACAGAGGAGTCATGGTACATGGAGCTCATCAGCATCTGGGAGGAGAAAAAGTGAATCCTAGGTTAACGTGGTTTCTCTTTTTTTGCAGACAGTGGGCCACATGGTTATTCGAAACGCGAACGTTTCGGCTATGTACAAATGCTCGGCCGAGAACAAAGTGGGCAAAGACGAGCGGCTCATTTACTTCTACGTGACGAGTGAGTCTCGCCTACGCTGTTTGAAAGCTCTTGTAACCTCTTCTTTAGTCATTCAATTGCCATCGTTAAATCTAAGGTCGCTTATCCTTCTTCTGGGATTATCCTCTTTACTGCACACCTGATTGCACACATCAGTTAATTATTACACCCTTTATGTAGGTTGTTAGAGAAAGCATTTCCATGTATTCTATGTAGATCCCTTTCTAAGTCACTTTAACATATCTGTCATCATACAGTGTAATAGGCAGGAGAGAGGAAATTAAGGTGAGTTGCAGATTAATTCGTTGACACTGGCCTTCAAATCCAGACCCTCTGTCTGACTCTTCTCTGCCTTATTTGTTTAGCCATTCCAGAAGGCTTTGGGATCGAGATGGAGCCTGTAGAGGAGCCCCTGGAGCAGGAGTCAGTGAGTCTGAAATGCAGTGCCGACAACTACACCTATGAAAACCTGCGCTGGTACCGGCTGGATCCACAGGCTGTACCCCCAGAGGACTGCAAGAGTCTGCACCTATATGCCAAGGCCTTGGGTGGAGAGCTCTCCTTTCAGACATCCAGCAACAGCTGGGTCCTGGAGCTTGTCTTTCCCAGCCTGCAGCTCCAGGATGAGGGCAACTATGTTTGCGAAGTTCAAAACCGGCGCAGTGGAGAGAAGCATTGCCACCGCAAATACGTCCCTGTGAAAGGTGAGGCGCAACGATCTACAAACTTACCCTTACACTTACAGTTTACGTGTCACAGAGGAGGTCAAATGTAACGTTAGGAGTTTTGCCCAAGGACTATTATTGGTATAGAGGGGTATGTTTGCCCATATAAGCTGAGCAGGGAAAATACCAACAGGTTGAATAACTTGTTATTTTCATCTGTATTTCAAATGTTTTACATGCACACAGACACAGGAACAGACACACACACATAAATACATCAGTTACCCCTCAGTTTTATGCAGATCAGCATTCAGCCCGGCGGTAATACAGTGAAAGGTTGTCAACCGCCATAAAAACAAGAAGAAGCTGCTGCAGCATGTAGCATGACTGCTCTGTGCCTTGATCTCGTATTTTAGTGTTTTAAACTTTTAAACTGTCTAAACATGTGGGTAGAGAGAGTTATTTCAACCTTTCTGTTGTCTTTGTATACTAATAATGCTAACCGTTAATGCTAACCGCTAAGTTGTTTAAGCTGTTTAAGTTGCTTAAGTTTTCTGATTCTGATTATTTATTTACCATTACTTTTTCTTTAAGGGTAATGCATTAAACTGAGTTTTAAATTAAATTAAAGTGTTCTGAGAGCAGATTTGGGGGCATATTTAGGGTTTACACTATAAAAATAGGCATTTCTTTACCAAAACACAACAACGCGGTTTTTCACTATAAGCGTGTGCCCTTGGAACGTAACCCCCGTGAAAATATAGACAGAGAGAGAGAGAGAGAAAGAGAAAGAGAGAGAAAGTTTTGTAGATTTTGACACATATTGGGGGAAAAAACAAAACGTGTGAAAAGTTGTTTTACTCTTATTTTACGTCACTCCCTGTTCCGAGTGCGTCTCTCATGCTCAGAGCTCCCTCATTGTTCCTGTAAGGCAGCATGTCAGTGACTTTGTACAGCTTCCTGCCTTGTCAATATACTTTTTATGTAAGAGGAACTTTCCAAGCCCTTTTAATCCTGTGAGGCAACACACAGACAAGATCAAGGCTCTGACATCTGCTGTCCTGTAAATGCATAATCGATTTGTTGTAGCGCTCACCATAGTGTGATGACTGCTTCTCTTTGCCTGTCTCTCTCATTTCCCTTCACCATTTGTTTGTCACTCTCTCTCTCTCTCTCTCTCTCTCTCTCTCTCTCACCATCTCTCTTTCTTTGTCTCTCTCTCTCCCTCCAGCTCTGGAGGCCCCAAGGTACCGGCATAACCCCACCAACCAGACAGTGAATGTCAGTGCTTCTCTGCAAATGGAATGTGACGTGGAGGGCACGCCTTCTCCGAAGCTTTCCTGGTTTAAAGACAACCAGCCTCTTCTTCAAGTCTCAGGTCAGCCTCCCTTTTTTTTGCCCATCATTACAGATATTTTAGAACAGGATATTATGCAAAGATGAGTCACTGTTGTTTGTAAGCACATATTGACTCTGAACATGCTTCTGCATCAGAGAGCTGTGTATAGCTGTTGGTGACAGTAATTCCACTTCATACATGTTTGCTCTCTTTTCCCATTTCCTTTTTTTTCCCGCTCTCCTTCCCTTATACCATTCTGCCGTGTTCAAATGATCACCGGCATTACCATTTTTCTATCTAAAAAATGACGCCATTAGAGCTTTCCATTCTTGAATTCTCTCAGCGCTGGCAAACACTCGCACACTCATTCAGCGTCGAGAAGAGTCGTATCACACTCACTCAAATGTTGCTCTACTTCGTATTCAAGAAGATTCTAGAGTCCCACTTGATTGGCAGATGCTAGGCGGGCCATTGGAGCGAGGCAGTGGCTTTTGAATGAAGCAGGAATGAAAGGGTGCGCTGCATGAGTGATGACTGGCGGCTCTGAGAATGAATGTGGGGCTGGTAGGGTCCATCCCCCCCACCCCCCACCTCTGAACAATGTTATGGAACTATCAATAGTGCGGATTTACTGTGTCTGTTGTGTATATATAGTGGATACATGTGTGTGTGTGTGTGTGTGTGTGTATGTGTGTGTATATGTGTGTGTGTGTGTGTGTGTGTGTGTGTGTGTGTGTATGTGTGTGTATATGTGTGTGTGTGTGTGTGTGTGTGTGTGTGTGTGTGTGTGTGTGTGTGTGTGTGTGTGTGTGTGT
>JBBJLR010000034.1:16327944-16339528 GCA_037577145.1 Brachypetersius gabonensis
TGTGTGTGTGTGTGTGTGTGTGTGTGTGTGTGTGTGTGTGTGTGTGTGTGTGTGTGTGTGTGTGTGTGTGCACGCGCTAACAGCAGCAAATAGAGTTCAGTAAGAGAATAAGGCCATAATGCTGCCAGGGTCCATAGCTGTAATGCGTGGTAAATCAGATTTGCTCATGATTAATTACACTCCACAGAGGGATCAGGATTTTTATAGACTTTTGATGCAGTGAAACTGCTCTGTCCTTATGTTTCTCATTAACTTAAGTGAACTCACAAACATATAAACACTCAGGCATGGTAGTCATTAAAATGGTCTTGCATTTATAGTTAAGGGTTAACCCACTGCTAGCGCTGCGTATTCTGGTGTCTTTCTTTCAACACACCTGAGGAATTCCCTGAGGAGCAGAGGCACTTCTCAAATGTATAGAATGGCATAGTCCAGTGTGTGCCTGCAGTTAGTAATAGACTCAGTCACTAAATCGTGCCACCTTGAGACCGACTTAGCAGTCCAACCATTTCTGTTGCCCTTATGCAGATCTTTTATGGAGATACCCAAATTGTCAGGCTAGGAGTGTAAATTGATAATGGACAAATTTTGGCACATGCACATAAATACATTTTCGTGTTGTGACCTATGCAAAAATCCAAGGGGGGAGGTCATCCAGAGATGACTGCTGCTTCTCAAAATACACACACACAGACAAACTCCCCAGGGTCACAAGTTAAAGATAACCTCACTGCCCTGCATGCAGTCAATGTCTGATCTAAAAAAAAGTGACTAATTGTGTTGTCAATGAAGGGATGAGCTTACAGAATAAACTGGTGCCCCCTGGTGGCAACTTTGTGTCGAATTGGTTCAGTCCAAGCCTGTTTACCATTTGCTGACATGATCATTTTCTACCAGTAGAAGAGCACCCTTACTCTTGGCTAATGTGTTTGTAATGGCACCCTTTGTATTCCAGTCTAGGCCAACTCAGGGAGCTGGACTGAGAAATGGCTCATTTGTAGACAGTCAATTAGACACAGCTGGCTGGCAGTGTGGGGATGTAGGGTGCAAATTTGACTGACAGCTTTGTGGATGTGCACAGGGATCCTGCTGCAGGACTCCAACCGGACGCTTAGTATCCAGCGCGTCCGTGAGGAAGATGCCGGTTTATACACATGTACCGCCTGCAACCAGAGAGGCTGCATCCACTCCTCAGCAACTGTGTCTGTTATTGGTGAGAGACTCTACTGTGCACGAGAAGTAATGATGCACATGGCTTAACATTTCTGCTGTTTGTTTTGCTTGACCATTCTTTGCTCTATCTGGGTTAGATTGCTCATCAGAGCAGAACAAGGTGACAGAAGGTCTTGGAATGATATGAAAGCCTTTCTAAGGCTGGCAAATAACCAGCACTCATACCTGCTACCCACACATTCACATGTACTCACAACCACTCACCGCCTCATACTTTCATGCTGTATGCTTCCTTTCAAACGTTGCGGTTGTATTTCAAGTATTAAGATATAGTTGATTTATTTATTCATGATACTGGGATTATTCAGTAGCTGTAAACCACCATAGACAAAACACACTTTTTCCTGTTGTTCATTTTGCATGAACTGTATAAAACACAAAGCTGGCAAACTATGGATAAAATTGTCCAATTTTAGATTTAGTACTAAGCTAAAGGTTATTTTTGTTTTGATTTACTGTGATTTGCAGTGGAGCTGTTACGTTTTTACATGAGGGAATGTACATGCTCCTCCAAGTTTGGAGCAGCGAGGACGTTGTTTTGGAGAGTGCAGATATTTCTGTTCTGTAAATGGACTTGATGAGACGTGATTTCATAGACGATATCACAAAAAAAATCTTTCCCTGCACCAGGTTCGGACGATAGCACAAACGTAGAGATTGTGATCCTCATCGGCACCGGAGTCATCGCCATCTTCTTCTGGGTCCTCCTCATCCTCATCTTTTGCAACGTCAAGCGGGTTAGTGCATTTTAATCACAGATCACAGATTTTAATCACCGTTTCTCCCTCATTATGATGGACTAACCTGGGACCAGTAAACTGCAAATGGTTGCATGGGTTAGATTAACACATGCTTCTTCTTTTGGCTGCCTAGTGGTGCAACAGTCCAGGACACCACTGGCTGCAAACTGTCAGGGTGGGTAGGATGCACCCCTGCTCCCGTCACAAGCACATGCTTGTCTTCACCCTCCCAGTGTTGGTGATATCTTGTGACTGGGGGAGTTCTAGCTAGTGGATGGAATTGAAGATTACTAAATTGGGCAGAAAATCAGGAGAAATTCAATAAATAAATAAATAAACTACTGATACCCAGACTATAGCTTTATCATCCCTCAGGCAAAACAGTTCCGCCAACCCATCCCTGTTGGCCTGTTGGACTTCAGGTGAACGCTGCTGTTTGAAAGAGGGTCACTGTCAGCATTTCCTAAACAGGCTGACTGTGTTTGTGCTGCAGAGGCTGGTATCAGTCTGCCATATTGATGTTGTGATGCTGTCCCACAGGTGAACCCGGCTGATATCAAGACGAGCTACCTGTCCATCATCATGGACCCCGGGGAGGTGCCCCTGGAGGAGCAGTGTGAATACCTACCCTATGATTCCAACCAGTGGGAAATTCAACGGGACAGGCTGCGCCTCGGTACGGCACAAAAAAGAAGAACCAATCAATACTTCTGTACAGTTCAGTACAGGGAACTGATATGGTGCAGACAGAACATGTTCACAATACTGCAATGGTCTCAATACTGATTTTGGACTTGTGTTATTGTTATTTGTCATTTCCGAGCATCTTATATTGTCTGTATGATGGAATTTGCTCAATCTGTAAGTGACATGGTTAAGGAAATAGGCAAAAAATCCCTTTTTGTGTCCAATCTATGCAAAAAACCTGAGCTGTAACCACATGACCTGCATATTTGTAATGTTATTTATTATAATGAAATCATCTACAGCTATGTAAATATTGGATACTATCACTTGTTTTCTTTAATCGACTTCTGCAGGGAAGGTGCTAGGTCATGGTGCTTTTGGGAAGGTTGTAGAGGCCTCAATTAATGGGAGTGACAAGATGAGCAGTTTCGGCACTGTAGCTGTCAAAATGCTCAAAGGTAAGGTCTTAATCAAATGCTTAGGCCACATGCTGTTGGCATTCACTGAACATGTTTTGTATTGACTGTGTGTATGTTCTGTACAGAGGGATCCACAGCCAATGAACACAAAGCTCTGATGTCTGAGCTGAAAATCCTCATTCACATTGGGAACCACCTCAATGTCGTCAACCTGCTGGGAGCTTGCACCAAACCCAATGGTTAGTTCTACGGTCCTATAAAACGGATCAGCGCGTAAAATTCCAGCACAATGTCTTAAGTGTTGGACATACCATGATCATTTCTGAATGAGTTTTCACACATCTTCAACTGCAGCTGCATTTTGATTGCTGTGAGAGCCTTTACTGCTTAATTTAATCAGAACCACAGTTGAAACCAACTGGATTGGTTTCCCTGTTTACTAGCTTGGCAGTTTGTGCCCAAACATAATTAAAATCTATACATTTTTTGCTGTTGGATTATACCATCCAAGTCATTGGGAATTCATGTTATTAAAAGAGAAGAGTAGATTAAAAGGCTGTTTTGAATTGGAATTAATAGCTCTTGCATAACCTCCTTATTCAATCATCTCTTATTTTCTCAGGTCCTCTCATGGTTGTAGTGGAGTACTGCAAATACGGAAACCTATCCAACTACCTACGGGCTAAAAGGGAATTCTTTTTGCCGTATAGGGTAAGTGTAAGTGAAGGCTTCATGTATGCTGCTTGTTACCATTTGCCAAGTAAGCATGATAATACATAAACGTGTCGTTCTCAATGTAGTCACTGCCAAGCCTCAGTGCAGCACTGACCTGTAGTTTACTGTCCCGTTTAGAGTAAAAGCTCCCCTGTGTCCTGGAGAATGTAAAATCTTATAGACCAGGCTTGGACATCTCATGGAAAACGAGAGCTTAAAGTGCCTTGGAAAGGGTGAAAGTGGCCTGTAACGTTGCCGATGGTCATGGAAAATGTTGCACGTATGCTGTCGTGTATTTTCCACCGTTTGTTATTACTGCAGTGATTTAACGAATGAGTGTAAAGGAGCTGCTGTCAGCGGCTGCTGTAAGCACAGCGTGTTTAGACTCACTCTAGCTGGTGAAGGACTGTTGTCACTTTAAGCAAGGGCAGATTTGTGTTTGGCAAACGTACTTTCCTTTGGACAAGGTGATGACATAATTACCCTCAAAATACCAAAACAAATCACCATAATAATGTCACTCTCTATTTCTAACTCCTAGAAATGCTAACCTGCCAGACAGCTCGCTAAATGATAGATCATTGTCATTTTAATTCAACAGGCAGAACATGTTTTAACAAGTGTTTTAAGCTTTTTCTTGCAGGACCTTTGTAGTAAGATAAATCAGAAAAGTATTTTTAGAAGGTCAAGGTTTATTCTTGCTACATCTTTCCTAATTAGTGTCTCACACTTCCAGGGGATGTCTTTTGGCTGTGTGGGCAGTGACTGGTCTGTTGGTGTGTGTGCCTGTGTTTGTGTATGCGGCTGTATACAGGCTGTATGCATGTATTTGTGTATGACTTTAATCCCTAATATAAATTGTATATGTATAATATTTCTATAATTATAACCCCCCTTGGTAAACTTAACAGCATCGAGTGCTCTACTATAATGCTTTATGAGCACTGGAGAATACCTAATCTCTCCAGATGCTGCAGTGTCCTACATCCTCTCTTCAGCTCACATTTTCAGTGGGGTTCAGGTCAGGGGGGCTATCAAAAGTTTGATCTTCATGTTGTTACAGTAAACCCCAGTTTTACGCGGATCAGGAGTTTCAGTCACTCGTAGGGTTGCAACGATTAGAAATTTTGGTGGTACGATTATAGTCTGAAAAATAATCACGGTTTCACGATTATCATGGTTATTTTATGTTAATTGATTTCACAACTGTTCTAACAGTTTTATTGCTTTTTTATTATCATTTCATTATTTATTGCTGCTTTTTAGAGATACTGCTCAAAACGCAATCTCTGTAACCACCTGTAAGGCTCTAAATGTTTATAAGCTTGAATACACCACTTAACAATAGCATTACACTGTAAACAAAAATAGCATGTCTGGAAACACCCAGTACTTTATGGTTCGGTGTTATCCTCCTTCTTCTGCAGGATCGTTCACCTAAAACCCAGAGCCAAGTGAGGAGGATGATGGAGGCTGGACAGGTAGAGCAGAGAGGCCGCCAACCTTCAAAGCAGTCCGCTCCCTCCAATGTCAACTCCACAACCAAGACTCGGGACAAAAACAGTTCGAGCAGCTCCGCCTCGATGGAGAAAAGTAAGATGATATTATCTTCAATCTGTAGTTTAGAAGTACAGATATAAAAAAGCCTGACTGATTTACATCACCTGCTCTGACTCCGCTTGGCTGCAGACTCCAAATCACAAGCCTGCATTGTTTCACTATTTAATGGCTGATTCAAAGTTGTTACCTCTATATTTATGAGCAATTTAAAATCCTATACATGGCTTTTAAATTCCTGTTTTTCCTGTTTCTTTCACTTAAGTGGATGACCTCTGGAAGACTCCTCTTACAATAGAAGATCTGATATGTTACAGCTTCCAGGTGGCACGAGGGATGGAGTTCCTAGCGTCTCGTAAGGTGAGCCCTATGTTGCTTCTTTCAAGGAAACCTGCCTTAGCTTTGGCATTGATTCAAACTCCTAGATCTCCCATTACTTCTGTAGTCCCTTAGCAGGAATTATAGAAGTTACTCGCAAGTGAAGAAAGCCCTGTCCTGACCACTGGGACCACTGGGAGCTGGGAAACAAAGCTTAGCTCAATCCTGGGGCTGTTAGATGGGTGCTCTAAGACACCGATAAAGGAGTAATAAAACAAATATGTGGCCTCCCAGTGCAAGCACATAACTCATACAGCACAAATTTCTTTTGTTATTCTCTCCTGGCAGTGCATTCATCGAGACTTGGCAGCCCGGAACATTCTGCTGTCGGAGAATAATGTGGTGAAGATCTGCGATTTCGGTCTGGCTCGTGATATCTACAAGGACCCAGATTATGTGCGGAAAGGCAATGTAAGAGAAAAAGGCTGTTTGATTCACATAACCCTCTTCTTGGGGTCTTACCACAGCAATTCCAAAACTCCAAGCCATGGAGAAGATGGGAAATCCATTACAAATCAAGATTAAATGACATTGACGTGTCATGCTGTTCTTTTGTGGATTTATAGAGGTTTTTGGCTTCAGGCTTTGATACATCCTGAGACTGATCTCTGTGTAATGTGTCTTTTCTTCTTCAGGCCAGACTGCCACTCAAGTGGATGGCTCCTGAGAGCATTTTCGACAAAGTATACACCAGCCAGAGTGACGTCTGGTCGTTTGGCGTGCTGCTGTGGGAGATCTTCTCACTCGGTAAAAACTTTACACACAATTTGAGTAACGTTTCGCCCTTTGGTTCCGTTATCAAGCCACAATTCTGAGCCACTGTTTGGATTGTGTCATAGTTCAGCTGGGGAGTGTTTTTCAACTTTATACCTCATTTTCTAAATAGCATTAACAATGTTAAATAACGTGCATCCAAGTATTCAGTCTCCGCTGCTTTTTCCACATTTTCTATTGGTACAAACTGGAAATGAAATTGGGTTATTTGGGATTTTTACCATTTCATTGAAACAGTATGTCTTCCATGTTATTGGCGCAAACAACCATTAATTAAACAAAAAGCTGACATTTGTTGCAGAAGCATTCCCCAACAGGGACTGTTATTGGAATGACCACCGTCTGTGTCTATTCACATTGCACATCTAGATCCTCATATTTTTGGCCACTCTTCTTTCCAAAATTACTGGATGGAGATTGTTTGCATCAGATTGTGGGCGGAGCTTTGTGGTCTGACTGGGTAATTCAGCTTACAGATTAGGGCATTGCCTCTCCAATCAGAAGGTTATGGGTTTGAATCCCAACAGCTAGTGTCATCACTGAGGTACCCTTGAGCAAGGTACCATCCCCACACACTTCTCCTCAGGTGCCCCTCTTGAGGGCAGCCCCCTGTTTCACTTTGTGAATGGGTTAAATGCAAAGAACGAATTTGAGTCTGTCCATCTTGCCCTCAGCCCCATTCAGTTTCCCATTCCATACTGATGAAAACATCCACATAACTTAACAACACCAGAATATGGTTGTTCTGGGAACAGTTTTTCCTAATCTGAGCTGTGGATACTTCTTCAGAGATACGACTGACCTCTTGGCTGCTTCTCTGAATGCCCTTGAAAGCCCTGAATGTTATTTTTCATTTCTGAGGAGTTATCTGCTGGATGTTTAGGATATTTTATAACTGTGATAAAGCACAGAAGATACTTAAGCCCTATTAAAATCTTCAGAATTTTTCTTATTATTAATTTCACTGAAACTGTAACATGCTTATTCATCATATGCATTTGAGATAGTTCATAGGGGGATCTGTAGAGTACAGATAACCATTCCCCTGTCTTTGCTTGCCCTGTTAAGTTGATGTTAAGAATGACACAATATAAATAATCTTTTCTATTATGATTGATAATTATTTTGATAATAATAAAAAGACTGCAAGATATCTTCTTTCGCTTTGCAGGAATACCCCAGTGAATACGTCTTAAACATGGAGACAGCATTCACACAGACTCACTGCTTTGTGTCCATTTCGTTAACAGGTGCTTCCCCTTATCCTGGCGTTCAGATTGATGAGGACTTCTGTAAACAGCTGAAGGAGGGCACCAGGATGAGGGCTCCTGACACTGCCTCCCCTGAAATGTATGTTTATACATATGACTTGCTCTCAGCATCAGATATATCCAGCACATGAGATACACATGAGATAAAACGACCCGTGAAACATTGATGAGTGTCTGTGTGTCTTTGTCTCCCCCTGTTGTAGATACGGGATCATGCTGGCCTGCTGGCAGGGCGAGCCCAGGGAGAGGCCCACATTTCCTGCACTTGTGGAGATACTGCGGGACCTTCTACAGGATGATAGTTCACCGGTGAGAGGCTGGGCCAATACCATGCTTCGAATTACAGGGGGTTCTGGGGGGTACTGTACCCCCCCGATCAAGACGCGTGCCCCAAGACGCGTAATTCACACTCTGGCCAATACTAAACCTTCTATTTCTCTCATGCCTGTATTCCAAATAGAGTTACCATGTATGTGTATTTTACCTATTCTAACTAATAAGTACCTGCCAGTACTAATGTTTTTTTTCTGATTCATTAATTTTTTACAGTAATTTGTCTATATATTAATGTTTAGAGGGCATCTATCATAATATGATAGATAGAATATGACGTAAGAAGGATAATTTCTTTTCTGGTCACAGGACATTCCCTTCAACGTCTCTCAGAGCTCCTCGGACGATGGCTTCTCACAGGCCTCCTCCAGGCCACCGTCGCAGGAGGAGCTGAGACTGGCCTGCAACACCATGCCGGCGAGGTACTGTATTTACACATTAGGGCAGCACATGTGTCACTTATGACCTGAATCAGAATGGGGAAAAAATATTTGAGTCTAAAAGTAGGAGTACAAATGACCAGATGTGATATAGGCAATATGTTCAAAACCCTGTTAGAATTCAAGATACACCCCCCAAGGCTGAGACAGACAGAGAATACTGAGATACATTTGCTTTGTGAACTTAACTGATCCAACATCAGACATTACAAATGCTCTTGTGGCTGCATTCAGTCAAATCCTTGCAGCAGAGTTACAGCAGCCATTGTAAGGTAGTTACTGCATAAAAGGTGGGACAAAGGATGAGCAAGCGTCTGAAAACATTTGGACACTTTTTAGAAATTCTAATGGTGTGAATTGATTACAATTATTAATGGACTAAAATGGTTTTAAGGCATTGCAATACTGCCCTTCCTTTTTTAGATACTATAACTGCGTGCCGTTCTCTGGGTGTGTGATGGTGAGCCCCTCTAAAACGTGTCATTCTCGAGTGAAGACATTCGAGGAGCTTCCAATGGAGATGACCTCCCACAAGTCACATCATGTAAGACCTTTATGCCAAATAAAGAAACAGACTGCACTCAAACCTACTAACATTACGTGAACAGAGCACAAACAATTACGCTAATGGATTCCACTTGTTCTCAACACAGCAATTAGTGTCACTAGCTCTGTACACTCAATAGCCACTTCATTGGTCGAGTCCAGTTGATTTACAAATACAGTAAAAGTACACTGAGCCACTACCAGGTACGGCTCTCTTTCGAACGGCTTGCTCTGATCATACGCAGCAGTGCTGTCTTCCTGTGTTTGCAATTTCAAGTGGAGAGCACAGGTTTATTTATTTGACAGCGTTTAAAATTGCTTATCTTCACTGATAATGTATGACACTGACAAAAGACAGGTGCAACGTGCGCTTTAGTTTTACACCTACACTGTAAATGTTTTCATGCATTTATGCGCACATAAACAAAATATCCATCATGCAATTGCCCTCCTGTCAGGTCGTCAATGAAAACACAGGCGAATTTGTGTACAGCAAAAGACATACATACCTCATAAAGTGGCCACCAAGTGTATACTGTTTATAGAAGGACTAATGCACTGCTGTGTCCCTGCAGGACAGCCAGACGGACAGTGGGATGGTGTTGGCCTCAGAAGAGCTGGAGAGGCTTGAGCACAAGCACAGAGGAGCCATGCTGAAGAAGTGAGAATATAACATCTTTAACCATGTGTGTATACCAGCGGTCACCAAAATGGTGTCCGTGGGCACCAAGCTGCCCCCAAGAACCACATGAGTAGCCCACAGACCTGCTCTGAAAATAGCACAACTCACCAGTGAACAGCTTCTAACAGTCACTACGAAACCAAACCCCTTAATTTTACCTCAATTTCCAGGTAATTAAGGAAAATTAAGGGGAAAAAGTGCACAGATTAAGGCTAATTAAAACTACTGAATTGTCCCCTTACTTTTTGCCCCTTAAATAACACAATCTTATGTTTATGTTTAATATTAAGGGGTTTCACACTCATTAAATCCACTTTTAAGGTAAAATTAAGGGGCGAGTTCACAAATGAATGGCCGCTTAATTCCAATGAAGGGGTTTGGTGTATTTTCAAGGGTAAATTAAGGTAGAGTTAAGCACATTTTAAGTACCTAGTGTTTCATAGTGCCGGTTCTACACCAAAATTACCCGGGGGGCCGAGGGGGGCCAGTGCGTTTTTAAAGGCAAAACAGGTCGATATTTCATTTTCTATATTTTATTTTACGTTTGGCTTTTCGTTTATTTTCATTACAGCAGTTCTTTTTCACTGCATGAAATCACACCGTCACTGAAACAGTACGTCCTCCACATTGATGGTGTACACAACAGTTAATTAAACAAAAAGCTGACATTTGTTGCATAAGCAATCACTGTAGTAAGGAAGAAAAATAGAAAGAAAAAAGAAATTCACATACAGTGAGTGTCAAAACCCTATAAAGTATTTGCATGTTCTCTCGCGTGTGTAGCTTTAAGCAGTCCGTCTAGAACACACAGTCTTGGATCCAGTGCATGCCGCGATAAGAAATTAATATTTAAATCATTGGCTGTTCAGTGCAGGGGCCACAACAGGGGCCAGGGGCCCTGACTCACACTGGTTTTGATTTATATAGATTTTAAAAACGGCAATATCTAAGAAAAGCATTTAAAACATTTATTATACCTGAATTTTGGATAAATTTAGGTAAACTCTAGTGTAACAGACCAGGAACCCTTCCAAAGGCTCAGTACCTGTGAAGTAGCTCTCAGTTTTAAAGGTTGGTGACCGCTGGTGTTTACAAGCTGTACACACTGGTGTGACAAACATTGATCACTAATGTGTCGAAACCCACAGAAATATTTTATTGGTGGCGTCTTTTCTGTGAGAGCCGAGCAAATCTCTGATCGCAGAATGATTTCTGATTCAGGAAAAGTTACCTTTCAGCAAACTTCTGTAACTTTGATGCAAATCAGGAAAAAAAACACTAGATACACAAACGTGACACGGCGTGTCACACACAGAACAAAAACAATGTTTGACGTTTGATATTTCAGAACATAAACTGCTCTTGGACCAGTCAGAGATGGACAGACCTCACTTTTTTTACGTGGCAAATCATAAAACTTAAATATAAAGAATATAAAGAATTTATGATTCCAACAAGCATTGAAAAGGTGGAAGAGGTGACTGTGTTGCTTTTTATCGGTACACACATTTTATTCCACACATTTACTTACAGTTCTTCTTCCTTGTTTCACACAAATGGCTGTTTGTGAGAAGTGTCATGGTTGAATGTGTTTGTGCACAACTGTTAAAAACAGCTTGAGTATCTAAACCTGGGTTTCGAGAGAAAAAAAAGAAGAAAGAGTTGACCTTGGTTGCTTTGGTCAGATGTTGTGGGTCTGAGATGTAAACTACCAGTCAAAAGTTGTTTTTTTTTTTTTTTATGGCATTTATCAGACGCTTTTATCCAAAGCGACTTCCATTCTCTAACTACAGGGGACAGTCTCCCTGGA
>JBBJLR010000034.1:16362845-16375828 GCA_037577145.1 Brachypetersius gabonensis
CACACACACACACACACACACACACACACACACACACACACACACACACACACACACACACACACACACACACCAGTAGTAGTAGAAGCAGTAGTTTAAGTAGTTTTAAGTAGTTTTATGATATATTTAACAATATATATTTTAATATTTATTTTAAGTAAATAAACAATTAAATAAATAAATAGTCTAAAAAGATTCTTTAATCAATATTTGACAATGAAACTTTATGTGGTGGTACCGTATTAAAAACATCCTCTACACTCATTTGGCAGTAAAATCGCTGCCTTATGTTATTCAGAGCAGAAACACCAATTAAAATATGTTCCACTGACAAGGCCATGTTACAAAACTGACATGGTGGAGGTTCTACACCTTTTAATAAAAAAAACGTATAAGCCTATGACCAATGCGGCATCTTGTATAGACTATTTTATCATGTCTAGTTTAAAAACAAAACCCTTTTCTCTTATTAGCAGAAAGGTTGATTCAAGCTATTTGTTATTAATACATTCATCCCATTCAGTTTGATATAGGATACCAACGCAGGTCTGAGATCTGAAACAGGGACACGACATGAGGTCTGCATTAAAGGCTCTGCGCACCATTAGTAAAAGTAAAGGCTACGTGGTTACAGTACTGACAGTTACTCATTCCGGAAATCAGACACACCGAGAAAAAATTTAAATACTGTTTTGAATGGCAAACTACGCATAAGACAGAAGTCTGGAAAGTGAAACTACAAAGAAACACTTTAAAATGAACATTTTGATTACTTTTAAACTATTTGCCTAAACTGTTATCATTACACAAATAGGCCGAAGAGCTGTACCGATGCAATATTCCTACAAAAAGTAAATATAAATTGGTTTGAGGGGCAACATGACATGAAGGGTCATAACGACACAACAGTAAAGAGATAAGCTATTTACACATACGCCCACACCTGAAAATTCCAGGGAGTTATCTAGTTTTCCCATTCTTCCCATTGGGGTGTTTGAAAATGTACCTGTATGTCACAGAGTCATTGATTGCAGATCCAGGACAGAACCCTGCTTTGTTATTTACTAGACTCAGTAGGAATTTGTAAGACGTGTTAAGTCTATCACACACACAAGCTAGGCATGCATATTTATTTCAAAAGGGATGTTTCTTTGTTCAGTTGCTTCAGTAACCCAGTCTTCTAAGCCTGTTATGTATATTACCATATTTCACATTTCATCAAAGGGCTCCAGAGCTGCTGGTGAAGAATAAGGCTACAGAAGGAACTCCACAGGTCTACAGCCATAACCTAGTTTAGTTCTTACGCTATGCAAGAGGACAATTAGGAAACCAATCTACTGGAGTACATGATGAATGGGCCCCAGACACATATGAGGACCATTTTTAGAGGATAATGAGATTTTTCAATATTACATGATCTAAACTCAACCACTAAGAGGTGTCCCAATACTTTTGTCCATATAGTGTATGCATCATGAACTACAGTACATGATGGTGTCCCAGACTCGGATGAGGACTAGTCTAGAGAATAATGAGGGACACTTCATGGACAAGTCTGTCTCATCTGAGTGGAACCTGTCCTTGTAGAGGGATGCTGAGAGTTTACTAGTCAACCAGTTCTTCAGAAGAACTTTAACTAAACCTCTGACTCATTGGAGGTGAGTGCAGCAGCTCAGTGAAGACTGTGAGGTGAGTTTTATTGAAGTAGAATCGTTTCTTTGTTTAGTTGTTCCAGTAACCCTGTCCTCTAAGTTTGTTATGCATATTTCCATACAAAATCACCAAAGCTCTCCAGAGCTGCTAGTGAAGGGTATGACTGCAGATACAACTCTTCAGATCTACAGTTATAACCTAGTTTACTCCTTACTCTATCCAAGAGGACACAGCATTTAGGAACCAATTTACACTATATGGACAAAAGTATTCGGACGCCGTACCTTTACACCAACAGGGACTTTAAAGACCTTGCATTCAAATACATAGACTTGAATATGGACAGCAGAAAGAAGTTCACGGTTCTACAGCCATTAGCTAGTTTACTTCTTAGTCTACCTGAAAGATCTATTAGAAATACCAACCTATGCATCATGAACTTGAGTACATGATGAAAGCGTCTCAGACTCCGATGAGTCTATAGGTCAATAAGAATTTTCAATTGTACATGATCTAAATTCAATAATTAAGCGGTGTGTCCATCATGCTCAGGAATACATGACAGTGTTCCAGAGTTAGATGAGGACTAGTCTAGAGTATACTGAGGATTTTCAATAAATGATCTTGGGTCACATCATGGACCAGTCTGTCTCATGTCTGTGGAACCTGTCCATGAGGAAGGATGCTGAGAGCACAATAGACAAGCAAATCTTCAGAGGAACGTTACCTAAATCTCTGCCTAATTGCAGGTGAAGAGTGTGAGGGTCATTTTTTACAGGTTAAAAATGTAGAGTTCTGCACACACTGGCGGGCTGCTGTAAAACCGCAGCTCTGGCTTGAAAAGCAACACAGAGAAGACT
Source organism: Brachypetersius gabonensis (assembly GCA_037577145.1). Classification (NCBI taxonomy): domain Eukaryota; kingdom Metazoa; phylum Chordata; class Actinopteri; order Characiformes; family Alestidae; genus Brachypetersius; species Brachypetersius gabonensis. The sequence continues at coordinate 16,365,359 of JBBJLR010000034.1, forward strand.
TCAACCTCGAGTTTCACTCACCTTCGCACATCGAAAGTCATGGTGCACGCTTTAAAGGCAACGCTAAAAAAGCTGAATGATGGACCAAGAAGAGAAACAGCAGCTGCAGGCTTCAGCCCTACCGGTGGCGGCGATGACCGGAGATGACGACACCTAAGGACGCTTTGCACAATCCTATTGGTTCAGGTGGAGACTCCTAGTGATTCTGTCTCCGCCGTGTGGAAGGCTGGGATTTGTAGTCCTAAACGGGCAAACGCCATTTTTCAGGAGTTTTCTGCAACTCTCTGGATTACAGAGGAGAACGTTCTAGGTTGTGCTAGAGATCCTCCTCAGGGACACAAACTGAATCCTCCTTATCCCCCCTGATAACCCTTATTCCAAGCCAGGAAACATACAGAACAGCTAATACTTAAGTGAATGTGTGAATTTTGTACTTTTCTTCCTCAAAGTCTTTAGGTGTGAAAATGTAGCCAAAAACATATAGGCTAATTGGCACAATACAATTACAATGAATATAAATACAATTAAAAAGGCAGTTTTGGGTCTTGGTGTAGGATTAATAAGCCTTTAAAGGCAAGTTTTGTTAATGTTTCAATAGTAAATAATACGTGAATGGATAGATAGATAGATAGATAGATAGATAGATAGATAGAGAGAGAGAGAGAGAGAGAGAGAGACCAATAGATAGAGAGAGAGAGAGAGAATGATAGATAGATAGATAGATGGATAGATAGAAAGAGAGAGAGAGACCGATAGATAGATAGAGAGAGAGAGAGAGAGACCGATAGATAGATAGATAGATAGATAGATAGATAGATAGATAGATAGATAGATAGACCGATAGATAGATAGATGGATGGATGGATGGATAGATAGATAGACCGATAGATAGATAGATGGATGGATGGATGGATAGATAGATAGATAGATCTATCCATGCCAGTTCATCAACCAGGCTGGTTGTGTTAGTTCTAGATTCAGCTTTGACAGATTTTAATACTTCTCTAGTGAATTTACTGAGTTTACGCAATCTGCAATGTGTCATTACCTACTATTAGGAAATTACAACATATCTGTGGGTCACCACTGCTTTACGAAATTCAGACTAAAAACACACTATGAAGTGTTTGAGACCAAGCATGCCTCTGTGATTACTGATACTGTGGAGGTGGATCCCTAGCTTTAATCAGATTTTACCTGGGTCCACCCACCATACAGTCAACTCACAGCTGATGTCTGTGATCTTTTTCAGCTGTGTTAGAAAATTGGGAATCCTTATGTCTCCAGTTTCTTGGCAGGTAGGATCTCCAGCCTGGAGCTGGGGAAACACAAACCTAAACCAGCTTATTGAGATTATTAGAAGGTTAGAACTATCTTCAAAAACAGCTCCATAATCCAATACTAACCAATTAATCTGAAGTGGTCTAATACTGGGTTTCTCAACCACTGGGCTTTTGATTGGGCCCTGAACGAAAAATCGAGACAGGCCATTGGTCCGCAATTGGTTATTTAATATCATTTAAAGAAGACATGTGGGCCATGGCAACATGCTGTGATAGATACGTGGGCCTTAATGTTGAAAAGGTTGAGAATCATTGGTGTAAAACAAAGGTGCTGTTTCATAGAGTCGGTGGAGAGCGTCTGTTTTTATACGTCTGCACAAGACATGTCAGAGCAGGAAAACTGCAGCGGTGGTTGTTCCAAGCCGGGATTATCTATATTTACGTTCAACTGATCTGTATGTTGTGAATAAACCAGGGGGTTGTTTTACAGAACAGGAACTCTCAGGTAGCCAAATAACGTCAACCCAAAGTTGAGGATTAACCAACAGGAATGTCCCTAAACTCCTTTCCTATTGGGCATACTTTGGGCTTGAGTTATCTCACTCAATTAATCATCCATGGCCTGGAGGAATACAGATATGGTACTGATTTACAAATAATGAAAGTGGAGTAAAATATAATTGATCTAATCGTATAAATCAGACAAAAAGGGTTGTGTGTCCTTTTGAAGTTACTCCACTAGGGTAGGATGTATCCTCACGAAACTCACACCACTGTATTCGCAAGCCCACAGACATGTGAATCCCTTTCATCCCTTTACAACAGTTTCATATGAAACTGTGGATCCTTACTGCTCCTTTTTTAGCAGATGATAACCCTCCACACAGTCAGTGATCTAAATAATTCTCTATGCCATACGTTTAACACATCAAACATTGGTGAACAGATATATTTTCAAAAGAAGTCATGTTTTATGAAGCTTACTGCTTAAGGGGTCTTTTGAAGAACTCCATTATGACTACATTTAAAGGATCCACACTCTAAGAAGCACCGCTTAATATAAGTTGCTTAATACAAGGTCATGTGCCGTTGTGCAAACTGGAGATTGCTCAAGTGTAGAGACAGAAACTTTGGGAGAAGATATTGCGCTTGATAACGGGAAACAAGAGAGGATATACCCTGTAGTTTCCCAGGACATGCAGTGGTTACTCTGATACATTTCTGTCAGTAACTGGCCACAGAGGTACAGACTCACTCTAATAATATACACAGGAAATGCCTTGTTTATGCCCCTCTTTCAGTTCCCTTTTGTATCGAGAGCAAAAAGTGTTGAACAGAAACACATACGGTGATTATTGGCAAAATGATGAGTCATTTACGCAGATATTTGCCTGGCAATAAGAACAGAACAATAACAAGCATCATTGCTTTATTCGGCCTTGTAGGCCTCTTATGTCACTGTATCACAATGGCTAACATATTTTTATGAGCTGTAATCGTAAATCCCTTAAATTCCCAGGATTATATCCTCCTAAAGCTTATTGTTCTTATTGTTCTTATTGTTCTTATCTGCTTATTGCTTGCAGATTTGCAGCCTGTGTCTAAATTTACAGCTGGAATTGGAGCCTGGACTCCAATGGGATTTCAGGACTCACAGTTATATGTATTGATTTATTTATACACATCTCACTGAGTAGTATGGTTTTGTAATGTCTTCTGTTTTCCCTTCAAACTGTTAACAAATGTGCATCGGAAAAGAAATCAATAAATATTAGGTGCCAGTTAAGTGTGTCACTTTTGTCCTACTGACGTAGTGTGAAAACTGAAGTTTCTTAATCCATGCTCCCCCCCACACAGAAACTCTTATTTACAGTAAGAATGTGGGTAGTACACTGCGTTTTCAGACCACCCTGCCACACACACACACACACACACACACACACACACACACACACACACACACTCCACAAAAATGAAGTTCCCTTTCCATGGCTCAGAATTCAGGCTTGACTCATCGCAGTGGGGTTTGGACAGTAAAGTCCAGCTTGGCGGACAGATGTTGCTGCATCTCGAGGCGTTGCTGAGTTCCCCTGTCTTGTTACTTTTTGTTTCTTCCTCTGTTATGGTCACACCAGCTACAAGCAGCACTCCAGTAGTCCACCTTCCTGACTCAGACGCCAGAAACGCAGCACTGACGTCAGCAACTGTACTCTGATGCTGTCCTACTTTCATTTTGGTATACACTCTGCCTCCGCACAGCAGGAAACGTGGTAAACATTGTCAGGCTGGAAAGAGCAAGAGACGTTTCTATGTCTGTGTTGTGCTGCAAAGCATAAGTGTATGGGGAAGCAAATGTATCCTCTCTGCACTCCAGGAATGCAGTGTCTAGTCATTTGCTATTTTGAGACACAAGAGCTTAAAAGCAAACCAGTATACTGTACCAGTATCTTCTCATGGGTTTTCCTTAGTTTCATCTTGCAATGACACATATGAAATAGTGATATGACCTAAAAAGGCTTCTTGTGAATAAAACAGGTGAGCTTGTAGCCTGAGAAAGTGCCTAAACCCCCCCCCCCCCCCCCCACTTTATCGTAAGCCTACACATTAAAAACAGTAAAAACACATGATCTGGTGCGTCCTCATGGCTACTGTGTGTCTACTCAGCGTAACCCAGAAGTCGTAACCCTGAGGAAGCAACCCACACGTTTTTAACGTAACCACTTCCATGGCAACGCGGCCAATGTTGTTATGCGACCTGCCAAGACAGGTTGCACAACTAAACAAACTTCAAGCATGTCCACATTGTTGTGGGAAACACAAATCACCCATTAAAGCCTGATGGACAAAACTGCGATGCAATGACAGTTACTTCGCTTGATACAGCAAATCCTGTCTTGCTTCTTCAGAGAGTTTAGCTTGTTTTAGACCTCTTGAAGCCTGAAACAGGTCTAACACAGTAAACAAAGCGACAGGTCCCACGCTGTGACCCCATGCAGCCAAAGCCATGTAGTGTTTTTCAGCTGATGGAAATTTACCAGACCTCCAGTTTCTATACAGTGATTAACTTTTATGGTTTGCCTTTGCTCTCGCCGCACTGCACACTACATAGGCCTGTACAATAAAAACAAAGTATAAACTTTTATGAGCGCAGTGACAGGTATTCGTTAATTATCTTGTTATGCGTTAGAACTCATCAAAGGAGGAGAGCAAAGATCACATCGACAAACAATCACATCATGGAAAATTTGTCAAATTCCTCGACTGCTGGCTGAAGGACTGGTTCTCTCGTTTTCTCCTCATGTTCTAAGCAGTGATTAATAACAAGAAGAAGAAGAAGAATGACAGTAATAATTACACTTTTGCAACCTTTAACTTTACCTTTAACTGCAGCTATCTACGTTAAGAACCTAAGTAACACAGGTTGCTTTAAAATTGGCCATCAAAGTTCTAATAGTGAGTTAAAAGAACAAGAATCATGTTTTAAGCTTTACTCTGATTTTAGCTGACCAGGGTTACATTAAAAGTTTTAGCATTTAGCAATTAGCTTACAATCATATTGTAGCTATATTTATTGTGTGCACATTATTAGACTAATATTACTGTTATTACTATCAACATTATTGTTGTTCTTCTTCTTATTATTTTTCCCTTTTCTTCTTCTTCTCATTGTTATTATAATTTGTCTTCTTCTTATTATTATTCTTGCTATTCATTACTTTTGTTTCTCCTATTCTTATTTGTATCAATTTTGCTCTTCTCGTTCTTCTTCTTCTTCTTCTTCTTCTTCTTCTTCTTCTTCTTCTTCTTCTTATTATTATTATTATTATTACTATTACTATTATTATTAGTCTTCTTATTATTATTGTTTTTCTTCTATAATGACTATTGCTCCTCTTACTCGTATCAGTGTTGTTCTTCTCGTTCTTCTTATTATTATTATTCATTTACATTAAACAGACCACAGGCTCTGGTCGTTTCATGGTTGTGAGGTCTGTACAGAAGTGAAGAAAAGTGGTGTGAAGGGCTGAAGTGAAGAAAAGTGGTGTGAAGGGCTGAAGTGAAGAAAAGTGGTGTGAAGGGCTGAAGTGAAGAAAGGTGGTGTGAAGGAGGGTTGATGTGAAGCTCAGGTCGCCCTTCGCTCCCCAGCTCATGACGTACGTGCGAATCCACGCGGGCAGGACGCCAGTCTGGGCGGCGCGTGACGTCTGTCCACACCCAGCAGCGCGGGCTCGTGCGTATAAAAGAGACCGGAGCAGATCCGTGGGCAGAACGACAGACGCTCAGGAAGGAAGCGTTAGAATAAAAGGAAACAAGCTTCAGGGGCCATCGACGAGGATTTTTTTCTTTACTGAAACCATCTCAAACGGAACATTTTTTATCGAACAAAACTCCTTTGTGTGTTTGTGGACATAACTTTAAGAACTTTATGTACTTAGATTTGCTTCCTCGCGCGCTCCGCACTACTATGGTCATTATGGAAGTTCCCAGTATCGACTGTGCCGCGCTCCGGTCGCTCCTGGACGGAGCCGAGCCGGGCTGCCTGGTACTGGACTGCCGCTCCTTCTTCTCCTTCAGCTCCTCACACATCCACGGGTCCAACAACGTGCGCTTCAGCACCATCGTGAGGCGCCGCGCGCGCGGTGGCCTCGGGCTCGAGCACATTGTCCCAAATGAGGACACGAGGAGCGGACTTGTCTCCGGACGGTACCGGACCGTGGTCCTGCTGGACGAACGGAGCTCAGACATCGGCCAGGCCAAGAAGGACGGGACTCTGATGCTGGCCGTGACCGCCTTGTTGAGAAACCCCTGTGGAGCCAAAGTGGTCTTCCTGAAAGGTAACTACAGGCCAAGCGGAACCTAATTCACTTTCAGAAACACACTAAAAGGACCGTACTAACCAAATACTCTAGAAGAAATCGATAAAGTATCAAATCTGAAAACCATTAGTTAATTTCGAATCTATAGGACGTAATTTTGAACTATTTCTGTTCTACTTACACGGACTAAACTACCACAACACTGGAGTAGAAATAAACAAAGTATCAAATCTGAAAACTACTAGTATATTTAGAATCTATCAACACATAGGAAGTTTTTTTCAAGTGATTTTTACACTTTCGATTAATACTAAAAATATAACCTTACTCTGACTCAGTTGGCAAAATACTTGAGTAGAAATAAATAAACTATCAAATCTGAAAACTACTAGTTAATTCCGAATCTATCAATGTATAGAAAGTCATTTTAGGTCTTTTTTAAAATAATATAAACTGTTAAACCTGTGATGTGAGGAAGCCAACAAAGGAAGAAATGGAATCCAATTGGGGAATATATATATATAAAATAAAATAAATCTCAAACATACTTGTTTTCATTTAAAGAAGACAAATATATCCTGGTGTTATATAGATAACCACAGTGACTATTTACTGCCCACCTCAGCTCATGTGAGCCCACGTTATAGCCTCTTTGGTTATTTGTGGCTCTCTGGCCTTGTATGGTAGCTCCAATCCAGTGTTTACTTCAGCTGTCGCCCTCTCAACTGTTCTCTCTCACCCTTTGTGTCACAAGAACTGTCATTTACATGTGGCGCTTGTAAATTGAGCTCTTTCTTTTTCGTCTCTCTGTATTTTTAGGTGGATTTGACACATTTGTCGCAGAATATCCTGAAATGTGTACCAAGCCAGCCCCCCCACAAGGACTTAGTCTGCCTCTGAGTGGCAGCTGCCAACCTGATAGTGCCGATTCTGGGTGTAATACATGCACAACCCCTCTGTATGATCAGGTAAGAGTGGAGTACATGTCTTATCAGGCAATCTGTTAGAAATGACTTCACCTATGAGACGCTTTCAGTTTGTTTTTCACTCTGAATCGTGTTCACAGGACTAACTCTTCCCCTTAATCGTTTTTTTTCCAGGGTGGCCCTGTGGAAATCCTACCCTTTCTGTATCTTGGCAGTGCCTACCATGCCTGTAGAAAAGACATGCTGGACATGTTGGGGATCACAGCCCTCATAAACGTTTCGGCCAACTGTCCAAACCATTTCGAGGACCATTATCTGTACAAGAGCATTCCAGTTGAAGATAACCACAAAGCTGACATCAGTTCCTGGTTCAATGAGGCCATTGAATTTATCGGTGAGAACCTTTCCTAACCGCTATTATTTGATTCTCCGATACGAAACAAGAACAGATGTTACTATAGGAAAGGCTTTGGTGAGCAAAGTCCCCCTCCCCCCTCCTCAAGTGAGGCCTGAATTAAAATTTTCAAAAGTTCCCTCCAAATCGACCAGCTGGATGGACTAAGCTTGACAGCTACAATGGCTTACATCATCCTCTCTCATCCCATTTAAAGTGGTGCCCCTTTTCATGGAAAGCAGCAGGCCACAACCCGACCTGCTTTTTAGGGAGCAACTGGCTCTCTTTGCTTGCCTTGCTCCCTTTGTTCTGTCCAAACAAAAGGGGGGTTTCTCTGGCTCTCTGCTGGCCTTCCTCCCCAGATCAATGCTCCCAGCAGGGGGGCAACCAACCCCCATTGTGTATTCAGGCCTGCCACTGAGAAAGTGTTGCCCCATCACCCACCCCCGGCCCTCATTTAACTTACTCCTGTTTCCCTAATGAGACGCCTCCCTCCGTTAGCTGTACTGCAAAGGTGCGATTTGCAACTGAAAGTGGATTGAGGCGCCTGTGACGGGGAATGTTGTTGCTATTAGCCATTTTCAGCTTGGGTTTCTGAGGCCCTTTGAAAAAGCTCAATTCTTTGACAGAAATGACAGAAGCTCCTGTGAACAGTAACAGTAAAGCTAACGTTTGTGTTGTTGATGTAAACAAAGCAGCTTTGGTGAAACTGTACAGACCCTTTTGTGTAGATTCCCACTAACATTATCCTTCTTTTTTTTTTTGCTCAGATTCGGTACGGAACAAAGGCGGACGAGTCTTTGTCCATTGCCAGGCTGGCATCTCACGGTCAGCTACCATTTGCCTGGCCTACCTGATGCGCACCAACCGAGTCAAGCTGGATGAAGCCTTCGAGTTCGTCAAGCAGCGACGCAGCATCATCTCCCCCAATTTCAGCTTCATGGGGCAGCTTCTTCAGTTCGAGTCCCAGGTCCTGGCCTCCTCCTCATGCTCTTCAGAGGCAGGGAGTCCTGCTCTCAGCAAAAGCAGTACTGTCTTCAACTTCCCAGTCTCCATCCCCGTCCACGCTGCTGCCAGCCCTATCTCCTTCCTGCACAGTCCTATCGCCCCCTCACCCACCTGCTGATCACGCTTATTTCTACTCAGACCCATGGCCTTCTGGTTCAGGAGGACGTTTTTGATTCAGATGATCACTGTAGTGGTCTTTCCATTTCTTGACAATTAAATTATGTTTTGTTTCTCTGTTGCTGTATGACAGTATTTGCACACCTGTCTGGGGAGTAGGTGGCTGGCTCACAGGTGCTCCCCTAGACTGGCTGTGTTTTCACAACCGTCGCTCATATTGACTGAACTGAAGGGGCTGGGCATTCATTAGAGTGAGTGTATGATGTTTGCTGGAGGAATATGCATTGATGCTCCTGAATGTCTGTCTGTAGAAGAGTCTAGACTTTGAGCATCACAACTGATAATCACTTTCTGTTTTTATTTATTATCACAAGATGAAGCCGCAGGTCTTAATAGTTTGCTCAGGAAAAAAAAACCCCTGTCTTTTATTTGTCGACACTCTTTGTTGTTTATCGTTTTTCAAACTGAAGTAGCCCGAGGGGACCACAAGTTACTTGGCTTGAAGGTGCTAATCTGAGTGAATGCCCCCCCTCCCCTCTTTGGTTTTCTTTTTCGTTCTTGAACAATGAATGTATTTATCATCTCTGGCTAGACTAGCTCTGCCTTAAGACAATGAAAGTTTAACGGATGGCACACTCAAGAGCCATTCATGCCTTTCAGAACTTAATCCAACTCACCAAGACGTTTGTTTCTTTGTAAACAAGCACGAAATACCTCATGTGTCTGTAATGTTGGCAGCCCTGGAGGAGCCCTCCCTCAAGCACTAACGGGAGTCACTTTCAGGAGACTGTCTTGATATGTGATATTTATTTCCTAAATTAATATATTTCATATGGTATATTTTTACATGTTCGTGATGATGTTTTGATACTGAAAAATAAACTCCTTTTTGTTACAACTGACTGAATTGTGCTCACATGTTTGGCGTTACACAGTTGCCTCACCAAGCATGACCCTTTAAATATAAGACATGTTCATACTGATAGCATAGACCTACTTAAATCAACTCGCAAACACTCATTTAAGTCAATAGCTACATCCTAACAATGAGTCACAACCAGGATGGAAATATTACACATCACTAGTGAGAAGATTACAGGCAGCCCGCTGTTTATTACATGCGTATGTTTAGGTCTGTCCGACCATTTGTCTCTGTTTTGGAAACTTAAGCCTCTGTTTTTAAATGAAATATTTGAGTGAAAGCAATCTTGGAAAAAGGCCTGCAGGTCAGGGCCCATTCTGTATCAAGTGTCAGAGTCAGAATGCTGATGAAGGATCTTATGTCATCAACTAAGGTGTCTAGAGGAGTGAGCTATGAAACTCAATATATGAGGGCTTGGACCATGATCTCCATTAGATTAGTTGACATATAAATGTCATAATGGAGTTAATATAGTAAACTAAAACGATAATCATTCATCATTATCATTGATACTTGCTGTTATTTTATTAAATAACAGTAATTATTTGGGAACAACAAGAAGCTGCTCAATGAGAAACAATATAATCTCTTAACAGGCATTTCTTGATTTATGCCTTGAAATGTGATCCTAACTTTTTACCCTTAATTCATTCTGAACGTTCTCATGATTTCTCAACCGTTTTGGAATCATCTACTACACTGTTAACCATTCTGGACAGCTCTATAATGTCTATTTTTTACAGTTTCCAACAAATGTACTCACATTTACATCTATAAAATCTGTAGAGTGGATAATAATAGAATCATTTCACACATATATGTCTATCACTAAAGGTTTTAGTTTACTGAATGTTTACTGGTCTCAAACATTTCAACAGAATATATATATATATATATCCTCCTGAGACCAATTAATTTCTGTCCTCTATAGTGGACATTTTGTCCCCCTGTATCTTCCTTAAGTATCTGGAGACCCCCATCAAGCCCTATAGTGTTCTGTAGA
>JBBJLR010000034.1:16378651-16412926 GCA_037577145.1 Brachypetersius gabonensis
CACACACACACACACACACACACACACACACACACACACACACACACACACACACACACACACACACACAAGCTCTGACACGTTCTAAGGTAGCAATATAGGCAGTGTCTTTAAGAAGAATCTCTAAAATGTCGTGAAACAAGTCGTTTCAGTTCTGAAATGGAAAATATCCCAAATATACACAGGAAAGAAGGGTCACACCCAACCCACCAGCCTTCCTTCCCTCCTCTTCAGAAGTGTGGCTTCAGCAGTCTCTCAGAATTACAGGGTTTGGCGTTTAGATAACGAGGGCGCTTTGGTGTCAGGTTGACACCCTACCAGCCTTTGTTTTAGCACGACTGCAAGTCGGCCTGAGGGTCAGTGGGTATTGAACGGTCACTGTCCTATTTGGACCGTTGGTTTTAAGGTATTCACACCTTATCCTTATCTAATTCACGTCTTAATCTGCCTGGCTGTGGCATGACGAGGCAGCTTTGAGGGTAATGCTCTGATGTCATGGGAGATGAGAGCCTAGAGTAAGAGGATTACTACAGTCTCCCATCTTTTGGTCAGCTACTCTAACAGAAAAGGCCGGAAATTACCATAGAGAGGGCCAAATCTAGAAAATAGCTTACTCCTCAGAGATGAACTATTCTAAGCACTCAGATCCAGGCCTTAATCTCATCATGATACGACTGCTTAGATGGTTTTCAATAAAGTAAGATATTTCCTGCTATTATGTCAACCTTCTCATATTTGTATTTATTTAATTAATTATATAACTGTCATTATATAACTTTTTTCCTTTTGTTTTTGCTTCTGGCCCAAATATAATTATTTTAATGCAACGAGTTTGGCCAGGCAAACTAATGAAAAACACATGGAGAGGCTGATCTCATTTTGAACTGATTGAATCACGACTGAAATGTGCTTTGTATTGGCAGGAGTGGATTTGGGAACAGGAACACTTTTAAAATATGTTAAGGGAAACCGGTAATAAACAATCATGTGCAAAATGGGAAATCAGTTTTGGGAATGGGGTCAACCACTAGAACTCAAAGGCAGGACAAGACAGACTCTAAAAACTACAAATAATGACCTCAGGAGTCAACATGCAACCAAAATAACCTTAAACTCTTTGAGCTAAAGTGACTGTTTGGTTTGTTTTCCCAGCCAAAAGACCAAAAGACTTTGTTGTAACTTGATGTCTGGTCGTCTTGAGGAAAAGCCTTAAGTTTCGGAAAGGTTCCTGGCTTGGACATACACTTCCGCAAAGAAATAATTGGGCACAGAACATCTACATTTTCTGGAGCTTAAACTTTCACACATCTCATTCACAAAAATTCTTTGAGGAACTAAAAGTGGTTCATCCTTGGCATCCAGAGTGGTTTTTTTTTTTCAGTTCCTGGCACTCCTCAGTTCCCCTTTTCTGGCGGGATAAGTTAAAACATGTCAGCGTACGGAAAAAAAAAAATATTACAAGAAGCCTTGATCTGCTTAGAGGGTCCAAACTCTAACCCCAGATCAGTTTATCTGTCCATGTTGTTGGTGTTACCACTGGGTATGTGGCCCTGTGTCACATGTAGATGGTAGTATGTTAATTTTCCAAAGGGTAACTGGGTGCTTTCCATTTTCACAGGGGAGGGTACAGGCAAGGATGGCATGCCTCATGATGACAAAGTAAATTCCCTCGCAAGTGGGATTCTAACTCCTTTCATTCATCGAGTTGAAATCGCTTAACTTCATACCCAACAGTCAAAAATACTATCCTTTATAACAGTATTCACAATAACAGGTGTGAAGGCTCGTCTTGTTTTGATGCCTTCTTGTGTGGCTCCTTCTGTTACCTCGTGCCTCAGGGCAATAAGATATAGGCCTTGAAGGGAGTATGCGAGGCATGAGAGGCATGTACTCAAAGGCCTCTCAGAGTCGGTGTTATGAAACGAAAACATACGTAAGCACACGTCAGAAGTCACGGTCACATATTCCAGTGCGGGATCATTTTGTTATTTTTTATTTTCTGTTGGAGAATAAATGTTTCACCCACTAGTTTGGTTGGTGACTTCAAATTTAAAACCTCTTACAGAGACAGAGAGAGGGGAAGAGAGAGAGACTGGGACAGACAGAAAGGGCATGGTGTGAGAAGCAAGGAGACTGTGAATTCTGGACTAAGAGCGCCCTCTGCTGTCTGTCTTAAGGATCATTATCTTCCGGCCACACATATTTAGTAGATATACATATGTATATTAATATGCTCTAACAAATGCGAAGAAACGTTTAATGCGTGTATACGATGTGTGAAGTCATATAAAAGATTCCTGGGAAGGCGTGGTGGCACAAAAACGGACCTTTATACCAGAGAGCTGATAATGTGTGGCTGAATTACCCCCATATATAAAAGTGGCACTGCAAAGTCTACAGAGTGGCGCTGTGGGTGTTCGTGATGTCATTTTTACCCTACAAGCCTAATAAAGTGACATATGCACATATGTAGTTACTCTTTCATCCACAAGACGTCGAAAAGGTCCATATGTGCGCACACATTGCGCCTCGAGCAGCTCAAACAGCACCAAAAGTGTCCAACTTCTGCCGCAGGAAGGAGGCGACACCCTCGGGCTCTGGAGGAGGACCCAATTGGCCGGCTGGGCTGAGATAAGGGCAGTTGGGCACGAGTTGGCTGCTTTTGGATTTCAAACTGAATTCAGGCGGGATTTCTCTGTTTACCCCTCTCAGAATGTGACCGCGGGGGAAGGCAGAGGCAGAGGGAAACCTGTAGTTACACTGGGAGACACTTTTCCGCTTGCTTGGAGGAGAAAGTGAAGTTGTATGGGGAATAACGAGTCCTCCTTGCTGGTTTCTCAGCAGCTCTCCACACCTGGACCAGCTGCTTCCATCAGAAAAGGTGAGTGCAGCCTCCGCACCTGCAGCCTTTTCAGGTCATAATAAAAGTCCAACAGACATCATATTAACAATTTACCCGTTTATGCATGTCTTACACTTACACCGAGGTGTGTATAAACTTTCCTCTATAATAAAATTCCTTATTAATTCTAAAATAAAAATCCAAGAAATGGCACTGGACCTGGAACCTATACCTAACCAGATGTGAGGCAGCAGGACAGTTATTTATCGTTATAATAAATGAATTGAATGTGCTTTTCTGAACGTGCGCTGGAAATCTACAGTACTTGAGTGTGTTTTTTTTATTACAAAGAGATCATAGTTACACCAGTTTAACTGGATTCACAGATTTGCTGATTGTGAAATGGCTGGAAATATGTGAATGTAAATAAATGATATTTTTGTAATGTCATACTGCTAATAATTTCAACCTATTGATAGTCAAAATCATTTATAATAATACTATAATAACATGATATTACCAGTATAATATTGCAATGTGTGTAATATTACATAAGTATATTATACTAGTGTGTTGTGTACTTATGTTTTTGTTATTCTGCCCACACTTTACACTTGTAATATGCAACACATACAATATAGAAATATTAAAATGCCATGAAAAACGAATAACTGTCACACAGTTTACATATGAAATGAACGAAATGGCCTATACAAAAAGGTCATTGAAAATTGAGAAAATGAACACATGTGCATTAAAACACACTGGGCCATTAATATCCAACACAAATCTTCTGTATGTATACATTTACATTTACAGCTCTTTTATCCAAAGCAACTTTCATCCCCTAACTACAGGGGGCAGTCTCCCTAGATCAACTCGGGGTTAAGGGTCTCAGGAACCCAGTGGTGGGGCTGAAGGTAGGATTCGAACCCATGACCTCTTGGTCCAGAGGCAAGGCCACCACATACACATGAGTGTATACGACGTCTCTCCTTCACTCTCTCTTAGTGTTGTTGGTAATATTAATAACAGTATTTCATATTTCCATGGGAATGCTTGCATGGCCAGACACTCCATGGTATACCAGATGTTTCCAGAGTGAGACAGGAAGTGTTGGCTCTCGGGATGATCGAGCGGTCACTGCTGGCTACTGAGCTATGCAGAGTCGGTGGAGCTGTCCTTTCCCAGGACCTTTGTGTGCGTGGTGGGAGTGCTGGAATGGGAATAAATGTGTCGAGGGATTGGAATAGAATGGCATTTGACCCCTTGGCTTTATTTTATTGGATTGATATCATCAATTATGAGCATAAATTATGAGCAGATACTCAGGATCTTTCCACTTTTTTCATATTAAGGTCAAAATAAAGCAACCACTAATGTCAAGAACATTGCTTTTGCAGTTCCCAGGATGGCAGAATGAATCACTTTGGCAGTAAAAGGTATTAAACTTGAGAAGGCAGTATCAACCATGAGATGGCATCTGTGTGACTGAGGACGCTGCTGTACTGAATTTTAGAAATAGAGACGGTATGAGACCAGGTTTATCAATATAGATATCCCTAATTTTTTGTAAAAAATTTTTTTTTTGTTTCAAGCACTTCACTAAAGACTGTCATTCTCAAACTCTCATGCTCACATTCACACCACATGGCAACATGGTCACATGTGTGTGTGTGTGTGTGTGTGTGTGTGTGTGTGTGTGTGTGTGTGTGTGTGTGTGAGCTGTTTCAGATTTTCAGGCCTGATACTGATATCCATAGATACCAGAGCCATCGCTAGATATAAATATTGCATACCATTTGTTGCTTGTTCCAGTGTGATTTTAAGATGCCATATATATTTGGTCATCTGGATTTCATGAATATAGTGGTTAATATGACCTTTATTTGTTGTTTACGGCTGGAGCCCCTCATTTATTAGTGTTTCTCAAAGTGATAGACCATAAACATGCTAAATCTACACTTAATTTTAATTACATGTTAACCAAATGCGTTGTCTTCCGTGATGTTGAGCAGCTGAGCAGCAAGAGCAGGTGTGTAGTATGTTCTCGTGCTACCGATTGTGAAATTTGGCCTAGTGGGTTGGATACTTGCCTCTGGACCAAAAGGATATGGGTTCGAATCTTACCTTCAGCAAACCACCACTGGGTTCCTGAGCAAGACCCTTATCTTGCCTAGTGGGTAGGATACTTATCTCTGGGCCAAGTGGTTATGGGTTCGAATCCTACCTTCAGCAAACCACCACTGGGTTCTTGAGGAAGACCCTTAACCCCTAGTTGCTTCAGGGAGAGACTGCCCCCTGTAGTTAGGGAATGGAAGTTGCTTTGGATGAAAGCATCTGCTTAATGTAAATTACATTTCGGCTCTTTCTTCGCTTAAAATATACAGACTGATAAACTGGCTTTCAGTTTTGTAAGGGTGTAACATCACATTCATGTTTATGGGTGAGTTTGGTCCTCGTTTTCTAAGACATTTGTTCTCACAGTTAAACATGGAAAAAAATATAGTAAACTTACATTTTTGCTGTTTTACAAACCTGTTGCCAAATCCGGCACCATACAATGGGCAGTTGGCATATCAGCCAGTTCCTCAGTCGAGGGTGTAACAATACATCAGAATATCACAATTCATATAAGACAATGAATCATGGAGCATTCTTTCAATTACAATATTACCAATTCCAATCAACAACCCAGTCCAGCACATTCATGTCATATACACCCCCCCCGCCTTCCAGCTCTTTTCTTATTAATAAATTGTGTCAGAATTGAATATAATCCTCATTGTTTGTCATTCAGATTTCATTGCAAATATTGTGAGAACGCTGAAACGTTTTCATTGTTGAATATATTGTAAGCAAATCAAACTGGAACAGGCTTCTCGGTTGCTCATGCTAGATGTCTGGACATGCAGTGTTATTAATTCAAGCAAACCCAAAAGAGCCTAAATAATACAAATAAAGTACTTGATGTCGGAAGTTGCCAGAAGGCATGACCCTAGTGTGCTAGTGTGTACTGGAATGTAGTTTAAAAGGTTATAAAATTGTAATGATTCATATGGCAAATTGAGAAACACACCTGCATGGTCGAGTCCGAGTATTATCAATATTAATGCTTAAATATGTTATGCTTCAAGCCTAAGTATTAGACTGAAATCTGTGGGTTGATATTTTTTGTATACAGTGGGTATAGAACAGAATCACCCTCTTCATATATTCACATTTTGTTGCTTTGCAGCCTGACACACAAACAATATTTTTACATTCATGTGCTTATGAATAAAAGAACACTGAGATGGATAAAGGCTCACCTCCTAAAAATACTTGTAAACTCAGTCAGGTGTAACTACTAACCTTCTCCATTGCACACCAAGCTAACCGGCTTTAAACTGTGGTCAGTTGTAATTATTTTGATTAGTTTAGCAAAAATCCCATGATTCCTGGAGCATTCCAGTGCTTTGTCGTGTAACTGAAAGCACAAAAGATCTCCGGACTAAAGTTGTGGACAGGTACAAGTCAGAAAATGGATACAAAACATTTCGCCAGCTTGCTTAATCCCTTGAAGCACAGTAAAGTGGAAAGTGTTTGGTGCTACTAGGACCCTCCATGGATCAGGCCATTCCTCCAAACTGGAAAAGGATGAAACTAGTCAGAGAGTCTACCAGGAGGCCAGTGACAACTCTGGAACAGTTACAGGAATTTTTAGCAAAGAATGGTCATTGTGTGTCTGTGACAATAATATCACAAGTGCTCCACAAGTGTGGCTTGTGCTAGAAGGTTGCAAGAAGAAAAAGACTCCTCAAGAAACCCACATTAAGTCTCGATTGAGCTTTGCCCATACATACTCTGAATATTTTGTGGCCAAGAAGGAAAAGGTATTATGATCAGACGATGGCCTCAACACCAAACAGTACATCTGTCAGAAAGGCGATGCAGCTCTCCATCCAAAAACACCATGCCTACAGTGAAGAGTGGCGGTGGCAGCACCCTGTTGTGGGATGTTTCTCTGCAGCAGGGACTGGGGCATTTGTCAGGATAGAAGGAAAATGGATCGAGCAAAATGTCATTAAATTCGTGAGCTGTCCTCTGACAGAAAGTTGTCAATGGGAAGAAGGTTCACCTCCCAATAGGATTAAACTCGAAATGCAAAGTTTGTAAAGTAGGATCCCAAAAGACTTAAGACAGTAATTAAAGCAAAAGCTTTTGACAAAGGGGGTTGTCCTTCATCTATGTCAGTGATTCTGGCTTTTATTTTTAATCATTTTTTCTAAACCGTTGCCATCATATCTTTTACTTGGATGTTACAGGTTAGCCCCTCAGAGGTTTTAACATACCTGCTTAAGTCCAGTAAAGGTGAGGATAGTATGACAGTCACCGCTTGTGTTTACTGTAATAAATAAGGAGATGACGTTTGTTTCTGACAGGCGGTAAATGACGCTGTGTGGTAATCTCGTTTAATTGATGTGTCCATTTCTCGACACATTAATCACCGGGAAGGCATAAGGTTACATGCTTAAACATTTACAGGTGTCTGTATTATTGATGAGGCTGGCTCTGTTTGCTTGTGTGTGTTATCCTGTCTCAGGGAAGCGCCGAAGAGTTGGCACTGCTTTCCTTACCCATCTGTTTGACACGCAGGATCTGTAACAGCAGCTCGGTGAATCTAAGGGCGATATGGCAAACCATATAACCCCACTGTTACATTACTTAATACGTCAAAGTCAGCATGAAGCCAAAACTGTTACCTGAAGTCACTGTTGATTCTTATTCTACTATAATACCTTCATGACAACAACCTTATTTTTCCTTTGATTAAAGTATAGTGTGTGCCTCTAAAACAAAGGTCTTAGGTGGCAATATTAAGCTCCAACATTATGTTTCCTTTCCCCCTTGTTCCACCCACAGAGACCTCCGAGGTTATTGTGTGAGAAGAAGGTGCACATTTACATTTTTGATACATTACACTTTAAAAACGATCATACTATTGATTTTTTCTATAGTTTAAGCTTTGCACATTGTTTTGCTACACCATTCTAATACAACTGCACTATTACATAATACACAAGATTACACAATATCTAACAGTTACACAATATCTATGAAAAATTTACTTTCAGTTTACATTCTGGATCAGCAGTTTGAAGTCTGTAATTCCTTTTTTTCCTTTTGTTTTGATGTCAAGGAGTAACAAAGACAGTAGTCAAAGATCTCAAAGATCTATTATAGTGGGCTATGATTGAGGAAAAAAAGTGGTTTATAACTGACAGATCCTAGTGATAACTGTGCTAGTGATTAAAAAAGGCTATGAAAAGCAAGGAGTACAATAAGCCTCAGTTCTGGGATGGACTACTTGCTTCAGGTTCTTCCCCAGCATTTCTCTTGGGTAGGGATTGGAACTTTAACTTGACCATTCCAAAACATTTAAAGCTAAAAGCTCAAAAACAAAGAATAATTCTTCTTTAATGATGATCTGATCTAATATTCATTGGTACAATGGATAGATATATGGTTTGACGCTATTCTGGGGCAGGTGGTAGCCTAGTGGTCAGGATGTTGTGGGTTCAATTCCCAAGAGGTGGCACCTCTGAGGAACCCTGAGCAAAGTACCGTGTCCACACTCTGCTCCCCGGGTGCCGTGTTCCTGGCTGCCCACTGCTTCACTTGGTGAATGGGTTTAATGCTGAGGAAGAATTTCATGCTATTCATGTATGACAGAATGGTCACTTTCACTTAATCCACACGCGCAATATAAGCTGTACAGAACCAACAGGACCCAGTTCTGGATCGACCTGCTCATCACCTGTGCTTAGAGTCTGCACAAATTCGGTTCATGCACAGACGTCCTGATATTAGAATTTGCAGATACCATTCAGAATTCATTGTTCCATTAATGATGGCAAGCAGCATAACCCGAACCCAAGATACCTCCGCTGACATGTTTCACAGAAGGTTCTTATGCTGGAATAATTTCTTTCTCCAAGCACTAAACCCAAAAGTTCTGTTTTGGTCTAATCCATCCACAGATAGTTTTGTTAAAAGCCAACAGGTTTTGTGTTCCTCTGATGGTGGGCTATTAAGATTAGCCAGGGCAAGAGAGGCCTATAAAACTAGCGACTATAAACCACCTTGCTCCTTGAGTGATCATTGTTGGTCGGATTAGTAGACTCTAAACTTTTTTGTTTGGTGTTCCAGCCTGATGAGTATCACTAACAAATGCTAATCTGGGTGGATCTGCATCCATTTATGCATGTATTTGATATAAGCTTTGGAAAAGAAATAGTATATTGGTTAATTCCTCATGATATCATATTGCCATATTACCCATACCTAGGCAAAGGCATGTCTGAGGGTCGGAGCACTCTGTATACATGCTGCATGATCCATACACAGCGGGTGCCGAAGACCAGAAATAGCGGTCCGGGAACATCAGCAATAGCACTAGCAGGAAGTGATGCAGAAACAGATAGCGCTGTTCTCGGCCCAGAATGTCAAAGTGTCTTTGGCCCGATGAAGTGCCAGAAGGAAGTGCCCTAGCGTGGAGGTCATGCACCCTTCTCTCATCCCACAGTAGACTTCCTTTAAAAAGAAGGGATTTTGCGTGCAAAAGAGTCTCTGTTCTCATTTTCCGGTTCCAAGAAGGGACGGACGCATGGGTGTGTTTTACAGTGCGTGCTTCATGGGCCCTACAGCGGGATGAAACTGACAATTTGGTCGAATACCTCAACACACCAAAGAGCATAGAGCCATAAAAAGCACACAACAATGCGGACATCTCTCCCTTCAGCTGTCTCTGCAACAACAAGTGTGACAGGTCTCAGCTGGTGCTGCTAGAGTGTAATGTGTGCTGCTGACCATACGTATACCAACCAACCACATCCGCCTGATTCTCCTCCGTAGCACATGTTCATTTACCTCTAGTTTAACCAAAAAAGTTATTTCCAGAACATTACATTGGTTCTGCAACGGGTGGCGGTAGCTCAGTGGATAGGATTCTTGCCTCTGGATCAAGAGGTCATGGGTTTGAATCCTACCTTAAGCACCATCACTGGGTTCCTGAGCAAGACCCTTAACCCCAAGTTGCTCCAGGGAGAGACTGCCCCCTGTAGTTAACAACCATTCCTTTTACTTACCAGTACTTATATATTTATTTTACAAACATACCACGTTAATTTCATTTGCCCTTCTGAACATCTGAATGGTATAATTGTGTTAATCAGATTGACTCAATAGGAGAATCAGCAGAAGAAAGAGCTAACATATGAAGAATCAATTCATTTTAGGCTATTTTTTTCTTTTTTCTGTGTGAACAGACATTTTACTCAAAAATTCGAGTTCGTTTTTACAGGTGATTTCGCTTCCAAACGTTTGACCTGTAGTGCAAATACTCAAAAACCTTTTACTACTTACATGACGCACATATTCTTCTGGAGTAAACAGAGTTAGAGGCATATGGAAGTGCTCTCTACTGCGCTTGCTGCTTGTTATTAATAATGTAAAAGGATCCTCTGGGTTATTAGATACACTTTCGGGGAGGAAGTTCCCATATTTACAGCTTCTCAAAATAGCCTCCTTAGCCGCCACTCAGTGTATCAGTGTCCCCTCCAGAGACTAGGGGGCCTAGGGAAATAGCGCCCTGCACATGGCCTGATGTCACGGCTTGGGGTGGGAAGACGAAGGGAAGGAGGGCACAGATGGGCGGAAGTGGGCTGAAAGTCAAGGGCCTAGAGGTGACTGGACCCTCCGTGAAAGCAGACGGTCAACCTTTCCCGCTAAATTGGTCCGCGGAGGAAAATAAAGGTTACATAATGCGCTATGATCTGCCACTGAGCTCACGGCTCATCCTCTTTCATCCTGGTTAGCTTTGTTGAGGAGAAAAAGAGCAGCGAGGCAACAATAGGTGGAACTGCCGGTGTGTAATTGCTTGTCAGCCTCGTCCTGCACTAGAATTGGGTTTCTGTACATTAACAATGGGGATTAGCGAACCACATCTTACTTGAATTTAAGGCACCAGCAGCCGGAGCACCGGGACATCTTTGTGGCCTCATAGTGAGGAGTCCGGTTCTGCGTGACTTGGAGCCGAAGTTCAGTCTAAAATAAGAAGAAAAAAAAGAAAACAAAACAAAACAATAAGCCGGGTCTAAAAAGAGCCTTCCTCTGACTTTTTTGCCCTCATCTGAAAAAAAAGGCCTCCTTTACAATGCTGTTTGTGCTGTGGTGGAACTCGGGAGGAGGGAGCCAAAATAAGCAGATTTAATCATAAGAAAATAAGCGGCCTGCCTTGGGGTTTCCACTGGCGCACTGGAGCTCGCTTCTGATTGCAGCTGCTACAGCTTGTAGGGCGTGTGAGATGCACCCTGGAAAGTGCAAAACACACTCATACTGTCACGGGCAACCCCTTTAATTCAAGCTGCAATGGTGTGTGTGACCTTCCTAGGAGGACTGTAGTTTGCGTACTGCACTTACTGTACAAGGAAACATTGTCTTTGTCTGCAAATGACAATGAAAATTGTTTTAGACAATTTAAACAGTAGCGGCTACATAAACAGCTTAGTAACAAATATCTGGTTGGTTTTTAGCTGATTATTTTATTCATTTTACCCCATTGATTGCTTTTAAATGGCTCATGTTTGTAAAGGCTTACTCAAATGGCCCTGCTGTTTTATGGTGTGTGTGCAAACCTCACAAAAAGTCTGTATTTGGGGGAACATTAGTATCACCATTTTAAGTATTATACTGTTGACATCAGTTTAATCATAGAAGCCGTGATGAGGGGAGAGGGAGGACAAACCAGAGAGAACAAAGCAAATTATGCTCTACTGCAGTGATTCCCAACCTTTTTTCCTTGAAGCCCCCCTTGCCAGTGTCCAAGACAAGCCGGGGCCCCCCTTTATGCTGAGGATGGTTTTGGGAAATACCGAATTACTATCAAAGCAATTGCAGCCTGTAAAGCAGCATTATATGAACTTTAATGGCCTACTGTTATCATTTACATTTACGGCATTTATCAGACGCTTTTATCCAAAGCGACTTCCATTTCGTAACTACAGGGGGCAGTCTCCCTGGAGCAACTTGCTCAGGAACCCAGTGGTGGTGTGCTGAAGGTGGGATTTGAACCCATGAGCTCTTGGTCTAGAGGCAAGTATCTACCCACTACACCACCACCACCCTATCAGGAGCTACTATCAGAATAATAATAAACAAATGAACAAATACGATTACATAGGTGTAACACTATGTGTTACACTGTCCACTGACGTTGTGTTAGAAGTGATTAGAAACGATGCAGTCTTAGGTTTTTTGAAGCGTCTGCTTGCCTTCACCCTCCCAGTGTTGGTGGTATTGTGTGATGGGAGGAGTCCTAGCTAGTGGGTAGAATTGGAGGTTACTAAATCTGGAAGAAAAATTGGAATCGCATTAACGGTAAATTACAATAATGACAATTAAGACACGCAGTATGTGTGTGAGGGATTTTTTTCTTATTATAACTAATTGTAATATTTAGTCTTAGCTAGTGAATTAGAGATCACTAAATATGGTACAAAATCTGAAAAAATGAAAAAATGGCATCACATTACAGCAATTGCAATTGAGACATGCTGTATGTGTGGGAGGGAAATATGTTTTCTTATTATAAAAACTAATTCTAGTGAATTAGAGCTGACTAAATATGGCATCGCACTAATGTTAACATGCTGTATGTGTGTGAGGGAAGTGTTGACTTGAACAATGAATTATAATATTTGATTTATGTTAGATTATGTCCTAAATTTAAAAATAGAGTCTAACGTTGCTCTTAACACACTTTTGTACCTTCCTTTGGGACTCGCCTCACACGTTGGCCTCCGGTCTGGTTACCTGCCCACAGGAAAGATTAGCCCCCCACTTGATTTTCTGCTTAGGTCAAGGTCCCTGGTCTTAAGTTCGTGGAGCAGTCAGATGGGGAAAAGTTCAGGCTCTTAAGAGGAATGCAGGAAAGCCAGTTTTCTGGTCTGCAGAGGAAAATATGTCTACATTTATAAAGTGCAATAGGCTTATTCAGTTTTGCTTGTACTTTTAAAGGCTTACTTTTCCATCATTTCTGAGCTCAGTTCTGATATTTGGCAGCAAGATATCACTTGTGTTCAGACTAATTTCTAGAGATGGCATCTCATATTCTGTATTGATTTTGGTGGCTGAGACAGTCAGAAACATTTGGATATTATAGGAAAAATTCAAATTCAAGAGAGTTTATTGTCAGCCTAGCCACATACACAAGTACACAGAGGGTTGAAATAGAGGACTGAGAAAAAAAGACGGACAAAGTGCAGAGTCAAAAACTGCCGCAACATTATATTGCAGTACAAAAATCTGATCCAACTTTGCGAATAAATATAGCTTAAAACATCACAGTAGGTCACATGATAACAGCATTCACATTAAAATGTGTACTGGCGGTAATATGTGTGTTTTTTTAAAGATGTAGGTAACAGTTTTTCTGAGTAGCTTAAGCATGGTACACTTTAATTAAAGTGCTTCAGCGCAGCCTTTTTTTGTGATCAATTTTTGATTTTGATTTTGTATAGTGAGGGTCATATACAATTGTATACAATTACGTCTTTACAGAAAAAAAAAAAGACAGATCGCTCAGTCTGACCCTCTAAACCCCTTCAAACATCCACCCCCCAACCCCCCCACAGAGGTCCCCCAGGTCCAGGCCACCTTATACTAAAATTGCAACCAAATAAAGTAAAATACAAACAACAACAATAATAAATAAGCGAGTGAACAAATAAAAAAATAATGTAAAATAAAAGGCAGATAAAAGCAATATGTGCAATATGACAGATTTAGGTTCGGTAGAGTAACACATAGATCATCAGAGGTTTATAACTTCAGATTATCCCCCAAATTGAATTCTACCACTTTGCAATCTTTCTGTTAAGCCATCTGCAACCGCTTTCCATGCATCAGTGGTTGAAGCTCTAGCTTTATTTATTCTGGCTGTTGAAAGTTCTAGCATTACTATATCATGAAACTGAAGTAACCAGTGTCGCACAGATAAAGTGTGTGGAGGAAGCCATCTCTGAGCAATTATCTTTTTGGCAGATGTTAGTCCTGCCAACCAAATTTTCCTTTGTAGTCCTGTAAAACCTACACTTGAGTCATCATTTAGGAGAATACAACTGGTTGCACTGGTATATCTTTTCCTGTCATATCAGACAATACTGATGAGTTCTTCTCCCAAAACTCATAAACCTCCTCACATTCCCACCCCATATGCATGAATGTTCCCCGATTGCTGGTCGGGACAAAAATGACAGTGGGGACTTTGCGATTTCAGCACAGCCTTTTCAAGTTCACTATTTCGTAAAGCCAAAAATCCTGGACCATTAATGATAGTGGTCAGTACTCAAGGTTTCATTTGGTATCTTGCCATCTGTAGCCCCTTCCTGTTTAGGAATAAGAGAGCGATTCCGTAGAAGATGTGAAAAATGGCTTAGATGAGTGGTACAGTGTTCCTTCCTAGCAGATGATGATAGGAAAAGAAGGTTATTTTTCAGGGATGGGCACGGATTTAACTTACAAATGTCAGTGAGTCTTTTTAGGCCGTCACGTGGCAGGGGGTCCTGTGACCATAAATTTTTCATTTGACATACTTAAGCATATGGTGGGCGATATTGCATTGAAGTGTTGCTTTTTACAGTGCATGGGCACTCGCAAAGATCGCTTTTATCTTTGTTGTATTAATAGAATCAAACATCAGTTGAATGAGGTCACAACATGTGGACTGGATGCATGTCTTTCCTCAGGGTGGGTCCTCGGTCAGTAAACAATCACTGTCCAAAAAAGTAACCAAAGGCAGTCCATAACAAGCACACTATGAGTCCTGCAGCCCACCTCCCTGGAGGGCCCCTTTGCTATGGTAACGGCTCTCTGGGTATTGTTAACCTTGTACAGAGGAGATGCCACGAGGCTCCACAGGCCAATTTGGATCTGCTTTAAAGGGTATTAAAATAGCATTTAAAGATGGAAGAGGACAGGGCAGCTGGGGATGGCTATCGGGTAGTGGCAGGCAGCAATGACGGCATCTGTGACAAGTGACATTAGCGTACAGTGGCTCTCCCAAAGCACCTACCCCAGCATGTCTTACCATGCATTTACTGGGTCCTGACCACCATGTGAACCATTTGTCCTTCACTCTAACTAGGACTGATAAATCACAGTTTGATTACTATTCTTACGAAAACCATAGGTACTATAAAAATAGTTTTAGCTTTCACTTCACAAGTGATGCATACTGTTTCCAAATCAATGCCGCTGAGTCATCACCTTCAGTTGCACTGATGTATTTTTACATGCCAAACTGTTACAGGCGACTAACTGTGTGCTTTTTGGGTGCTTCCCGAAAAACAATGATGTCTTTATCGGAAAGGACTGTAGTAAAAAGTGTTAGTGTGACTGCCTTGTTTTCTTCCATGCCTGCCATACGGTTTTCAAGTAATTAAGGATGACTAACCTCTTAAAGCCCACTGCAACCTGATGAGATGTTGCAGACATGGTAAGCGGGGTTCCCTGGCCTCTCAGCAGAATCCTCCACCAAGTGGATTACCGAGCGATTGAATTCACTTCTCATTAATCTCCAATTCATATGGCTCCCATTAAATCTTACGATGTGTAAGCCTTGTTTAGAGCACATGGCTGCATTCCATTGGTTTGCAAAAATGGAGGTTCATAGAGCAACAGTGTAGCGTTGCATCAGTAGGAGCCGTGGAGCCACCAGCAGTTCTCTTGTCTTACAAACCAAACAGACTGTAAATCTTGATGTTTTGTACGTCTTGGTTTCGTGTAAAGCATCTCAAACATTCCCAGACTACATTTACACATCTGTACCTACTCTCTTTCCCTTTAGTTTTTCCACATTTGTTAGAATAAATTGTAGACTTTCACACTAAATTTAATATGCAACAAAGATACCTAGAGTAAACAAAAGGGTCGTTTTGAAAGGATCTTTCATTTACTGACAAAATTTAGCTCATAATTGGGATTCTGTAGATTAGACACATGCAGGGCTTGATTACTCCAGCCCTTTTCATTTATACTGAACCTTTCCAGCAGCATGAAGTGGGCTAAAATATCTCAGTAGGAAGCACACATTCGTGATAGAAAAAAATACGGAAGAGATGAGAACGTTATTAACATATATCGGTCTGGAAAGGAGAAGACTTGGAACATTCCCAGAAATGAATGGCCTACCAGAATTCCTCCAAGAGCAGAGCAACAACTCATTCAGGAATCCACAAAAGACCCCAGACAGACATCTGAGAAACCGCAGGCCTGCTCTCTTCAGATAAGGTTAGCGTTCATGATTCCACCATTAGACAGAAACTGAGGTATCGACTGCAGTTTGGAAGGCAATAACCACTTCTAACCAGGAGGAACATTTGCCAAAAAATATCCTGTTGACCCCTAAGCCTTTGGATTAGTGTTCTTTAGGAAATGTTTTGAAAATATTACTGTAATGTCTGGCAGAAGGTGAACATCGCATTCCGCAATAGGTTAGTACCAGCAGTCAAACATGGTGGTGGTAGTGTAATGGTGTGAAGACGCTTTGCTGCTTCAGGGCCTAAGTAGCTTGTCACGATGGACAACGTTTCTACTTACTACAGACAAATCTTTCAACAGAATGTCTGAACATCAGTCTGTGAAGTGAAGCTCATGTGCAGTTAGATTCTACAGCAAGATAACAATCCAAAGCACAAGAGCATGTCCCTCTCTAAATTATTCATAGGAAACATCCCAGCCTTTAAAGGGTTCTGTGAGGGGGAATCGGTTAAAATTCCTTTAAGTCGATGTACAAGACTGATTACGAGAAATGTTTAGTTGCTGTTAAGGCACATATCAGATACTTGTGTTTATTTTCCTCAATAAATAAATGACCATGTGTAATATTTTGGCCTCATTTGCTTTGTCTTTATTTACTTTTAGGACTTTTTTATAAAAGTTTTACGTCATAGTTATGCCAAAATATGGGCTTTGTTTTGTGAATCCATTTTTCAAATCTTTCAGAAGAATGTTTATTTTGCTGTTGAGAAATAAATGAACAGTTTCATAAAAACAGACATTTGTGTCCAGGGTCTATAGGTTAGGGTTCACTGCACATATCATCTATACTAACTGACAGCCCTGCAATCCTACTGACAGTTTTCATCAGTCAGTGCATTATGTAATCATTTCACCCTCGCTAGAAGGTAGGTCTTGCTCATGTTCTCCCAGCACATGCAGTACGGTAACCTTCTTTCCATTCAGCGGAAAGTCATTGCTCTAGTCAGAAAGCATTACATTGGTGCCCTTTCACGTTTTCCGATGGTAGACAGTAGTTAATAATAGCAGTGGCAATCTAGTTTTTCATGTGATCTGGAGGTATTTGACCCCTTTTGACCTTAGGGCTTTGTGAAAAAGGTTAAGTGTTGGTGTCAAGGTTCCCAATATTTTGTGGTTGTTTATGTGCTGCTGTACTCTGAACACATGACATGTAGAAACCTCACACAGCATGACAAGTCCATTCTCGACAGCCTTTGAAGCACTTAACCCTAAATGTTAGGGCAATAAGAAGATTTAAATACAGGCCCGGAGTCCAAATTAGTGAGTCGTTAAATTCAATTGTCAAGCAGTGTCAATGACTTTTGTGATTTGTGTGAATGGTGCATTGAGCAGTAAGTCATCTGTTCATTAAATAAAATTAAGATCGGTTGGGATTTCATGGTTGTTCGTGATTAACTCAAGGTTGCGTATCTGTAGTTGGAGTATCTCTTTTTAAAGACTTTTGACATAACAGACTTATGAAAAGAATGTAAACAGCATCGAAAAATATATTTTTTTATGAATCTAATAAAAGCTGATTAATCATTTAATGCTATTTTGTAATAGACATTGAATA
Source organism: Brachypetersius gabonensis (assembly GCA_037577145.1). Classification (NCBI taxonomy): domain Eukaryota; kingdom Metazoa; phylum Chordata; class Actinopteri; order Characiformes; family Alestidae; genus Brachypetersius; species Brachypetersius gabonensis. The sequence continues at coordinate 16,396,411 of JBBJLR010000034.1, forward strand.
TATAAAATTTCTTTAATGCGTAAAATCTCTTCCAACAATATAAATCCTGAAAAAAGAAAGATTGGTATATTGCCAACTGAAACCAAAAAGGATTGTGGGGGAGTTTGATAGTTATTAAAATGTGTGGTTTTTTTAATAAGATTGGTATCAGTATCAGATGTCTTTATATCGGCATCAGAAAAAGAAAAAGTAAATCTGCTTGATATTGGTGTCAGAAAAGAAGCTTAGTATTAGTTTAATGTTAGTATGAAAAAGATAATTATTCTAAATTTGAATATCTGACAAGGTGCATTTATGTTAACTTTAATTCAGACGTAAACACAGTATGGTATTGGGTGGGTGGGGGGGGGGGAGTTTGTTTGCAGAACTGAGTTATAATTTGCACTGTTGTTGCGGTGTTAAGTTCCAGGTTGTTATTAGCACAGCAAGATGTGAAAGGTCCCACTGACCTTCTGTACCTTGTCTTGGCATTGTGAGACATGCTCAAAACCTGCTGTTATTATATGTTTTATACAGTTAAATTGCTCCCATAGTTTAGGGCACAATGCATTGATTGGGAAAATGACTCAATTACAAGCAGCTACGGCTAGGAGAAGGAAAATGGTAGCGCAAAATGGTTAACCACAAGAAATCCAAAGAACTCCAGCAGACCTGTTCCTAACCACTGGCATAACAGGATTTTGGATTTTCACCCCATACCAGATACCATTTAGAGGTCACATTTTAAGAGCAGAGCAGTGATGCAGGGATCACGTTGCCTCAAAATGCTCTTAGGGCCATTTCCTGAATTGTGCTGTAAACTTTTAATGATGTGATGTGGCTAAAGTAAGCCTTTTCATTAAAGCGCAGATTCCTCGGTTGATATTTACCACTCGATCCGCCTCACCACAACACTGTACTTTAGATTAATTATGGTTTAATGATGGCATATCTGCACATCTTTGTAAGCACCTTGGCTCAGCTTTCAAAGTGTGCTGTTTTTCGAGTCACATGGGGACGTTCCTTGCAAGTAACACTCATGACCAGTCTTACCTTACTGCCACCTCCTCAGAAATTCATTCATTTACTCAATTTTATTTTGCCTGGTATCTTGCTGGTGTATATGTATATCATTTTTATCACTTCTCTCGTTGCAATTGTCCTATTATTAGCCTTTTTTTCCTCCGTCTCATTTTTTCCCTTATTTTGCTGACATGGAGTTTGCATGCCACAGCCCTGCAGGTATTACTGGGCTTGCATGGCTATTCTGGGCGCATGCTTCTGAGGCACCAGCCCCAGCTTGGGAGAACATATTTTTGTGTTTGTTCATGCAAAGAAGACAAGACTTGGACATCGATTCCAGACATCTGCTTCCTGCTACAAACACATTACTTATATGCATTTTGTACCTTGCTGACATGGCAAGTATAGCAATGATCAGCTTTTTTCACACTGATTTCTACAGCATATTACTAATGGTTTCTTCTGTAAACAAAGGCATGGATAGAACGTTTGTCACCGTTTTTATTGCTGTAACAGCTTCTACTTTTCTTGGAAAACTTTACTGTTGATGTAGAAATATTGCATTTAGTCGCAAGAGCATTAGTGAGGTCAGGTCCTGGTGATGAATGATTAGTTCCACACAAACACATCCTAAAGGTATTGGAAGGTTTTCTAGCAGGGAGATGCTCTTCCATTGCGCTAAACCTTCACAGACATCCCTGCCTTAAACCTATGTGCAGCTTCTCCAGAGTGTGCCATTCAATTGAAGATTATAGTGTGTGTGTGTGTGTGTGTGTGTGTGTGTGTGTGTGTGTGTGTGTGTGTGTGTGTGTGTGTGTGTGCAATTGAACACTTTGGTCAGCATTTGGTGCACCTTAAAGTAGCTGAATTTGAGGAGATGCCTGGATACTTTTGGATATTTTAATGTATTTCTGTGTACAGTAACCCCTTAGTTTTACATGAATCTAATGCAGATTTTTCTGAGAACCGAACTGTATACACTGAAAAGTTGTCAACCGCCATAAACAGAAGAAGAAGAAGCTGCCGATAAAGTTATCTCAGTTTATTTAGTTTAGTTTAGTTTATCTTTCTTTTGTGTACGAGTCTTAGCAAGCTGCTAATGCTAACCGTCAATGCTAACGCTTTTTTTAAGCAATAAAGGTTTCTGATTCTGATTATTTATTTACATTTTATTTAAGGGTAATGCAGTAAACTGAGTTTAACACAAAATTAAAGTGTTCTGGGAGCATATTTGGGAGCATATTAAGGGTTTACACTAGAAAAAATAGGCATTTTAGACATTTTTAGTTTTACCAAAACACTATACGCGGGTGCTCTTGGAACGTAACGGATTAATGTATTCCCCAGTACTGAAGTGATATAAATGCTAAAAAACAAATGTTCCTTGAACATTTTCTAATAATGAGCGAGGAGAAATAAAGGTGGACCATGAGCTGTTATTTCTTCAGACAATGGTGGACACAAGGCCCTCGATCCTGTTCTTAAATCATATGTCCAGCCAGTCACACCCACGCGTATGTGTATGTGCCTACCAATGACGAATGTTTTATTTATCAGCAAAATTAAAATGCATTGAGATGAACGAATTGTTCCACGTCCTGCTCAATACGTGTTACCTTTCACACATAGGAGAAATGAGTTTGTTGTTCTCTTTTTACGTGGCAGTATGCATTTCCTTATACTTAGGTAGCTGAGTATCCGTTTGTCCTGCCAGAGAATGCAAGCACAATAGTACAGCTGGGGGAAGTGAGGCCAGTGGTCCACATCTGTTAAAGACACAAACCCTATTCTGAGACCTGTTGGCAGGACCAGCCATGTTACTAACGTCAGAAAAGTAACCGCACCACTGAGATTTCTTCTCCTTATTCTTTGGTCTCATCTTCATTTAGGGCAAATGGAAGATTTTTCTTCCCTGTAGCAGCCTAAGAAGCCAACTGTAAGTCATTACTTACATTTATATATTTGGCAGACCCTGTTATCCAAAATGCATTACAACTTAATCATTAGATGCAGGGGAACAAAGTGTTAAGAGTCTCATCCAAGGACTCTTATTGGTGTAATGCTGTGTTTGCCCCAAGTGGTTGCAGAGAGGATGTTTTTTTACACTATGAAATAGCAACTGTTGTTTACGTTTACATTTACGGCATTTATCAGACGCTTTTATCCAAAGTGACTTCCATTCTCTAACTACAGGGGGCAGTCTCCTCGGAGCAACTCAGGGTTAAGGGTCTTGCTCAGGGACCCAGTGGTGGTGCTGAAGATCGTTTGCTAACAGATGCATTCACAGCAAATGGCTAAAATTGGTTCTGGTTATTATTAAGTAGCATTTCTTCTTTCGAACGAAAAAAAATGCAATAAAAAAACACAACTGCTTTTGTTGTTGACATCTGACACCAATTGTTTCAGTTGACAACTTCTTCAGAGAGTTTTCTGTCTTGCCCCTTAGAAAAGACGACGTTCCTTTTGCTCGCTCAGTCGACAGCTCATGCAAGTACGGTTTATAAAATCATAGATCACCGAAGGAGAGAAAAAAAAAGTCGGAATGAAGTCATATTGCATGGATTTCTTTTTCTAATTAGATTTAGAGAATAAATTCTACTCGAGGTATTTGCACATGTGTTTAATGAAAACGCCGGGTCCTCTTATGACTCACTTTGTCATTAGATCTGTGAGTTGGGGTTTGGACAAAAGCTCCCTGCTGCTCAGACAACCACATGCAATCCTCCCAATCGGCCATCTGCTTAGCATTTCTGCAGCGCCTTGGAAACCGAACGGGAATTAGAAGAGTGCAAATCTAACACTTTGCAGTCCAAGGACCAGTCACTCCACCGCATGGCAACAATTTCGATATGATAGGCCAAGTTTCCTTGCACATTATGACAGCTTCATCCCTCAGAAAAGCATACTGCTTCATTAGAAATAAAATCGCTCTGTTCTATAGGAGCTCCAGCCAAATACCCGCTGCCCAAAAGCATTTGTCTTCGCAGTGAACGCTCGTGTGGACTGTATTAACAGGGAGTCTGACCACTGCCCATCAAAGACGTCCATGAATGTGCCCTTCGCCCGTTTTGTCCTAGAATAACTGAGGGAGCTGTTCCGCATGTGCCCTGATGCTGAGTCACATTCGCTCCTTCCCGGACACGTATGACCATGCCCAGAGCGCCGGCCTGTCAGGGAAATCGGAGAGACGTCGCCGTGTTGTAAGGAGAGCGGATACTGATGACAAAAATGCTTAAAGTGCAGGCCTTTTCAAGGTCAATATGACTGATTTCATAGCACTATCTACATTATCAAGGGACTGTCGGATGAGTAGTGTGCTGGAGCATTTAAAAGGATTAAAACGAAACTCTGAAGTTAATTTAACGTTGATGATTCTACAGTGCATCTAATGAGAATGATGGCATGGCCTGCTGTGATCAGACCGTGGTGTCTAAAACCCTTGTGTTCTCTGATAACAGCTTAGGTTCTCATTTATCCTGTTATGTGGAAAGTGAATATGATTTGAACCCCAAAACAAAGAGCTGGTGTTAATTTGTTTACACCATGCGCAACGTTGCAGCCCCAATCGCGGTCTCACGCTCGCTTCCTGTGTAAATCCCCACAGCCTCCGCCGTCCTTTCTTTCTGAGCCCTGACAAGGACGTCAAAGACGTTCAGAAGTTGCTCTGCCCTAATGTCTCCGATGCGAGCCAGGAGTGCCACTGTTTCCTGCTGTGACGGCAAGCGAAGAATTGTTCTCAGTAAGCAAAATCCTTTCAAACTACAGCCGCCCTGTCAAGAGGCAGATTCGTCGGGACCACCCGCAAGGGCCTGCTTCTGCAACTGCGTCTTGGAATTTTGAAGCGGACCTGGACTGGCGATCCATCATGTTGCACATAAATCGCTCCTTTTTACCCTCATATTTATTTAAAAGCAGAGGATCTGAATGCATGCTGCTGATGGAGGGTTAATGAGTTATGCAGTGTGATGAAGGCATACAGAGAACACTTCCCAGTGATTTGCAATGCTGATGGTTCCCACTCCAAGGCTAGCCTTTGGAAATTGAACAACAGCCTTCCAGTCAGTTTTTTTGTTCTTTCCTCATCTGTGCTGCTTTGCCACCAGTGGAGACAGGTCATCTTTCTACCAATTACATCAGCTGGAATGGAACATGTTCAAAGCAACTGGACTTTCTCCCATGCGTGTGAAATATGAAAAAGGGCATTTCTCTTGTAACCGTCCAAGCACACACGCTGGGTGACATACTGGGCTTAATGTGAGTGTGTAGCCTCCCTCCAGGCGGTTTGGCGTAGGACTGGACAGACGTTGGCACGCAGCCGGCAATCACGGACCCAGCCCGTTTGGACAGGGCTCCTCAGAGACAGTTTCGGTTCAGAAGACAGGAAACAGCTTGCAAGGATCCCAGCGGTCAAGGCTGTGGAAGGATAGGGCTGGGGGCTGGGGTGGGGAACAGGGGGGATTTCCTCATAAGGGCTTTTGTGATTCTCCCAAAAAAAATGCATAACCCTTTCTGCTTTGTGCTTAAAACTTCTTGTTCCCTCACACATGATGACTTGTCCTTGGCTGTGTGGTTTTAGGGCTTTCCTCTTGGAAGACTTGATAGATTAACAAGAGATTTGTCTTCATTCCTTAGACCAATCACACGAAGAAGCCCTGAACGTACCCTGAGATGACCAGAGAACTGGGTGCACAGATCAGGCATTGGGCCAAAAAAGCCTCTGCCTTGCTTTGTGGGCTCGCTGTGCCTTGTGGGCTCAGTTGTGCTCTGTAGTGGGAGCTGCGTTTTGAGAAAGAAAGGCTAATAATTGGGGTGTGTGACGAGTGGCATTGTGTGTGTGGGTGGTGTGGTTGTGTGTTGCTTTAAAGTTGAGCAGGAGTGAAAGGCGAAAGGAGGGGGCGGCAGTGTGCCAATGAGGGCGAGCTCCGTGGAGGGGAGCTCCACACACGCACGCATGCTGGGCAGATAGGATGAGTGTGCTCGTTGCGATGGGGCACCAGAAAGCTCCGTCCAGACGAGGTTACAGGTTCTCCAGGAGTGTGGCGTCCAAGAGGGCTGCGTGACAATCCGCTTCTAGATGGAAGCGCAAGGAGGAGCTGCATCCGGAATCCACTTGCTACCGAGGGAAGCGAACCGCTTGCAGTAATGGGAAACACGGCGCCCAAACCTCTTCTAGGTAAGAGAAGGAGCTTCTTTTTTGAGGACATCTGGAGGGTTGGGGACGAGGCGCGTCGCGATCTTCTCGAAACTCTGTTGCTGATGATGACGACTGCGTGGGATGAAGAGATGAAGAGAGCTCTCTCGAGCGTAGCATCGAGTTTAGTGCAGAACAGTGGGCTCGACATGAGCCTGAAGAGCATCATGGACGAGCTTGATGTTGGTCTCACTGATGCTTCTCCTAATCTGAGGGTCTAAAGAGGATAGGATGGTTTGGGATCTGTTTTTAAGCAATAAATAGGAGCTTGCTTATGTGTAGTGTAGGCTGTCTGTACCCTTAGAAGAGGAACTCATGACCGTGGCAGCTCAGGTGGTCTTTCTGATGGTGAACTTACCTGCCAAGCAGTCATACAGGCAGATCAGATGGTAGAACTGGAAATACTATGGTAGAATTGTACATTTCATAAAAGATCACAAGAGAATATTTGGAACGTCACGCCCTCCTTTCTTGTTTGGCACCCCAGGGACAGACCATTCTTCCAGCTTTGATATGGGTGGGCCACCCAAAGTTTGCTGTCAGAAGCGTTTTCTGAAACGTCTTAATAGGGGGAGATCCTGAGATGGCCAGGTTTATGAAATGTGTTCGTTGTAGAGCAGGTGCACCTTTCCATAAAAAATCTACCAGAAGACACTATAATGCTGTAGGCAGGGGTATCGATTTCTGTAGTGCTGTACAACACTTTAGTAAAAAAAACAATATTCTTTTACTGTAAGGTAAAGGTACTGTAATATTACTGTCGATCTTTTTCATAAAGGCACTGAGACGTGCAACATTAGTGAGTCCATATCATACACATAGGCTGTTTTTTGGATATAACACTGATCTAAAGCTCTGTGCAAATGTATTCAAGTCACTAAATGTTTCTGCTAGAAAAACACTAATATTAGAATAAATGGAAAGGTTCAAGATTTTTAAGGTTTAGAGGAATGCTGGTTAGGAGGAGACAGGTTTGCGTCTAGATTGTGCCTTTAGCCTTTGGCTGGGTTTGTGAAATTCAATTAGCAGCACAGCTAAGTTAATAAAGTACTGATTGCGAAGCAGGTATATGATAGTAATAACGCAGGGATTCCACGAGAAGTTACGCAAACGTACACTAAATAACTATTTACCGTATTAGTGTTATTTGTAAGTATTATAACTGTCCAGCTGAACAGCTTCAAAACAGCCTGGAAAGCTTCTGGTTCACTGCTCTGCGTTGCGCCTCATATTAAAAGTAGTCAGAGCTGAAACTCTTCTTATAACTTCATCGCAAACAGATTAAAGAACTGAATAGATAAAATTGTTTTATTATGAAATAACGACTTTGAAATAAGTAGCTTTTTTTCACATATGGACTGGGCACCACATCAAACACCCAGAGAAAATAATTCTGTGCATGTTCAGCCTACACCATGTTCTTTTGTGTGACAGCTGTGTATGTGTGTCCCTGTCTGTGCTCTCCATTCCTCTAGTTAAGTTATTGTCAGGTATGTGCTGATGACAATGTTTAAATTACCTTGGCGTGTATTTTTAGAGCAGCTATTGTCGCCCTCCTGAGTATGTTGTTTTCTTTGGTTCATCGTCTTGTTTATAGAACACAGGACACATTTCCATCATATAGCCCGTCTTGAGAGAATGACATCATCCGCAGTGTATTGTGTTTGGTGTACGAGTTACGCGTTACATCACGGCTCAGCAACTCCAGGGTCTCTAAAGCGTTTCAGAAGGTCTCTGCGAGCTGTGTGATCTGTTGCAGAGTTGTTATGTAAACATATTTAGTTACGTCTGTGATAATGAAGATTAAATCTCCAGAGTGCAGTTCATTCTCAATTCAGAATAGATTAAAAAGGCCTCGCAGAGAAAACACCAGTACTTCCTGTAACTCAGAGTGAACGAGAGTAACATAAAAGTTTAAATAAATATTGGACCCTTAGACCTAAGCCACAAATAAGATTTAATTTAAAGGGGAATACCAGCAATTATTCAGTGATAGGAACCAGGAGTCATCGTAACTGTATGATTTTTATATTTGAAAAAGCACTGCTTCTGTATATTTCTGCAAATATTTGGAAAATTGGTGAAATGAAAAACAACAAAGCCAAACGTATAACAATATTTCACACGATTAACCATGTATGTATACAAAAGGTGTACAAAAATAGTCGTCTAAAGTTTGCATACAAAGTCTTTAAAACATATTCACAGAGTCTGTGTGCAGAATTTAGTCCTTTAACGTTGCTGAGTGTAATCTTTGTTTGGATGCCCCCAAACGGAGCGCGGCTATAGACTGCTATCCATTACCCTTCGTTGTGTGCTGTCCCCGCCCTCCAGTAATCAATTGTGCATGGAGCAATTGCATTTAATAGTCCCCGCTGATATTTGAATGATGAAGATTTTTCCCCACAAAGCACTATTAAGCGACTTAGCATGTACGTGACTAGCAACATTGCATTGAAAATGATAAGCAGATGTGCATTAGCGAGGAAACACAATGGTTGCTTTGAAGATTTTGGTTTTGGAAAAGTCTTGTGATAGGCCTCGCTCATGGATAATTGATGAGCAGTTATGGATAGAATGCTTTGACTTGCATTTGATATGGCTGGAACGAGGACGCATGGCTGAGTCACTGTGAAGGGCCAGGGACAGTTTCTTTACAACACAAAGCCTATTACTCACCCTGTGGGGAACCCAGAGGTGTTTTATGGAAGCGGTTAATTCATAAAAAGGTATATCAGCTGGACATTTGATTTATTATTTGTATATGTGGGGGGAAAATGCATGAACAGATTCGTCCCGTGATGATTTTTCGCACTTTTCCTCGGGGCGTTTGAAGGATTAGACAGTTCTACAATGGCACGCTGTCTCTAAAAATAAACGAGACTCCATCACATGTGTGTTAGTCCTCAGAGGGGAGCTCACTGCACACATTAAAGTGCCGCCATGGTGAACTGTACTTGGCCAGATTACTCTCTCACTCTCCGGTGCCTCTGTCGTCACATTCCCTGAGTGTAAGCAATAGGCCTGGGTCACTCACTGCGGATAAGAACTACACGCAACCCTGGACTTCACCTCTGGGAAGAAGGCAAAGAACATACATGTAGTTCAGCTGCAGAATTGTTTGTATCAACTTAATAATTCATTATAATAGTTGCCACTAATGTATATGTTTATCTAATGCCCTGTTCCTTTTCCTCACGACACAGAAGGTCTTTGTCCCGCAACGTAGCAGGTTTCATATGAAGTAGTTTTTGGCCGCTTGCTTTCATATGAAGTAGTTTGGCTGCTGTAGCAGAAACAGCTTTTGTCGTCACCTCCTCCCTGCACTATTGAGCAATCAGCTTTGTTTCAGTTTCGTCATTTGTGAACTTTCGTGGAAGCAAAACGGGCCGAACTGTCCAAGTCCTCCTGCGAGATGTTTTTTTTTCCCCCTCAAAACTCTGCAAGCCCTGCCAAGTAGGGCATTCTGTCCAAACTGTCTTAAAATTATGATGATTAAAATCTCCCCAAAAAAAAAGGATGAAAGAATGGGGCACAGTCTCACACTATTGTTTAAACGAAATAATCTAGCTGTTTAGTTACGCAAGCACCGTGCACATCTCATATGTGAATGTGAATGTGTCATATGTGAAAAGTACCTTTTTTTCGGCATTTACAATGTAAACAGTGCGGCTGAAAGCAGAGTGCGAACGTTACCGTAAGAGAGATTAATTGGGCGTAACAGAATGAGGGTCGAACAGCAGCAACTCAGTTAATTTAGCACAATTCCAGACAAGAATCGGGCAAGCATTCCTACCGAAATGCCTAAAATAATGATGTTAATTATATATTAATATATATGAAAATAAATAGTAATAATGAGTTTTAAACCTGAAACATAAGTTAATGTCTAAAAAGCTGAGGAGCTAATATAAGCATGATAACATGAAAAATAATTAGGAAAGCTTAATTGTAACTAATATGATATTTTAATTGTGTCGTTTTTGGCAGATAATTGCTTAATGTATTGACATTAGAGATGACCATTATTTTGAACCATTTGAAGAAGTTCATGTATTTCATAGCAGATAAACCTTAAAGCGATACTGCGCTCAAGGAGCAGCATTGTGTTTATTTTACTGCACCGATTAAAGTAAATGTTAGCACTATTCCAGGTATATGTGGTCTCGGCTACAAAAGTGTATTCTGTACATGTTTATCTGTCCATACTGTATGTGTGAGAAACATTGGATTCTTGCATCAACAAGTCAAATCAGTGCAGCCCTAGTTACACTGCAGCACTCCAACTCTGTGGAGGCTAGTATTGATGCATGCCTTGAAATTATTTATATGCTGCTTTGTCACTTTTTTCTAGTAAGATGACTTGCCATTTTCTTAAAAGATGAAATGTGAATAAACCTGAGTAGTGATGTGTATCACTTTGGGTTGGTTGTCACTGTAAGCCGTTTATAAACCAGTGCTGCATCAAGATGCTACATCAAGGCTGATTAAACAGTATATGTGTGACTTTCAGTTGTAAAACAACACTTATGAGGAAATAGTGTTGCTTTTCTGGGACAAATATAGTGTGAAGAGTGACTCTTGGGAAATGCATGTCCAATTGCTGTGAACATTTGTGAAGGGGTTGCTATGGAAATACAAGGCAGTGACCAAAAGCAGATTTTACTTGAACATGTTTAACGACATAAAATATTCATGTTGCATTTCACCCACAGTTATATTTCACCCTTCTCTCTGCTAGTGTCAGATTGTGCTGTACTGAAGTGTATTTTGGTTCACTGTTGAACTACGAGTTATTATTTTACACTTGGAGTTAATGCGGTAATTACAAACTTCGGTCCAGTACTTGAACGTGTAGCGCTCAAGTAAAGCTTTGCTACCAAATTGAATTGGCATATTTTTAACTTGCGTCATATCGTTGTGGCACGGGCCCTTAAACTCTGGATTGCATTTTCTTGTTGGGCCGTCTTCTTTGCTTTTGGAGCCTGGTTTTGACATGAAGCCTGTTGGAGCCTGCAGCATTTGCTGCTGCAGAAATGTGACAAGATGGCATGAGGCCTTTCGTGCACATGCCAGAGCGAGGCACTGGAGGAGCGGACTGCAGCATCGTCGTCTGCTCCAGTGCCGATTTGCTGTCAGATCAGGCAGATCTATATTTGGAAGGCGAGTGAACGCGCGCTCGGCTTCACAAGTGCAGTTCACGGCTCTCATCTCGCCTTAGCCTGTGCTCAGAGCAGCGGAAAAGGTACCTAAATCACACGGCTTGCGAGGAGGCGACTCGGATGTTTTATGCCTCGCACCTTGGCTCTGTTTATGAAATAGACCTTTAGTCTCCCAGCACCATCTCTGCAGTCAGCTGGGTTTTATCTAACCCTGCTCCTCACATCAAGTGTAAAAGCACAGATCAGCATAAGTTTCCCTTTTTTCGAGGTTCTGTTTTTGCATTGCTGTCCTTGCCTTGATAAATTACATGTGAAAGTAAACTGTGGGAAAACATAAGTAGAAGATAACGGATCCAAAAAAGAGTACTGAAAGCAAAACCAGGGGTAGTAATTCATGCGCTGAAGTTATTAGTATCTCTACTGACCCATTTTACTTGACAAGTAAGGACATTTACACAAGCAAGTGGTGGTTAAATGAGTAATTATCTTCTTTTCATGTAGTCTCGGCACTGTGACTATCAATGGTATTAAGTCTAATTATGCTGATGTGCTCAAAAAGCCATATCTAGGAAAAACGTCTAGTTTATATTCCTTTGTGTTCTGGTCTGGATGTAAGAATGCATTGAAATATTGCTAGTAGGCAGTTATGATATTTAATGGAGAGTGTTTGACCAGTCACACCCCAGTCCAACACATTCATATCACCCCCTCAGCTCTAGTCTCTAGTTATTAGATTATACCAGAACTGAACCCACTCATCATTTTCTTTATTCGGATTTCGTTATACATATTGTGAGGATAATGAGTAGTGAGTCCCGAATCAACTGTCGAGCCGAATCGTGAGTTGACTGTACTTTTACACCTATAGTTACTGGTGGTGAACCATGAATACTAGCACCAGGCCTTCAGTTCCGGCCATACGTGGGAGTAAAAAAAGGAACTCAACGATGCATGTTTCTGCTGGGGCCTGCATAGGGAACATTTACCACAGGTCATAAAAGCGCTTGTATATTTTATTTTAAGCTTGCAACATACATGAATATTTTACAGTTTTACAGAGACTCTTTCAGTAAAAAATCCTTAAATAAATTAACTGGGGGTTTCCAGATCGTAACCCTTTTATTACCTTCCAAAATGTTGCAAAACTGTAAGAAGAGTTTTACTGCAGTAAGTTGATTGTATTAAATTGAATGTTTAATTTTATATTCCTTTGATTTTTTACACACAAAACCACTTTGACTAATCCAGATCTATGTTCTGTTCATATGGAGATCATAAAAGCATCAGATGGTTAGTTCAATAAGGCGAAAAGTGAGTGTGCAGCTTGCTTTGCTTGTCCTGACAGATGTGTTTAATTTTGTTTGTGGAAGTGCAAATGGTCTAATGACAGTATGTGTGTGCCTTTCGCATAGGGAGGTTTACAGTTCGCTCTCTGAGAGGCACTGTCTGGTTCATCGAGATGGAGATGCTACATGTGTTCCGGCATTTTTGACCGCTGCGTCATGGTTTTGAATTAGAGGTAGTGTTCAGCTAGCAGTGGTTTATGATAAACAGCAATCCAATTACACCAAATCACACCTATTTCAGAAAACAATGGACAAATACTGCAGCATGTTTTCCTCTGGAAAGTTCTGAGGTTAAAAACGTCAGCTAAGTATGATTATGCACTGATTATTTAATGAGGTATGGCAGCTTGGATTCAATATTTACTCCAACATGTGGAAGTACATATGGTACTATAAGCATGGACCATATGGCAATAATATAACATCATGATACATTAAGGCATTTTCAGTATCCTCTCTTTGGGATTAAAAGGTTCCACTGAAGTTTTTGTCAGCCATAGAATAAACCCTTTTGGTTCACTGGAGAGATTCTCTTAAAAGTGTAAAGAACATAATGTTTCTACACCGCTTAAAAGAACTGCTAGAACAGTTCTCTAAAAAACGGTTCTTTCGGTTCTTCTTTGTTTTTAAAAGCGTATTAGATATGGATAATGTATGCTTTGTTCCTCAAAGTTTCTCAAAATAGTAGTATGTTTATTATATAGTAAATATGTTTATTTCACTGTTTCACTTACTGTTTTGCATGTAATTCAAATCATAGTTGTCTTGAATGAATCAGGATATTCATATTGTGACATAAAACCACTTTAGTGTCAGCGGAACAGCAGTAAATATTGCTCCGATGATTCTCCTGATGCTCATTTCTTCATGAAGACACACCCAGTGTGGATGTTGCATGTTGAGCATGAGAACCAGTCTCACCTGGGTTTTGATTGAGAGCGGTTGTTCATGGCCGACAGTGTAATCGTATCGTTTTTTACCGTCCTTTATTTGGTCTGCTTTGATACAGCTATATTTGCTTTGGCTGGTAGGAGATCTGTCAATGCTGTCATCACCGTAGATTTCAGTGCCGCCACTGGTATGCTATTGTTCCAGGGGTAATGCCTTTTCCATGCCCTTGAGCACCAAGTTCATGGTGAAAGGCAAATGCTCTCCTTATGTTGTTCATTAGGGAGAAATTTGGAGAGTGTATTTATCTAGCAGGCATTAGCAGATGTGTGGGATGTCAGAGGGAGTGAAAGGACATTGTGGGAACATTATCCACACCACACCCCCCCCAAGCCCTCTTTCCCCCTCAAATTGAAGAGGTTTAGCGGAAGAAGCTTTTTAGATACAGTGCAGTGTATTTTGGTTAAGAGTTTAGTTTGGAAAAGGGTCTCAAGAGATCTGTGTCTAAATAATTGATGTCATAAGACTAGTATAAACTCAACAATGTTTTCTCTAAGGAGCGGCCATGGCTTCTTGTCAAATTCTCTAAAAAACAAAACATTTTACTCCACAATTCCAGGCTTTTCACTCATTTACTGCTGTTAACAGTATTATATATTACTCAGCAACTACGATTATGGAACTAATATGTAGTTGTGAAATCGAGGAGTTGAAGTATGGGTTTGAGACAGGCCTTCCAGTGCTGTCTGAGTTTCATATTTAATGTCCTGATAATAATCTTGTGAACTATATTCACTATAAGCCCTTTCTCCTACATTGCTGTTGACCTGTCTCAATTTTTTGCACCAGCAGATGCGAGCCTGCAGCACCGCCCGGTGGCCAGCCGCCAGTACTACTCCCTGCAGCATGGTGCGGTGGCGGTGGAGCGCCGCACGTCTGCCCAACAGCCTGCCAGCCTGGAGTCGCCGCGCTTCCATCCGCATGCCAAGGGCAAGAACATTCGACTGGATGCGCAGCTGCGGCGTGCCACGCGCAAGAACAGCTTCTGCAATGGCATCACCTTCAGTCAGCGGCCCGTGCGTCTCTACGAGAAGGTGCGTCTGCGTCTGTCTGGAGTTCACACCGGCTGGAGCGGGGCACTGCGATTTGGTTTCACGAGCCTGGACCCGTGTGAGCTGGCCTCGGCCGACATCCCGAAGTACGCTTGTCCCGATCTGGTGACCCGCCCGGGGTACTGGGCCAAAGCCCTGCCAGAGAGGCTGGCGATCCGGGAAAACGTACTGGCCTTCTGGGCTGACCGGCACGGCCGTGTCTTCTACGCCATCAACGAGGGAGAGCCCATCCTCTTCCACTGCGGCCTGAGTGTGGGGTGTCCTCTCTGGGCCATCATTGACATTTATGGGATCACGCAGGAGGTCACCTTGCTTGGTGAGTTCTTGTAGCCAAATACCGTAAATGCAAATTATCAACAACTGTATAAGTTGCATAGAGTTGTTCCAAAGTGACATAGACTGTGCTTCCTCTATAAAGATATACAGTATAAGCTGTAATTTCTTTTTAAATCTGTGTGTAGAATATACATGTGGATACTTTAGGACAGGGACATCCTCATCAGGTTTATTTCTGAAAGCAAATGTAAACCAGCTTAAGCAAACTATAGATTACAAAAAGGAGATCTGTGACTTCAAGCAATAGTAGAACCTGCTAAGAAGCTATGAAGAATTCAAATAGTTCTAATAGTTGTTGTGATTAACCTTTCCCTGTACCAAGACTTAGTAGTATGTCCTTAAGGACAAGGCCATCTTTGACCCCACAAAAGGACTTTTTATCCCCTTGATATAGTGCACAAAAAAATCTTCTTTTTGGTGTAAAAGTCAGCAGTTCTGGTTCCTGATACTCTAATATGCAGCCTAAGGCTTCACTGTAAAAATCATGTTTTTTTAATAGAGTTCATTAAACTTCAAATATTGCATTAACACAACATAGAACAAAAATGCTGAAGTATAGTTTAGTTTGAAGTGCACTCTAAAGCCAGCCGGACCCTTGTCTGGTTTACTGTTCAGACTCAGATTCAATACTTTTATGGTACTGAAACAATTTACTTCAATAACATGATGCACAGTGTCCAGAAATTCAATACTGTTCATTACCAAATTCAAATTCCTCAGCAGTCGGTCTTATCAGCTTATGCGAGCCAGTACACATTGTCATTCCGAGACCCAGACTGGCAATGGGTTGATGTGGGTGTTGCTAACGTCAGCAGTTCATTAAACAAAAGCACATATGAATAAAAACATAGCCGTGTCTTTTTATACGCTGTCTACCGTGTCTTCAAAACTCCACACTGCTAAGTCTGTTGGTTATGAAACAAGAAGAATTAAAATGAAGAACAAAGAGTACTCGTGTCATTTTAAGCAATGAATACATCTTATATGTAAACTGTAATTCAGGAATTAGCCGGGTATCAGAACGTTTTGACATATGAGCCCGTACTGTGGCTCAAACACATGCAGATCAAGGTTGTATTATGGGAAAGAGTACTTTGATAGCTTCTCAAAATGGTGTGCAGTGCTCTTTTAGTTTAGTCCACTGATTTTAGTGTTTTCCATGCAGTTCAAGTAGGGCTGGTTGGTTGGTCAGGTGTGTTAGAGCAGGGAAAACACCAAACTTTGCAGGCCTAGAGTACTTTAGGACCAGAGCTGAGAACCACTGGTATCGACTCTTGACAAATTCTTCAGCTCAGAGTAGTTCCTTCGGTGAAAGTCCACTATCTTGTCTATTCCAGTCTCATGCAAGCAGTGGCAGCAATGCAAGACAATTACGACACCAGCGTGTTCAAGAGCTTATTTTAGTCCTGATAAGATAGTACTCTCTCGGCTGAGCCCCAGCTACTCTGGAAGGGCCCCTGATCACTGGAGAAGGGCAGA
>JBBJLR010000034.1:16413026-16433026 GCA_037577145.1 Brachypetersius gabonensis
AGTCCTGATAAGATAGTACTCTCTCGGCTGAGCCCCAGCTACTCTGGAAGGGCCCCTGATCACTGGAGAAGGGCAGATGGTGACAGAGAGGCCATGGGTCGCTGTCACACCTTGACAGACTGACGGCTTTAGTGTGTGTGGCAACAAGGGAATCGTATCCTGTACACCGCTCCTTGGCACACACACACATACACACACACGCGGCATATGAGACATGTAGACAATATATGAGGCCAAAAGACACCAAGAAACCAGATACAAACCAGTGACTCTCTCTCATTCACTCTCCCTGCCGCTCCGTGATGTTGTTTATCTTCTGTCTGTTGGGAGCCCTGGCCATATTTGGTAAGGGCTGCTGCGTATCCCTGGAGAGTGAGTGGTCCTGCGCTGCTGAGACTGATATACTGGGGGGCCGCAAGTCTGTCAGTAGAGCAAAACCAGACGCATGCAGATGTTGTGTCTAGCTTGTCAGTCAAGGCGTGCGACTTGATTACCCTGTCAGACATCAAATGACTTCATTTGACTTAAATCAGTATCATATAAAGTAGTTAAAGATCGATTTACAGAAGAGAAATTACAGGAAAATGTTTCTGGTACTTTATGGTTTGCTTTTGATAGTGAGTGTAGACAAAAAGTAATGCCTTTTCTGCAGCTTTTGTTAAAATAAGTGGTAGATTTAGTTTCAGCAGAAGCTAGGAGCATGGCTGAAACCCGGCAATATATTTTCATGCAACGTCTGATAGTTTGATCATGTCTAGTTTTGTTCTTTTCGCTGCTGTATTGGTATTACAGTGGTTTCAATATAGTGGAGGGTGAAGAGCTGAATAGATTAGCTAGATCAGTGGTACTCAACTGCAATCCTCTCAAGGATTCTCTGCCCAAACACACCAGGTCTAACATATAAATGAGCTGAATAAGGGAATGCAGAGCATGGCAATCTGTACTCTGGACTAGCTTTTACCACTGCTCTTGATTTAGATCCCAGCCCTGGTCCTTGAGAACCCCTGCTGTTGTTTTTGTTCTCCTTTGGGAACTCATATGCAGGGTTATTGGAGCAGAATCACTCTGAAGCTTCTGAAGTCTTGTTGTAATGAGAGAATCACTGACTTTCTCGCCTTTCTCCTAGAGAGCACATTTGCTGAGAGCGTGGGCACGAGCTGCCTGAGTGCAGCACGCCTGAGTGCCTACCTGCCCCAGAGCAACCACGACTCGGCCAACTACAGCAACAACCAGCTGGAGACCAACCAGGCGGCCGCCGCCAAGATGGCCACCCTTCAGCTTGGTGGCTACAACCAGCTCAGTCCCTGCTGCTCCTCCTCTTCTTCCCCCTCCTCAACGTCTGGCCCCTCTTCTTCTGCCTCCTTCAGCACTCAGAGGTCCACTCGTGGCCCACTGCCAGCCCTTGACACTGATCTTCACTTTCACCCCGTGCGGGGGGGCGACGTAGTGCTGTCTAACGACCGAGCTGTTGCCTGCATCCACTTCCTGGACAGTAGCCGGACTTTGGTGTTCAGCGACCGGCCGATACATGTGGGTGAGACCATGTACGTGGAGGTGGGTCACCTGGGACTGCCCTACTTTGGGGCGCTCTTGTTCGGGATGACCTCTTGTGACCCAGGCACGCTCCATGCAGGGGAGCTGCCGGCTGATCCGGATGTGCTCCTAGACCGCAAAGAGTACTGGGTGGTGTACAGGGGCTTCCCTGTGCCTGGGCCGGGCGATGTGCTCAGTTTCACCCTGCTGGCCAATGGAGAGGTGCATCATGGGGTGAATGGAGTGGCCCGTGGACGCCTGCTGTGTGTCGACTCCTCACAAGTGCTGTGGACCTTCTTTGCCCTGCATGGTGCCGTCAACCGACTCAGGATATTAGGCAAGTGTCAGAAGAGTGACCTCTAGATCAACTAGATCAGTAGTTCTTTACTCCACTTATGGAGACTCACTGTGCAGTTTCCAGTTTTTGAGTAAAATGTTGCTCCCACAAGAAAAAGAGAGAAATCTAGATCAGTGCAGTGAATGTTTTACCGATCAGAAGACAGGTAGAAACGCCAATAACTCACAGTTTCATTAAATAACAAATATGGTAAATATCTGAAGTGCTTCACAATATTTGCTTTATTGGGATCAAGTTTCTATACTTGGAACTTAGATCCTGCCCCAGAATGTAATAGTAACTCAGAGATAAACAGAGATTATTAAATAAATAAATGAAAGAATGCAGAAATCCTGGTCTTAAGGTGGCACGAGGGTAAACTTTAATATCTCACTGGCATTAAATAAAGATAAGCCTATATCCTAGCAAAGATCACAGAAACGCAAAATAACAGCATACCAGCGGTCTCACCAGCAGTCTTGACGTTTAGCACAGAGATTTCTCAGAAGTGGACATTTTTGCAGGGTTGAGCAAAAGATCAGCTTTGCTTTTCCCCATCTTTCACCTCCTCTGTTGTTGGGAGTTTTCTCCCAGGCTAGTTCTTTTTTTGCCCCCAGAAATAACTGCTGGCACGTCCTTCAGACTGCCTTATTTTGGGATGCTCTGTAGAATTCCTTCAAAACAGGCCCCTGGTCTTTCTGAGTACAGTAATGTGATTTATAGCAGTATGACAGGCTGTGAGCTTATGAAGGCTGATATATTGTTTGGTCAACAGTCCATACTGAGGCATGACAGTTAAACAACATGACATAAGTCCCATATGATATTCTTTGTTGCTGGATTTCAGAACAAGATGCTGTCGGCACAATTTGTCATGTGACACTGATGCGCAACACGTTGTTTGGTTTTTGCTGCAGTCTGCAGTATAGCCAGTATATGTTAGATATAGGCTGCAGTGCACAGGACGCCTTTACTCAGGAATTGCATATTATTTATAAGTTTAAAATGAAACCGTGGTTTATTAACTTGGACAAGCAGCCTTTCTAATAGAGAGGCAGATGTCTGGAGGGAAGATGGTGAATTGAACCCCTCTCTCTGCCTTCCAGGAACTCTGCAGGCGAGCCCCTCCACTTCCCCCTCCGTGTCCCGAGGAACCACTTCTGATGACAGTGACTCTGACCTGGCTTTCAGTGTCAACAGATCCTCTTCTGCCTCCGAATCCTCTCTGGGTGAGTGTTCTTGTCAGTATTAGCCAGTCAACATATAAATAGGGGCCAATACAACTACTATGTGTGTGTTAAAGCTATAAATTCCTGTTCACATTTCACCATATTGGTCAAAATCTTTTTAAAATGTTACAAAATGGAACCAGTTTCATTTGTCAAATTGCAATAACTTCTTCAAAGTATGTAATTCTTCAAACCATGAATCTGTTTAATTACCATTTTTATCCCAATGTTGCGATCCGTGGGCTGCAGCACTTTCGATCTTTGTTAGTCCTGATTCAAAAAACTTAACATTTACATTTACGGCTTTTATCCAAAGCAACTTCCATTCCCTAACTACAGGGGGCAGTCTCTCCCTGGAGCAACTTAGGGTTAAGGGTCTTGCTCAGGGACCCAGTGGTGGTTTTGCTAAAGGTAGGATTTGAACCCATGAACCCATATCCTCCACCCAGATAGTGGGCCTGTCTAAGTTAAAGTCAGTGGGTGCATATCTTTAATTGTAAATCGTTATTTTATTTAATTGCTTCTTTTACTTGCGCCTGAGCTCCGCCTATTGAGCAGTGAGGAGTTGGTGAGATCATTGGACACCAAACCTGTTTGTCACATACGAGGTCATTCACTCAGTTGTCCCTTTCATAACCATTCATCAGACCTTAAAGACCTGCAGATAATAAATATTCATATAAGCACAGTTCACCCATATCAGCAAGTTAATTAACTCTTAATCATTACTGCCCTACAAAGCCAAGGTGCAGTAACTACACCAGGGCTGATACTGAGAAAAATGGCTTTAAAGTTTTAGTATTAATATGGATTTTGTAGTTACTGCAATTTTGACACCATTCGTGGTGGACACCACAACCCCATCTGTAGTCTAATGTCAATTTTGACCAAATATGTAGTTACTGCACTTTGGCTTTGTAGGGCAGATTAGTACCATGTGATTAATGATTCAGTAAGAACAGGGTGCAGGCAGAGAAACTGAGGGAGGTGTTTTGAATGAGGACAAACACAACTCTAAAGTACCGCGCCCCACCTGAGCGGTTAGATCGCTGATGTTACAAAGTCACATCTGTCTCATATCTCTTCTGTTCCTCTGAGCACATTTAAAGACTGGAGTTTGAGAGTTTGATTGATTTGATACCCTGGAATTAGACAAGATTGCAATAAACGCAACTAAGAAACCCTGATATATACTCTATGTGACCCAAAACACATTTTGTGTGAAAATATTTGTCCCTGAGCAGCAGTGTATAAGCATGCATCACCTCGATATGTCCTTAAACCCCAAACAAGTAATTTTAGACATAAAGCTTAAAGTTCTGTCTAGGCATGCGATGGAAATGAATATCGACAGAACTTTGGATGATATATTTTTGTTAATACCTGAAATGACATGAAAACCTATTTTTAAAAATGTAGATTTTTAATTCATTTTCAATTTTTAAATGGAAACATTATAAAGGAGTATTTTCACCATATCACTGCTGCTAAGGGTGGGCAATAGGGTATCTATATGGAAAAAAGGTATACTTTTCTGAAAACAGGATAGGTGTTTTTAGTACTTCTGGAAAACAACAAGCCACTGTGTAGAATTTGCATAGCAAGCATTAATTAAATTTGGATCTATTATACTACTATCTGATTTTATTGATTTGTTGTTACAGTTTTTTTCATTTTTGCACCTAAACCATGTAGAACAGTTAGTTCATGCAGACGCTGAATTTAAATAGTTAGATGAATGTAGCCTTTTTATTGGCCGTACAGTGTTACTGGTGTATTTTGTCCAAATTTGTTTGCCAAAGACAAACATATATTACAACAATGATATATTTTGGCGTATCGGCCACCCATATGCTGTACTATAACAAAACCTGAAAGCCTGGATTGTGACAGTCATGTGTGTTTCTCCTCAGTGACAGCCCCCAGCTCTCCTCTCAGCCCCCCCCTCTCGCCAAGCCTCGTCTTTCCAGAGACACCACCGGGCAGCAAGAACGGCGAGTGCACGGTGTGCTTTGATCAGGAGGTGGACACAGTCATCTATACGTGTGGACACATGTGCCTCTGTAACGACTGCGGGCTGAAGCTGAAGAAGCAGATAAACGCCTGCTGCCCCATCTGCCGGAGGCCCATAAAGGACGTGATCAAAACCTACAGGCCATGAGGCTGCAGACACCTCCCCACCGACCACGAACTGAGCATAAGACTGACCAACTGTGGGTCCACCCTGGACTGAACTTGCATTTCAGGACTGCCTCTGTAGCTCTGTTTCCTGTAGCGTTACTTCTCGACCGCTCCTGCTCCGCGTTTTTAGCTCATTTCAAAAACACGAAGCCAAAGGCAGCCGAAGATACGATTCGATTTTTCTTCTCGCGAATGGGGTTCGTCTGATTTGTGCTCAGACATTTCAGTGCCTTTGACGTTTGCCTCTAAACAAGCTGACAATCATGTTTGATACATTTTGTATAGATTAGAATTATGGAATATTTGAAATCTATCAGAAGGACATCGGTCTTCGTCCTTTAGCAGTGTAACCGCAAAGTGTAAAAAAAAAAAAAAAAGAAGAGGGACGATAAATAATCTGTAAATTGATATTTTAAAGATTAATTGTTTCCAATCGTGTCGAACAAAAAACAAAAAAATGTTATGTATGCCGACCACTAATGCATTTAAGCGTTTCTTGCACTTAAGTGACCGTAATCTAAACCTGTGGCACTAGAAACACAACAGCGCCCCCTACAGCAACCCAGTGTTAGAAGACATTGAAAAGGACTGCATTATAAGTATACAAAGGGTTTTTGTAAAATGTCTTTCTTTTTATGGCAGTGTGAATATGTAGATTTGTGTTTGTGTAATGAGAAATTCAAATGCATTATTTTACTATAGCTGAAGAAATAATGGGGGAAGTCCTCATGTGATTTACTAAAGACTTTCAAACAGTAGAATTTCTGAACAGTGCTGTGGATTCTTTCTTATAAGGTCAAGTACAACCTTGTATCACAGCAAACACAGACAGATCCACCTCAGGTCAACTGTTACATTATTCATTTAGGGTCAGAATGATACAGAAAGTATTTTTGGGACAAGAAAGCAAACATTTTCCAGGAAAAATAAGAAAAAAATCTCCCTCCTTACATGGTAAAGTACTTGATCACTGAATGTTTTAGGAGAAAATTCACAAATGGAAAGTTTTTAAAAGTTAGTTTGAACACTATTCGTTTAGTAAAGGTGCTCCAGCAAGTTGTGTTATATTGGGGTTGTAACTAAGAACTGCAGGCAGCTCTTTAGAAGCCAAGTTAGGGATGGCTGATTTAGAAGAAAAGCCATTATTGTGCTTTTGGATTCCGCCAACTGCATAATGTTGCCTAGTGCGGTCCTGGAGGCCCACCTGCATGGCTCAGTTTGTTTTCCACACTCCGACACAACTGGTTCAGTTCAAGAAGGACTCCATCATTAATAAAATAATGAAAACGAGATGGGACTCACTGGCCTTATGGACTCTAAATCAGTTTTAAAAACATCACTTTCCTATCAATGCCTTGTAGCTTTAAGAATCAAGCTGAATTTTCTTATTGTCTACCGTTAGAAACTCTATTTTACTGTAGAACAACATAAGATCTTTAGAAAAACATCAACATCTGTTTACACTGTGATATCAAAAACCCACCAATCCACCATTAGATGTCATTAAAGCAAGAAGTCGAGAGAAACTTGAGGCCTTGAGAGGAAAATTGAGTATCAACGCACTGCATAAGCACTGTATATTTTGCGGGGAATTATGAACCAAGTCTATGTGCAATTCTGTAACATTCACTAGATGCAAGTGATGTAATTGTATCTTTTTTTACCAGCAATTTTTCACTTTTAAAAGCCGCCCTTTATAGTGTGATTGCTTCACAATGGACCAACAGCAATTGTTAAAAAAACCTTGAAAAGAAAGCTTGTTCCGTAAATTTACTTTGAGGTGAAAATGGTCTTTTCCTTCTCGTATGAAGTTACTTTTTTGATTATATGGCTTGGTGAGAACAGCTACAATACTTTACTCGTGTGATGCCCTCTAAGGTATCAGAAAAAGGAAATATGTGGCAACAATCCAAGACAGGGATGCCTAACCATGCTCCTGCTTTTCAAGTCATATTGGAAATATGTACCAGATAAGCATCTTATGTGAACACCTGCACTGCAGGCTGAAATCTTTAATGTGTTACTTTTATTCATATGATACGAGTGCATGCTCTGTAAAGCTCCTGACTGGATAAAAACTGATGGAGATCCTCTGCCCTGTAGTGTGTTGCAGTAAAGAAATATAAAAATTGATAATAATTTGATAATAGAAAATACAAGAAGGGCTTGAAGGGAGCAGGACTACAGAACTGTGTGACATGGACAAAATATTAGTACTGCTACTGATATACTGCTACATATTGCAATTGCAATGGCTTTCAAGGTATTAAAGGACCCATAAATTCACTTCTCTGGAAGTAAAAAAAAATGCTTAAATGAATATTGTTTCAAATCTTCAGTTTACTCCCCTATCCATGCAGTCCTTATTTAGAAAATAAGCTCAAATAACAGCCCATTTTAAAATCATACTTTATGATGTCACATAACCAAAGCTATCTCTCAATACCATTAGAGTCACACCCATTTATGGACCTATTTGCCAACACCATTAACGGTTAAAGATTGCCTAAAAGAATTACTTTTGTTCTATTACAGGAAGGCATTGATTTTTCAGAACACCCAGAAACTCACCTGGAGCTATGATTGCTCAGCTTGTTAAGAACACTGATTGGTCAGAGGCTCATTTACATATTGCAGCCTTCTGCGATCGCTGTACTACAATAAGAATATTACAATTAGCAGACAATATATTGTGCAACCTTACTTACAATCCTAGTTCACCGCACCTAACCAGGTTCGTCAAGTTTTTTTTTTTCTAGAACGTACTGGATACAGGTGTGGTAGATTGAGCCAGGTGTGGTGGATTAAGGCCAGAACTCCCGGAGCCTAACTGGGCTGATCTGATCCTAAACTTAACTACGGAACAAAAGCGGATACCTTTTAAATCTCAGAAAGGGACTGACATGCGAACTTAAAAATAAACTTACCTACGTTTGTCAGGTCATGTTTAAGAGTAGCGATTTTCAGAAGATCACTCACAACTCACATTTATGCCCACGTGAAACCTCTGAAATGACTCAAACTCACTGAAAGTTACTTTTTGATGTGTAAACATGTTGGCGAGGAATGTTAAAATGTACATACTGTATGTTACTTCTGTATTTACCAAAGGATGAGTGCAATAATTCACTGGTGTACCACCAAGAGCATTCAAAACCTCATAACAATTTCAGAATCTTTAATTAAGTTTAAAAGAAAGAATACAAGAAGGCATTAGTATGACAAAAAACAGGCTATTGACACTTTAATATTAAGAATATTACATGGACGGAATGCATAACACAGCTGATGTTCAGATGCAGCTCAGCATGCCCCAGCGTTGACTATCCGAGTACTCGCTTTGCGCTCCCTGTAGAAGTAAAGTGAAGGCTTTGCACTTATTTTGGGGGAAAAGGGGGATAAATAAGTAAAAGAAGCTACACAATATGAACAAAAGTATTGGGACACCTGACCATTACACCAACAGGGACTTCAGTGGAGTTGGACCCCCTATAACAGCTTCCACTCTTCTCTGAAGGCTTTCCACAAGATTTTTAGTGGGAATTTGAGCACATTCATTCTGTAGAGCATTTATGATGTCATACACTGATGTTGGACGAGAAGGTCTGGCTCCCAATCTTCGTTTCAGTTCATCCCAAAAGTGCTGGATGGGGTTGAGGTCAGGGCTCTGTGTGGCCAGTAAAGTTCTTCCACACCGAACTCCTCCAGCCATGTCTTTATGGAGCTCGCTCTGTGCTCTGGGACACAGTCATAGCTTTAAAAGGTTCTTCCCCAAACTGTGGCCACAAAGTTGGAAGCATGGTGTTGTCCAAAATGTCTTGGCATACTGAAGCATTAGGATTGCCCTTCACTAGAAGTAAGGGGCTCTGAATTAAGAGGTATGTCCAAATACTTTTGTCTATATAGTGTGTGTTTAACTTTCCCAAGTAGTTCAGACTTACCTGTTCTCGAGGCACAGCATGCAGACATTTGAATAGGTTTTCCCATCAGATCCACACACTGGGATGTGCTCTCGGGTGCACAGGGGGAGTTTGAAGACCCCACAGTCGGGCTGTGAAAACGGACAGTTTCTATGAAACACTGAAGCTGGGCAGCAGTGTAAATAGTCATGAAAGGACACGACAAGGTATTTTTCCACCCACCATTCCCTGCTGCATCGCAACGGGCACCGCGGCTGCTCTCGTCCAGACTGTGAGGAGAAAAAAAACAACCAAAGTTTTTGAAATCAGAAAAACTATTAACATTCTGAGGTAGTTACTGACGCACGAAGCCCTACACGAAGCTAGACGTTTTGAATGTTTCGTACCACCTTGAATGCTGCATTAGGGCTGTAACTTCTGATTCGTATGTGCGTGTGTCACATTTCTATCATATAAACTCACCAGCCACGGAGAGAAGAACGAGCATGACGGATACACGCATGATGCAGGCGTGGAAGCTGTTCACAAATGAGTCAGACAGAAATGCAAACACCTATTTATCTCCTCCCAAAACCCCCGCACACAGGAGGGGCTCAGAAACATCTGTCTGCAGAGCCGCACCTTCAGGGCACGGACATCATTCCGCGCATGCGCTGACTCCTCTTTGGCTGACACTACATGAAAAAAAAAGTATTGGCACACACCCGTTTTTTAGGGTTCGGGTTAGTTCCCTTACGTCCTGCGAAGAGCAATCCCTCAACCCCATCCAACATCTTTGGGAGGTCTCAATACTGGGTCAAGAGAATGGTACATAGGGCGATACGATATGCTTTCCTCGTGAAATGAAAAAAAAAAAACTCTTTCATTAAAGCTCTTTAACAGTTAAAGTCTCTCACCTGAGGAACAAACCTGATTTGTTTGTCATATATGACCATAACTCATGTTATATTTTATATGTAAAGATATGAAACTATCCAGCAACTGAGTTGTAAAGGTTATATTCTCAGTCTCAGCTTTGTTGGGATTTTTAATGCAGACTTATGATTTCTCTGCAGGTGCTTTCTTTCAAAGGTGAAGTGAATCAGTGATTATCATTATTACTGTGGCCGTTGTAAGGGTTGAACACTGCTATCAAAAGCATCAGGATAAACAATTCTCCTGGAAATGATGGGTCTTCATCTGAACTTTATAAACTTCAGTTGTTAAGCATCAACCTATTATCTCAAATGGGACTGGGTGCTGGAGTGTTTTACAGGGTGAAAGGCAGAAAAACACCTTGTACAGGCCACCAGTCCATCACAGGGCGAACACACACACACACACACACACACACACACACACACACACACACACACAAACAACAGCCCAACCCACTTGTAACACTGATTACAAACCAATATTTTCTACAAGCATTAAATGTGTCCTTAATTCTATAACAGGCAAATCCCTGTCAGGCTTTATGAATATCAGACATGTATATTTCTATATGATATATTTGGGACATTTTAGATAATTCTGACTTACCTAAATCTTCTATCTTCTTGCTCTATATTCTTCTCTGTATGAAACCTAGTTATTAAAGATGATCCGCATTGTGGAGCACAACATAATAACCAGGTTTATGATTCTTAAGGTAATTTTTAATAAATTAATATATTTTTAATCTTCATTTCTCGCCAAAAACGACCAGTTGGAATCGCGCTCTTATTTTGTGCAGAACTTTTACTTTGAAAGGCGGACTGTCAGGGTTTCTGTGTTCACCCAGAAGAGAGACGTTTATTATTGTTTTTCCTCACAGCAGTTTGACAAAACAGGACTTCGTTTTGAAATGATGACCTGGAGTATGTCAGCTGGTTGTAGGTAGGCAGAGATTAGGCTTTATGGTCTTGACTGGTTGCTATGGAGGTTACACTGATGTTGCTGACTCTGTTTCTCGCTTCTTGAATAATGTCTGTCGGAACTGTAAACACAGAGGAATGGACCTTGTCTGGGGTGGCTTCATTTTAGGAAAATGTAAACATGACTCTGGTAGGTTATCCTAACCAAGCACAGATACATGTTAATGAAAGTGACTCCTGGCCATTACACCAACAGGGACTTTAATGCCATTGCCTTCAAATACATATATACTTTAATACGTCCCTGGTCCCACTTTGCAACTATGTTTGAAGCATGGCGTTGTCCAAAATGTCTTGGTATGCTTAAGCATTAAGATTGCCTTTCATTGGAAGTAAGGGGTCTAGCACAAACCCAGAAAAACAGGCAGTGTCCCAATATTTCTGTCCATACAGTGTAACTGCGACTAACTTCACGTTCTGTCTGCTTTTAAAAGTTGGGACAAAAAGACTTGCATCCAGGACCTAAAAACTAGCATCCAGATTGACACAGATTAAAATAACTTTAAGAGGAACTCAATTTAAATACGATTTCCATTTAAATAGTCTTTTTATTTTTAAACCCCCAGGTTCCTATGTAGAGTAGTTCATGGATGAGGCTGTTCACCGACTCACAACAGGATGGACCAAGAAAAGCGGGACAAGCTTTCGGAGTTGGTGGAGGAGTTAACTACCTCTGGAGAACCACAACTCAACGAAGTGAAAATGAAGGAAGTGAAAAAGATATGCAAGTATGAAAGACCTTACTGACTCCCACATTCTTTGGGCAAGGGGTATTCGGTTTTATTTGCAAAGACTGGTGTGACTGCTGGGTTCCATTTTAAACAGCTGATTCCTTTTGTTTGGTCAGTTGTTATTGGTCCTCAGAAATCTAATCAAGTATGTTCTTGCTTTTTAATAATGAAAACCTGCAACCATACCGGCACTTTATGGATAGGACTGGACACCCCTTCTTTGCACACAGTGCCCACATTGGATGGACACTGGAATGAAAGTAGCATGTTCTGGGAACGTTGATAAGTGTTCATTAAGGAGTTTCCAATATTGTGTTTCTACCTTACAGAATCTCCAACGATTACATCGACCATTTCTATCACCTCCTCATGAGCCAACTAAACCAGGATCATGCTGAGATTCGCCTCTCTGCCTTCCAGATGGCCACTGAGCTCTTCAGCCGTTCTCATCACTTTAGAGTTCTCCTGGTAACTAACCTCCAGGAGTTTCTGGAGCTCACGGTGGAGACAGACGTAGAGCAGCCACTGCCGCCACCCAAAGAAGTGGCCAAAAAGCTCAAGACGCAGGCCA
The DNA here is from genome assembly GCA_037577145.1 of Brachypetersius gabonensis. Classification (NCBI taxonomy): domain Eukaryota; kingdom Metazoa; phylum Chordata; class Actinopteri; order Characiformes; family Alestidae; genus Brachypetersius; species Brachypetersius gabonensis. The sequence goes on from JBBJLR010000034.1 coordinate 16,425,427, forward strand.
TCAAGACAGTTCAGGAGTGGCAGGCCAAATATGGGGAGGCCTACAAGAAGCTGTCTTTGGGCTATCACTTCCTCAAGCAAGTTAAAAAGGTAGGATTGTTCAGGTGCCTTGAGTGCAGGCTAGCATTCAAAATCACAAAAGACCCCACACACCTGCTGAATTCTGCCTTTGAGTGGCTCTCCTCCAAAGGCTGGCTCCGATGCCCCGTGCTCAGAGGAGGAGGGCCACATTTGTTCCTAAAGCTGTCCTTCTTTTGAACTCCTGACACCCCACCAAACCCACCATTATCACCTCACACATTCCCACCTCCCCCACCCCCACTAACCCAAACCTCCTCAGATTTGAGTCTCTCTCATTGCCCATTTTCCACTTTCAATACATTATGCACCTTACTGCCTCTGTTATAGTGCAATACACAGAATTTACATACAGATACAGACATGTAATCTCATTCTAGTTGCACTTTGTGCAAATCACTATCTCATCCGTTGTTAATCACTGCTTGTTCCCTGCTTTTAAAAAAAGTCTGTTATTGTGTGTCTGTTATATGTGTGCGCTGCTCCTCTATGCCATTTAAATTGCCGCTCGGGGACAAATACAGTGTTTTGAATTGAATTTATTTTAATCTAAAGCTGTACCTCAAAATTTGAGTTTTTGTTAGTATTTTTTGGTTGTGGCTATACTGATTATTTTTGTCTTATCAGATTTGTCTGTTGCTACACAACAGAACTGTAAAGGGGTTGTGATGCAGGTATGAACAGTAAAAATACACAAAAAAAGAGGAGCTTCAGGTTCTGACGCGTTTCTTTTTATATTTGTTTGTCTATGAAGTTACATGCTCAGTCTAAGTCTCTGTTCTTGGAGACACACGAATAGTACTAATGCTTAATGCTTAATTTTACATTTAATTTAGGCTGTATGGGACATCCAGAAATGCCACTTGGGCTACAAGCTTCAGCAGACTTTGCTCCTGCAGTTATGCATGTGATTTAAAAGATGTAGGTGATGTCATAAAATAAAATTTATTAAAATATTTTTAAATGAACAAGTGAAGAGCTGTACTATACAATTCATGAGCAAATGTGCCAAACTGGTTTTTATCAGTCATAGAAGTGGCTCATGCTGAACAGCCCTGCAGCCTCAGAGATCCCAGGTACTAATGGCAGAGTGATGTCATAATTTTGTCAGAATTGCATCTGACCAATCAGTGGTCTGCATTCTACTGTGAGTTCTACCTCTACTGGAGAACATCTTTAGGTTTGATACACTTGATACCCCAGCAAGACATTAAATCATACTCAGAGAAATAATTGAGAAATATTAGATCTCATATTTTTAAGCTTACAATGGAAAAAGCTAAACATTATTCAAGATAAATGGTGCTCTCAGGAATCGCCAGAAGCTTGCTGTGTTGTGATAACGCCCCTATGGAAAATGTGCAACTTGCTAAATAAGCATGTGTGTATGAGTGAGTCACAGACCAGGTATTATTTGCAATAACGCCTTTACCTTGAATAACACGGGCGTTGTTACTTGTCATGACACAAATATTTTAGCATGGTTGTGGTAACAGTATTTTTTTTTTAAATGCAAGTGTCGTCCTCGTTCTTCCCAGGTAGATTTTCAGGACGTTGAAGTCAGAACGCTGGCTGAGCGAAGGAGACAGGAGGAGAAACAGCAGAGACTTGAGAGAATTTACAAAGAGAAGCTTGAAAAAGCCAAGCAGGAGATGGATGGTATGACTGCATGTTTTTTACAAGCTCATTGTTATGTTAAATTTTAAGGAGATTTCTGGTCAACCCCAGTAGGTTTGTAATTTTGGCCATATACACAGTACACAGTGTCACAAAACAACAGTCATCCAGGACCGTGGTGCAACACAAGAACAAAAACAGAACCCCCAGAAGACTACATAAGTGCAGACAGGACAAAATACACGGGGTGCAAGAAAAAACAAGAAGAAAAAGAGTGGCCAGAAACCAGCTACAATGAATACAGTGTTATGACGGATATTGTATTCTAACAGTGGAATCGTTCAGTTTGCAATAATTGAAAATATAGAGGTAGACAATAAATACTCATTGTATAAAAAAGCAGGACAGAGAATGTGCAGCCTACAATAAATAAAGGGTGTTCATAATGGCAGTTGGGGTGTGTGTTGATTAGTTCAAGGCAGAACTGTACAGTGTATTACTTTGTGTTCAGCTTAGGGGTGTGGGTGTGGATGTGTATGTAGGTGTGTGTGGATAAAGTTTATGATTAAGTTGACTCTCATGGTCTGAAGGAAAAAAAAACATTTCTCGTTCTGGCACTGGAGGCTCGGATGCTACAGAATCTTTGGCCAGAAGGGAGGAGGCAGAAAAGGGTGTGTGAAGTGTGTTGGGTCATTCATGAAGGTCTCTCCTTTATGAAGTCCAGGGTCCAGTTGCAGAAGTGTTCAGGCAGTCACAGCTTCCAAACAGGTGCTGCGGAAGGGTGTTGAATTCTGAGGTCTAGGAATAACATTCTGTGTGAGGGCAGGTGAAAGATGGTGGCTATGGCATCATCCATTGAGTGCCTGGGATGGCACACAAACTGCGGTGGTTCTAGTGAGGGGGCAGCTGTGATGACTCATGACGAGCCTCTTGAAGCACTTTGTGATGATGGGTGCATGTGCGATGGATTGGGATGACAGTGGTGTTCAGAGATATTGAAGATGTCTGTGAGAACATCTGCCAGCTGGTCTGCACATCCTCTGAGCACATGACTGGGGATGTTGTCTGGTTTGGCATCCTTCCATGGATTGGCTCTAAGAGTTTTCCTTACCTGAGAAATGGCCAGACAGGGCATCTGGTTTTTGGGGCCGTTGGGCCATTTGTTGCTGCCATGTCATTTTGTGAAGGTGACACTCTGGTCATACGTGAACACACCACAGTGTGAACAGCACGAAATAATTCTTCTTCTGCATTTAACAGAGTGAAGCAGGGGGCAGCAGGAACGCAGCGCCCGGGGAGCAGTGTGTGGGGACGGTACCTTGCTCAGGGTAGCTCAGAGGTGCCTAGCGGTCTTGGATCAAACCCAGACTTTCTGATCACAGGGCGAAGGCCCTAACCACTAGGCCACCAGCTGCCCCAGTTGTATTTTGCACTTACAACTGTGCATAGGAGTGATTCTGAGCATCTATAAGGGAAGCCTCAGGGTCACAAGCGGCTGGAGATGTCCTGTAGTTGGTGATGGCCCGAATACCCTGCCATCATGTGCTGTATGCTCCCAGTGGCCTGAAAATGACCATGGGGTTTTTTTAGCATGTGTGAGCTTTGTTACTTTGATGGCTCACTGGCAGATCAGTGCATTAAAATAAATGACAGATGATCATTCAGTGATGAGGGGAAAAGAAAGAAACCTAGAGACAAGTGTTTGGATAACCTGCCTGTAAGAGGTCTTTTAAAAACAATGAGACTTAAGTCTGATAATTGTACGTGTTCGTACAAGTAAGAATAGCATGAGACAAGGTTAAATTACATTGTGTCTGACCCTTTTTCTTTGCAGAAATGTGGTCTGAGATTGAGGAATCCCTGACTGAGATCAACAACTGCATGACTTTGCTCATGCCAGACAGCTTCAGTCTCTTCAGTCCTGAGCTGAGTGTGGCCAGCGACAGGGCCGCCTCCAGCTGTGTCGACCCCGACAGAGACAGCAGTGACTCAGATGAACAGCCGTGCTGCAGCAAAGACCTCAGCAATGAGGGTGATGGAAGGATGGAGGAAGTCAAAAATGAAGAGAAGGAAGAGGTTCCTAGTGAATCAGCAGCCATGGAGGATCATGTAAAAGAAGACATGTTCATTCGCAGCACGGGGCTTATGTCTCACAACTATCGGCTGGACCTTGATGTTTCTCTAGGTTGCTTACTTTTAGTTATTCAGGTTTTTAAATACATTTTCAACTGGTTAACCTATTGTCTCTTATCTCAATCAAACTATCATGCGTTTTTTGGTTTTGTCACACTGAGAGTGAGAGTGGCTAAAGAAAAAGGTGAGACAGGACAAGCAAACCCATATCACCTGCTGTGCATTTTTCTGAGGGAAAGAACCTTTCCTCATTTGTATATAGTCGAATTATCTCAGTGTTTAAGTATATCTGTTTGGTTCCTTAGCGTATAAGTGAGTCTTGGTCTTTTGCGAAAACAAAAGCCACGCTCAACATTCTGAATATTGTCCACAAGGGGGCGCCATTAGTACACATCACTATTTTGTGTGTCTTTTGAAAGAGAAGATAGCTACAAGAACAGGATTTCATTAACATGCATGTCAAGTTACAAAAGTAGCTTTAGGATGTGAAATTAAATCTTTACTGTTATAGTGTATGATTACTCAATTAATAACTTGACTACTGATATAACTGGTGGCAGTCCTAGTTGATCTTTATCTTTAGCTTGTACAGATTCGTCAGTCCGTCCGAAACATGGTGCAAGCTGACGAACACGGCTTGTTGTCCTACTATCTGATTTCAGCATGTGCTTAACCATTAATTGTACATCCTTCTAAAATGGTTGAATAATTAAATAACGGTTGAATACATGCCCCAAAATATGAATATAATTGGCCATTTTTGTTTCAGTGTCTCCAACAGTGCACCTGACTTATGGATCCTGTTTGGATGGGATTTTGATTTCAGTCAACATTTATCCAGCACAGTTTCATGAGTGCTAGAATTCTGTAAACCTGCATATGACCTCAATCTTTTATTTATTTCATAGAGTTTTACTAAATCTCTCCTCTTTCCCTAGATCTGAATGTGAAAGAGACTGAGGAGAATGAGGCAGTAGTGAACAACATGAGAGACCTGCAGAGACTTATCAGTAGTAGACACCTTCCTATGGTCCAGTCGTGGGTTCAGGTATGTGTTTCTACCACCACTTCTAAACAGATGCATAAAACCTGGAAGAAGTCTCTGTTCTTCTGACCCTGTTTATGTAAAAAATAAATAAAACCTTGTCCGCGCATGAGACCCTTTTGTGTGTTCAGAACTGTTTCAGGTACCCTAGGGCTGAATTATTTGACATTATTGATAATGCTGACTGTAAAAAATTGTGAAAAAGAGTCTTGACCTGAAGATCCGTACCTCCATGAGCAGGTGGCAAAAGGAAATATTATGTCTGAAAGATTCAAGTAGAAGCTGAAAGAAAACTGTCAAGAATTGGTAGCACTTTGTACTGTAAGTGATTTACTCAGTATCTAAGGTTACTCTTACAAAAGCACTAACACTCTCTGTTATTTAAAATTAATGTTACAAAGTTACACACATTAACATGCTTATAATATGACTCATTCAGAAAAAAAATCATGAAAAAATACCATCAGACTGGCCTGTCTTCAGAAATAAAAAAAATGCTTGTTAAAATGTTAGGCCGGGTAAATTATGCTGCTCTCTAAAGAGTTACAACACTACTGTGAAGTATATGTTCCAGCTATTTATGCGCAGATATGCTTATTTTCGTGCTATTAACTTTTAGTAAACAGTACCTCAGTTTATTAGAAAGTTGCGAGACTTTTTTAAATAATGTTTTTGCTGAAATGTATAGTGAGTCAGTAAATATCATATAAAATACATTATCATTCCAGACGTAAGCAACTTTTTGTTAGTGACTGAATATCCTTAATATTGTTTATTACTTGTTCGTCTTACTTAAGCGTAGTAGATTTTCGCTACTACTACTACTATTACTACTTCTAAAAATAGTGTAAGTTTCCAGTCGTCTGCCAAGAGTAAGCCGTTCTGATTTCAGTGTAAATAAGGATTATTTTATGATAGTTTTGCTGAGCACCTTTGAATCCAGAACATGTTGTCAAAGTTATCAGGGAAGCTGTGCTTTGTATCCTCATATTATAAAAATCACTACAGATTAAGCAGAAATAAACTTAGTTTTAATAAACTCTTGTGTTTTGAAAGTTATACTTTTATTCCACATTTGATTCTAAATGCAATTGATCTCCAGGTTTTCACGAAGGTTGGTGTGGAGGAGCAACTGATGAGGCGAGCCACTGACCTTAAGAAAACTCTTGAGAAAGCTTTGAGGAAACATGACGAGCTTCATATAGACTACAAAACAAGGCGGAGAAGAGTGGTGGGTCTCCCTATGGTGTTTATTTATTTCAGGCAGTGTGGAAACAGAGACGATTTCACTTTGATTGTGAAGCTAAGGTAAGTAACCAGGGTTCACCAGGAGAGGGCGCCATTTCACAAGATATGAAACAGATGTGAAAGTTTAGTGGAAGAGAAGAGGAACATGGGGATGCCACCTTAGTGGGTTTTTGGGGGGTTTTTTTCCTAGAGAGGTTCCTCAGTAATTGTTCGGAAGGAGTGTAATGTTTGTAATTTAGAAGCCATTTTAGTTCAAGCTGAAATTCCAAACCCACCATTTAGTGCCATAATATCCAGTTGATGATGAAAATTTTAACTAAATTGCTGCAGCAATGAGCAAATGGATAGTCTAACATTTTTGCAAGTGCACTGACAATAATGGCCAAGTGCAATGCATCAGGCTTGAGATTACCTTGGAGAGCGAGCCAGGAGACACAGCTCGGCTGTTAATGGAGATCGGCGCAGTGCGGGGTGGAATGGGACACACCTAGCTGTAAGGAGACACATCATTATGACACATGATATCCACTTTTAAATGGGCGAAAAGAGCGAGCTGGAACGGAGAGGGAAAGAAGGCAAGTGACAGTGACAAAGCGCTTTACTGCACCCTATAAAGGTTTATCACTGTCAGCGGCCATTTCCAATGCAAAAAGCCAGTGCTTTGTGATAAAGCAACAACTTAAAGCCCTTTATCATAATTAGTTTTTCCTTTTTACCCTTAAAAGCATTCCATTACTTTATTCGCTTTATCATGGCCCTGACATGGATGGAATTGCTTTTTTAAACTCCTGTTGATTGGCAATCTGTGAATATTACAAAAAGAAATGTATGAAGAATAATATGACTTTGCATGTCTTTCTTGAACGTGGCCTTAACTAAATGTCATTATATAACAAATTTTTATAGTAATGTAGAAAATGGCAATACATATTTGCAATTTAAATTTAATCTCTCAAAACAATCTCTAAAAAATAATCTCTTAAAGTAAATAAAAGAAGATAGTAAAGTAATTCACTTCCTCACTGAATGTTCTCATTGTCATATTAAGTATATTTTCCCTCATTCATAGAGCTTTGGAATTGGGTACTCTTTCTTTGCCCATCAGATAACTCTAGCTGTTGACATTTCGAACAAGTATAATGCACTACTGGGTTGTGATCGCACATCCTCCATTTAATTATTGGTCATGGGGGGTTTGTGTTAAGCACCCTGAATTTGTAGAGCAGACACCTTTTCGACTTCCCAAAAGAGGAGCACATTTACCATGTGGCCGGGGGGAATATTGCATTGTTTACACCGATAAGGCATCTTATCAGGACGGTGAGGAAGAGCAATAATTGATGTGTCTCAGTGTGGGTTTTTTTTGTTTTGTTTTTTTTTCCCCCATTGGCAAACTCAAGATAAACCATGTCTGTCTAGATTCCTTTCTTCGTTCCAGACCTATCAGGGATTCTTTGCTGTGCTTCAGCAGTTCTTGTAT
>JBBJLR010000034.1:16438071-16455991 GCA_037577145.1 Brachypetersius gabonensis
TGTGTGTGTGTGTGTGTGTGTGTGTGTGTGTGTGTGTGTGTGTGTGTGTGTGTGTGTGTGTGTGTGTGTGTTGGGGTTGGGAGGCCTGGCTTGTTTTGGACGCAGTCAAGGCGGGGCTTTGAGGGGAAAAAAGGTTGGGAACCGCTGCCATAGAGAACCATGAAGTTTGAGGAGCAGCCAACGTCCAAAAATCTGTAACTGGTTTATAACAAAGAGCTTCAGCAGTCAGAGTCTTACAAGCTGGATCTGCTTTAGACCTTCTTATCTGGTGTTGGGTTGATCTCCTTAAAGTGATTGCATGATGCTAACCCAGAGACTCCGACTGCAGGGTGAGAAACCCTCATATCACCTGCTGAGCTCTCTGTTCTCGCCCAGAGCTGTTATCAGGTACACCTCCAACTGGCGAGCTCAGGCTCAGATAACCCAATATTACCTACATATCTGTCAATCTCTTTGTTCTATTCCTTTTTTTCCTTTTCTCTTCTGGCTCTCTTGAACACGAGAATGGCTAAACCTGCAGTTTGGGCTTTGAGCCCAGATTTCTCCAACCTTTCCATTGGCTGTCCCCGGTGATCTTTTCTCTCGTAGTCTCGGCTGGTAGTGATATTACAGTGTGTTCATTTCACTGATCCACTCTTTTAGATGCTGTCCATCCAGAACATTCTGTAAGAACATTGGATCAGACCTTTATTCCTTGTATAAGTAGGCACACGTGGGAAACCTGGCCTAATGTAAACGAGCACGGTGTTATGCCGCCACAGTTAGATGCCGCGATGGTCAGATGGACTACCACTAGAAAAAAATTGGATGTGGTCAACTGGAAATTCTATTACGAGTTTGAATTAAAATGTAAAGGGCTCTGACGGTGCTGCATAGTTTGCCATTCAGAGGGCTGTAAATCTTTGAGATATCCTGAGGCAGTAGTCAATCCCATTTGAGTGTTAATGAGTGAGGAAAGGACTGCGAAGGTTCGAGACCGTGGGTTAGCTATTTATAAACAAACATGTGGCAAAAAAGGGGACTGAGGTGCATTCTGTTGCTTTATTGTTCTTGTCTTGTTACATGTATGAGATGTTTGCATTTGTAGAAGTGTTTGGACAACTTTTTGGATCATTTCTTTTAAATGCTCATTTTTCTATATTCCATCTCTGTCTTCTCTCGCTAGATGAAGGCAGGAGAGGAAGATGATGATGACGACGACGACGACGACGACGATGACTTTGAGGAGGTGCCAGTGAAAGAGGGCTACGAGCCGCATATCCCTGAGCATCTGCGTGCAGAATACGGTGAGTTTGTTCAGGTGCAGACACGAGCACTAAGACACTCATTAGACATCAAACAGAGTTCTGACTGCACTCACAGCCTCAGTAATCTCTCGTAACGTATCACTGAGCCCACCAGACCAATTAAAGTGGGGAGTTACACCACTTCAAGTACAAAGGCTCTGAGATCTTTTGTGAAGTGTCATGTTTGTTTATAGAGATGGACATAAGACAACAGGGAGATTTCAGTTTTTCTTTAAAACAGTCATCAGACCTCAAAGAATAAAGTGGCTCAGTTTAAAGTTTGGTTAAAAGTTTTGCAGAGAGGTGTCAAGTTCACTACACTACATGCTTTTCTGTTACTTTACTTATCAATAAAAAGCAACACGGATGTTTAACAAACGTGTAGTTTCTAGATTTTTACAAACTATTATGAAATTAACCATCATCTAAAATGTGTAACACCAGTAAGCTAAAAAAAAAATAGCACAAATAATTTTTGACAGTAACGAATCAGTCAGAGCCTGGTTTAAATCAGTTAGATCAATTAAATCCGACAGTTACTGGAGCATCCAATTAAAGTCTGTTTTGACAGCTCTCGGTTTAAACATCTGTGTAAGGACAAGTGTATTGACAAGACAGTCCCAACAAATGAACAGAGGTCAAGCAGTAGAAGCTAAATACTAAAGATTTTATTAGTCACAAAATCCTGCCTAGTGTGTTCATTAAGATTGAGTGCAATGTGAAAATGATGTGCAAACAAAGCTGTTGCTCACTTATTTTATTTTTAAGATGCTTGTTCATATACCTTTTTCTGTTTTTTTGCTGTTTAAAATTATTTGTTGGCCCTTTTTTCAAAAAAAAAAAAAAATCAATTAGTCAATCAATTATATCACTATTATTTTTTGAGAAAGATATTTGTTGATCTATTGAGGTAAAATTAGCACACAGGGTGAATGAAAGATAATTTATTGCTATTTCTATTGTAATGATTCTATTTATTAGCTGTGTTTAATAAATAGAATGTAAAATGTGCCATCTCTTTTTCACCGACTCCCTTTGTCGTTTTATTATCAGCAAATTAACAGCAATTTTGCATTGAATTGAGCCGAAGTGTGATTTTCTGTAAACGATGTCTTTATTTTTACATTAACAAAACAAAACAAAACAAAAAACATTTAACAAAACTGATCATGACAAGCCTAAAATCAGTAATCGTACAAAAACTGCATGTTTAATAGAGCTCTGTCTGTTGTCAATACCATCCTCTGTTCAGCACTGTAACCGACACACACACTCTCACACGCTGAGATAATTCTATTATTTGCTACATAATCTTCCCAATGTCTCTGCAGCGGTATTAACTAAAGACTCATTAGGCTGTAATTTCCATGGAGCCAAGCTGCTTTGATTAGTAAAGTATGTAATGATCAGTGTGCTGGACATGCCAAATTAACAATGCAGTGGTGTTAATGAGCTCCCATTAGCCCAGTGTCGTAATTTACAACGTCCACCTGCCCTTACTGCGGCTCGTGGGGGGGGGGCTAAACCTCTGGGAGCATCTATCCTCCGCACACAGCCGGGCAGGTCTATTCTGCAGACAGCACTACGCAAATGAATTAAACTCCACACTTGTTCTATACCAGGAGTAATGAGTGCGCACCATGCAGTAATTGAGCTCCTAAGATGATTCCAGAGCTTAATGATTGAACATAATCTGGCTTTTGTGCATCGGAAATATTCTTAGAGCTATTAAAAGTGGAAAAACAATACATGAAAGCCAGCGGCAAAGCGTTTCACAGTTTAACCTCCCCCGATAAAGGCTGCGGGTCCGGACTAGCCAAGCAAAATGTGCTTCAGGCACACTTAAAATGTGACACAGAAAATATCATTTGGATTTACCGCCAACTTAACTTCATTCCAGATCTATCAATCAGCGCGAGTTAGTATCAGCGCTTTCATTTAGCATTACATTAAGCCGTCAAAGCGATTTCAGTTCATTTCCCGGTAATCTTTTTCTCCAACTCCTTTCAAAAGCAGTTTGCAGCTCTCATCCGGAGAAAAATTGTTTCATTTGGAAGGCATTTCTCTTTTTCCTCTCTTCCATTCTCTCTCTCTTTCTCCCCTTCTCTCTCTCTCTCCCACTTTCACTCGCTCCTTTCACTACTGATCTTTTATCTATCCCTTTATCCCTGCATTCCTGTCAGGACGTTATCTCTTTCTCAAATTTACATTTTAATTACAAGGCCTGCTGAACTCAGGAAAATCAATAATGCCACCATTGGCAGCTCCACTCTGTGTCTACTGCTGGGGCTCTCTATTTCCTCTTATTGATTTATCTCTTTAACACCTGCAACTTTATTGCTTCAGACAAATAGCTACCATTTTGGTCAATTTGAACAGAAAAAGAAAGGATTTGGTCGTATTTCATCATTGCGTGGTCCCGAGACTGGCTATGATGCAATAAGTCGCTGGGAGTGAGTGAGCCTGGATTAACTGTATGCCCCAGGGATCAGACCCAGGAAAGTGAAAACCTCTGGCAAATGTTTAGCTTCCTACCTCACAACTACAGTCTGCATTTTGGGTTTGGGGTTTTTTTGTTGTTTTTTTTTAAAACCTGTGTATTGTCTGGGTCCTCATGCTCCGTATCTCTAGTAGAACTGAAGTTAGTTAAACACCAAGCTTTAAGCTGGTTTAACTTAAGAAGTTGCAGTTTTGCCAGTTAGGTGTAACTTTTACAGGCTATTTCTCATTTGGGCTCTGATCTTTTGTAACACGTCACATTATCATTTGTTAGTAGATGGAAAAAAAAAAAAGATTTTTTCATTTTTGTTTTGTGAAAAGAAAAAAAACATCCATTTCTAATTGGGAGGAAAAAAGTAACATGCTGACTCACTGTAAATTAGGGTAACTAGTCAAGTAAGTAAGCAAATGAATTTGAATGTTGCAGCAAAATGACAATATTACCTCAGTAATAATGTTTCTGCTTATATTAAGATTGAATCAGCTGACTTCGCTGTGAACACAGCTATGTGGCCGCATAGTTGATGACCCCCATTCAGAGTGGTCAGGTGTTCCTTAATCAGACCCTAAGAGGTTTAGTCCACTCCTTTAAAGTTTTAATTTGGCCACACTCCTGGGATTTAAGGCAGAGTGCAGGTCTGAAGTCAATCTTGGATCTCAGTGTCACTTTAAAGCTCAGCTTAAGCCTTGGCATACCCTACTTAGACACCCTAGCCCACCCAAGAGAGATATTTCGGCAGTGTTGCTGAAGTGCATGCAATGATGTCGGCACCCAGCATGAAGGTAAAGGTCATGCTGGGTGCCGACATCAAAGGTCCTGTGTGCCATGACTCCAATTTGGTAGCTTTGATTTGAAGCATTTATATCAAGGCCAGTGTTTTGTTTCTGAACTTTTTTAAAATAAGTATTTGATGTGCTCTGTACTGGCCCTGTCTTGAATAATGCAAATATGCTAGAATTCATATATTCATTTGTTACATTGGTATTCAGAATCAGAATCAGAAAAATTGGAAATTGCTTCATCATTTGTCCATTTGTTGCCTAAACAACACATTTAATGAACAAATAACTTTAAGTGGATGGTTACCTCTACTAATAACTACAATAACTGCTGCTATTGCAACATGCAGCATGTGGGCGAAGAATATTAATAAAGTGTTGCTGTTTTGAATAGTAGTTCACAGAAATGAAAACACCTAGTGGTTTGAATTTTTAAGGATGATTTTGTGAATGCGTGTTGATGTACTCATTCGGAAATACCAACATATATTTGAAGCCTGTAAATGCTATTCTGTCAGCCTTACTATGTATAATTGAAAAATTTAAATTGAAGAAGAAGAAAAAATCCCTTCTTTGACTTACATTGTTCTTCTCTGTGTCTTATGTATTGCTGGGTTGGGTGTTGGCCAATTATTATTTGACAGTTGTCGTATAGATGCTCTGACTGCAGTATCTCGGTTAAATTGTTGACTCGGATTTAAGATGTTTTTCAGGTAAGAAACAGTCGTGGACTTCTTAAGCACTGATGTACGTCGCTCTGGATAAGAGCGTCAGCCAAATGCCGTAAATGTAAATTATTATAGTCTCAAACATACTCTATGCAGTCAGAGTATGGAGGATAAGTTTTAATTCATCATAGCTGGGATATCACAACCATACCCATTCAGCCTAAAGTATATTAGCCCTTCCATTCACATTGAAGCGATGGGTACTGTTGTTACTGCATGAGTAATTTGGAGTGGAAAAAATGCTGCTGTTGGCTTTAAGGGAGCAGTTATATTATGACAACCTTCCTAAGGATCCACACATTCAAAAGGACTGGCTGAAGTTCATTTTTCCAAACATACGTATGGATTTTAGTTAACAGTTTGCTTCACTCTTCAGCCTGGACAGGCCGTCCAAACAGAGTGCCAGTTTAAAGAAGGGCAGTCCTTTGAGTTAGGAGTAAAGAGAATTGGGGAAAATAGCTTTGTAAAATGGAATTATGGCTTATAAACTAATAATCACAAATGTTAAAAGCTGATTGAGCTCACTGCTTTTCTTCTCACCATCTTCTCCTAGGTCTTGATCCATTACCTTCCACATCTACCTCTGAGGCCAAACCAAAGCCTGTGGTCAGAGATGTTGCTCCACCCATGCCCCAGCCTCCCTCACGACTCAGAAGGAAGCTACGTGATGAGGAGCAGGACCCCACGTGTGCAGCTGCCACTCTCCGTGTCCTGAAAGAGAGACTGGCTTCGGCGGCGTCTACAAGGTACTGAAGCAAATAATGGTCTGATTCAAGACAAGCCAAAAGAAAGGGACAGCGGTCTGTTAACAGTAGCTTTTAAAAATACTTTTAATTAAACACGGGACTTGCCATGACTGTTTCGTTTTTAAATAATAAACTATGTAATAGCATAAATTGCAGATGTTTGTCAGGAGTAGTTTGATGTACATGCTTCGGACTACTTGTCAGCTCAGTACAGCCACAAGTGTTTCGCTTTGTACAGTTTGCATGAAACTAAATGGGTCAAACTGTGTGAGAATTTTCACCAGGTAAAAGTGCTTATTATATCTTTTAAATAATTTAATTCTACATTTGAAGAGATTTATACAGCTCAGCTGAAGATAATTCAGTTCAAGTGCATTAAGGCATTTGGGTATTACCCTCACCAGTCCTTTATTTATTGTATCAGTGCGTCTGGAAGCTCTGCTGAAAGCTCCACCAGCCGCAGTGAGCAGGAGCAGGAGAAAGGGAAGGCTCCTGTCATTCCGTTCGGCGTAGACCTCTACTACTGGGGAGAAGAGCAGCCTACAGCGGGCAAGATCGTCAAGTAGGCCTATTTATACCTCCAACACAGCTCTGAAAATAAATTCCTCTTTCCATTCCCTCACATTCTCTCACATTCATTCTCTGCAGAGTTGGAAATAACTTTGCTTAGTTCATTGCACATTCACAAAGGGTGGGTTTTTCATGCCAACTTCATTCACTTCATTCTCTTTCTGAAATGTAAAAATGTGTCAGAGAGGAGGTCAGTGTTGTTGATCATGTCTGGTGGCCACTAGGGAGCACTATTGTCTGTTCAAATGACTTCAAATAAAATTAAGAAATGCAATTATTTGTCTGAAGGTCTACAGCTCTTACTATTTTATTGCTGAGCAGTTGAATAGAATATAGTCCATCCTTGTAAAAGTTACATTTAGGAACAAGACCTAATATGAACGAATCAGCAGTGATTATGGAAGAAGGAAATCACCCACACTACATATATATCAGTTAAGAAAAAATCTCTACAGAAAAAAAACTGTAATCAAAAGCATATTATGAGTCAAAGGGAAAACTGGGAACAACTGTCCCCAGTGAAAAGGAAGTGTAAATAAAATTAAGATGTGTGAATAACAGAAAGCATGATGGCATGTTTGTTTAGACTTTAGCACACTTGGTGTGAGAGTAAACACCCTGTTGTCGTCTGTGGTTTTCAGGAACACCTCTCAGCACCAGTTCTGGGTGCCACACGAGGTGGAGGAGGAGGTTGAGAACAAAGAGCTGTCTGCACAGATGAAGTCCAGGTACATCACCTTTGCCGGCAAATTCCAGCCTGTGGAGCACAAGTGCAACGCCCCGATGCCTAATGGCTCATTGTGTGAACGCCAGGACAGAGTCAAGGTGATTGTTTTATAATCACAAATCGTTTGATGGTTAAGTGCCATGGAGCAATGCCATGGAAGAACCGCTTTTGGTTCTCCAGGGAATCTTGGTTTCCTGAAGAAGCTTGATGGGTTTTTTTTTTTCAGCAGTCATTTTTGCAAGTGTGAAAAAATGTTTAAAGTAAAAAGAACCTCCACAAGGTTCCAAACCCGTTAAAGACGTTTCCTTTGTGGTTTGGATTTGGTCTCATCTATTTTTTTCTCCATTGTTCTCTTCAAGTGTCCATTCCATGGACGAATAATCCCTCGTGATGAGCTTGGGAGGCCAATTAATCCAGAAGATGCGGCTCGTCTAGAAAAAGAGGAGTGGAAACGTAGGGAAGAGCAGCCAGGTAAAATTCGTTGTGGATATTGTTCTTGTGGCACAATTAAAACACTTTAATTGCACCTCATTTTTTTTGCACATCAGACATAAATTTTTTGTTTATTTTAAAGAGCCGTGGTTAGGAAATGACTTTTTTATCCTTTTTTATGCCTTTTATTTTAGTCTTTCTAAAGTGGAAAAATGTATTGAAAAAAAATATATAGTGACCTTGTAATCTGATCAGATCTACAGTACTGTGCAAAAGTCTTAGTCCCCTATGCGAATTGTTTAAAGACATTTTTTCAGTGTGTGATAATTTGTCTTTCTGCTACCAAAGTTAACGTCCAAAAAATAGCTGCAAATAAACAATAAAGCGGTAAAAAGTATCAAGATTTGTTTTGTTTGTAAAAAAAAAAAAAGGGAGGAGGACACAGGTTCGGTTCCAGATTCATCCTCGGTTCCTCCAGGAGAGGAGCAGGAACTTTTGTGAACAGCAGCTCCTGATTTAATTTACTGAAGAACTCATGAAGTTAAACAAGGTTTCTGATGGAAACTACAAGTAATACTGGACTTCCACAAAGAAAAAACACAGATATACTGTACATACAACCACCATTTACTGTGTAATGATATTGGAATTTATTCTGTTTAGGTTTATTTGGTATGTTTAGTAATATTCACGTATAAAAATAGCACCAACTGATCATGTGAACGTTTTTTAAATGTTGTTTTTGTAGATGCCTAAGACTTTTACACAGTTCTGTATATGAGGGGAAATTGTTTCAGTTTAGTAATTAAAATAATTTAGGGCCCTGTTAATTCAGGGCACGCTTTTACACTGCAACTGTATTATATGAACAGGGGAAAAAAATCATAAACATTCGGACGACGACTGCAACTTTTAAGGGCGAACAAGATAATGATGTTTTAAAATGAGTGAGGATGAGTCTGAAGGAGCTTAGTTTTGCTTTCAAGCTGTCAAAATTGAATATGTTTGGATAGGCCACTCTTTCAGTGTTTTTGAATCCTTCCATAAACAGGACAAATCCTAAAGACTCCTTACTTCTGCTCCTTCATCACAGCGCTCATTGGGCAGATACGAGACAAATGACAGGGCAGTGGGTGGATGGCCTGGGAAAGATGAACTGATGAAATCCCAGTCATCATCAATAGCCTGATAATAGGACAGGCAGCATCTCACTCTGTCCCTCTTTCTCTCTGTCAGACGCTCGCTCTCTTTCTGCCTTTTGCAGAGTTGAGCGCTAAAAGCCAATTAAGCGGCAGCTCCTCGCTGTCAGTGGAGCGTCGGATGTGCTTTTCTCTGACTGCAGTGACTTGTTAACAAACAGGTATCTGAGGCAGCTGGCTTGAGAAGCCTGCTGACCACTGGCTTGTGAAATAGCATCTTTTGTAACTAAGTACGCTATCGATCCCCGCCCCGACTCCATCATGCCCTCTGCCCGTCTACATGCCGGTCGTCACGGTAACCGCAGGGCACCCCGTCTGCCCTCACGTGCTGCCAGCACGTTCACGGCAGCACTGGAGGTCCATCAGTTCCCTGACTGACCAAGCACTCCCCTGCTGTGCCATTGATTTCTGCTCTAAACAGCCACTTTCAGGCCCCTCCAGATTCACATGTGCCTGCGTTTCTGTATATGAGCTGAAGGGCTGGTCCATTTTATACACCTTCAAATGTTCATGTGTGTTTTTAAATAGTCATTTCATTATAGTTTGGAAACGCCAGCATCACTAGGTGCAACCTGTATTCCAGAGCAACTTGCTGTACGTTTGTTAACCTACGAAGAGGTAAACGGTTCTGAACTTCATCAGCTAATTAGTGTAGGCATGTGAATATCATGAAATTTCAGCTGACAACTATCTTTTTTGCTCATTAATGCAGCAAATTGGCCAATTAGCTGCCTTGCTTCCAAGCTGTCGATATAATTAGCTAAATTCTTGGCAGCTTAGAAGTTGAGGACAGAAACTGCTTAAGCTCAAATAAACAAACAGTGATCACCACAGCTGTCTAAAGTTGTTAAAGCACCAATCAGGAAGTGGTTTTTTGGGGGTTTTTTTAAACAAAACTTCAAAACCCATGATGGGGCTTAATAAATAAATTTTTCTGTACTTTTTATACACATTTGCTTCAACCCAAAAGCACCCAGTTCATACATTCTGGAATTCACATTCACATGGTGAAATGATTAAACACCCTTTCGGAAAGCAAAACTCAGTTTAGATGCCTACGTCAAGTAAATAATAAAAGGAGTAGGCTGGTTACTGGACATAGATCCTTACAATTTACTGTGTTATCTGATGAACAAGAATATTTGTCCTATTTGTGGCCATGCATGATGTTTTCATTTAGAGCCATTAACTGACCAACTGCTTCTTATGGCAAATGGTCTAACTGAATATACAAGACACATTTGTTTGTTTATTTACATGTTCAATTTATTTTACTGTTATTTTCTAGTGTTTTGCTGGAATTTTGATTCATTTTTCCTTTACTGTTTAATGAATTTATTTGTTTTCTAATTTATGACCTTTTCTTTAACAAACGTGTTGAGCTGCATTTTAATGCATAAAAGGTGCTGTGTGAATAGTAATATCAATAAGTTCTTGTTACTGTCATCTTGTAATTTAATTATTAACATCAGAAGTCACAAAGCTAGTAGATGAGGATCCACCTGTGTCCTATCAAATTGTCACATGATCTGTCACAGGCCTGTTCTGAAAGGTACCTGACTCTGCAACATCACTAAGCAAGCAACATGAAAACCAGAGTTTTATTTAAGAAAATTAAGCCCTGAACTTAAAACATCTCACAGAGCACCATTAAATTTGTTATAACAAAGTGGAAAGAAAATGGCTACAGCTGGTGAGTTAGGGTTTAGGGAGTTGCCCCTGTGATTAAAAGGTTGTGAGTTTGTAGCCAGAAAAAAAAGTGTGCCCACCAGCACATGTTGGACTCCTCAAACACAAGGATGGCTCTCTCGTCTGGTCATGAGACTAAAACTGAATTTTTGGACATCAAGGGAAACGGCATGTGTGCCGCAAACACAAAACTGTACTTCCCATCACTCTGAGAACACTATTCCCACAGTGAAATGTGGTGGTGGCAGCCCCATGTCGTGGGGATGTTTCAGCAGAGGCAGAAAAACCTATATGGATTGAAGGAAAGACAGATTGCACTAAACACAGTGCAGTTCTTGAGGGGAAAACCTGCTTCAGTGTGCCAGAGATTTAACCTCCAGCATTCACCCTAAAGCAGAACAATCACCCTAAACATTCTGCTAAATCTCCATTGAAGTGGGAAACATTTAAATGGCTTGGAGTGGCCTAGTCAAAGCCAAAACCCCAATCCAATAGGAAACGTAGTATGATTTGAAGGTTGCTGTACACCAACACAACCCATCCAACTTGGAGCATTTTGCCTCGGGGTATGGCCAAGAATCCCATTGCCTGTGCTAAGCTAATAGAGACAGTCCAAGAGACTTATCTCTAATTGCAGCAAAAGATGGTTCTGCACAGTATTGACTTTAAAGGGTGAATATCTGTTTACAACTTAAAAATGTTTGCAAAATAAATAAGATGGTACCAAAAATCCACGTTAATTCCAGGTTATAATGCAGTAAAACAGGACAAACAGCAAGAGGGACACCTGTCTGACACCTGTGCAAAGTGTTTAAAGCTATTTCTCTCAGTGTGTCTTTCTGTGAGCAAACTTAACATTACAATAAATGCAAACAAATAAGAAAGCCATATAAAGGATCAAGATTTGTCTTGTTTGTAAAAAGTAGCTGTAGTTTTTTTGTGAGCTGGTTTGGTCCCAGATTAAGCAATTTCCTCAACATTTTCTGATTCTGATTTTGATGTCTCCAGCCATTGCTTGGATTTGTGAAATTCCGTTAGTAGCTGCTTTAATTTAATGAAGTACTGAATGGGTCAAACCAGGTTTCTGGTAGGCAACTACCACTAAAACTGGACTTCATTGATGGTACCACATAAAATCACTTTTTACTGTGTAATGTTGTTTGTATTTTTCATTATTTATTTATTTAGTATATTTAGTAATAATGCTCATTAAACTGTTTTTACATTTTATTTCAAAGACCTTTGCACAGTATCGTACATTCATGGTTACATAAAGTTTTTGCATATCTTTTCCATTTTAAATTCACATTGCTGTGGATAATGTAGATAATGTAGAAAGCTCTGATTGGTCCAGCAAGCAGGATGACAGGATGGCAGCTGTCCTCTGCATCCTGCACGTGTGTATGTTCATGTATGTGTGGGGCCTGACACGGCCGCAGCTGGAGCAGACATGAACTGTTGACAGAGAAGAGGGCCCTGCTGCACAGCTTAAAGTTAATCAGCGGCCCCTTCTCTCATCTTCATCAAAAGCAACCCCTCTCTCCTCCCCCAGCGCCGAAGGTTCACGGCACTCATGTAATGGGGTCTTTCTCTGCTGCCTCCCCAACACTGAAATTAATTTGGACCTCGAAAAGCAGTCAACCACCAACCACTTAGTTTGTGTGGGTGGGGAAAAAAAATACACTTTTATTTAAGATTGTTGCAGGTTTCATGGTGAACTGAAGGTTGCTTGTTTCTGAATGGGACCTAATTTACTTCTTAATGTTTTCAATACCTTTTGAAAACAGAGCTATTACTTGAATGCGCTCACAATCTAAGATGCTGTTTACTACACTTTAAAATGTATGAAACTGAGTTGGAATATTATTTATTTAAATATGGGGGGGGGGATCTTAGTTGCTGGAACCAGCAGTGGATAGACAAGTGTGTCTAAGCAATTTGAAGTGTTTCTTCATATTTTATTTTCAAAGTTTGAATATTAAAAAAAATATATATGTATATGTATATATATTTTATTTATTTATTTATTTATTTATTTATTTAGTTTAAATTTATTTATTTATTTATTTTTATTTGGGGCTCAGATTGGCGCGACCCAGAGCTCATGAGGGAGATCGAAGCAGCAACAGGCGAGGACCTGGGCTCCTCAAGAATGTATGGAAAAGGAAAAAAGGCCGGGAAAGGGAAGGGAAAGAAAAGAAAGCACCCGAACCTCACAGACTTAAAGCAAACTGCCAATACTTCCCGCTCCAGGCTAGAAAAGAAGGTCTTCAATAAGTAAGTAACTGTCTGTCGGCACTGAAAAGTGAAACATCATGTTTTATACAAACACACTACGCTTAGTTGGAAGTGATGAACAAGGGGCTTAGTTGGTTCTGTGGTCTGCCTGTTGCCAGACACATTAAAGCTAAAGCTGTTTCTTTGCAGGAGCTCCATGAGACGAATAGCAGAGGTCATGAACAAGATGGACAAGAGGAAACATGAGAAATTCTCAAACCAGTTTAACTATGCGTTTAAATGAGTCGCAGGATGAGATTCTCCTATAAACGCTGTGATTTATTTGACATTAAAAAGAAGTAATTTAATCTCTGACTGGTTGAACTGTTCAAATGATGTACATTCAACTTCTCAAACTAAATTGTTAGCTAAACACTTTTTTTATACTTGTCTTTTTATATATTTTTAATATGCGTTTTATTCTTAAATGCAAAATTGTGATATCTGACTACCATAAGAAATGTTTGCCATTTCAAAATATTTTTGTCTGATGAAATGCTCGATTTAACTTGAGACATAAGTTATGTTTTCAGCATCATTTTAAAATGCAACTGATTAAATGTCTTTATATCACTGTAATTTAACTTGGACGCATCATGTTAAGTTTGTTTCTAGGCCTTTTTCTGTTGTATTTGTCATTTATTGGTTTTGTGTCTTTTGATATGAAGTCTGTTGTGGTGCTCTTTAAACTGTAAACTCCTGTTTAAACTTTGATTTTTGTAATAAGTCTAATTTAAACCCTTACTCCCTCAGGTCTAATGGGGTGGAAATGCCAAGACACTTCCAGTGTTCATTTAGAAGTTGTCACTGCTTGATTTTTTTTATTATTGTTTATTATGAATGAATATTAGTTTTAATAGCATTAAGCAGTTACTATTTTATTATAGAGCATTAGAGTATTCATGTTTTCAGGTTGCGATTAGTATTTAATGTCTATGTTGTAGAGTAGAGGAAGCAGAATGACTCTGGTCCACGCAGCTTGGAAGAAACCCAGCATGGTGAACCTTCCTTCTCTTCGTTTGTGGAGCTTCAAGTGCAGTAGGTTTGCTGTAGGACTAAGATGAGGACTTATTGTGCAGTAACTGGAGCCCAGAGGAATGTCTCCTGAGAAGCTGATCAGAGGGACCCAGCAGGTGGAACCGTCATGAGGCCCAAAATCTCAGTCCATGGTCAGAAGTACATCCACCAATATCTCCTTTGCTTAATTCATTAAAAATCACATCCATTAACTGACAACTGCCCAATACAGCTCTACTGGAGGGACAACTCACTGCCCAAGGCTTAATATTTTTCACAAAGGTCTGAATAATAGCCTAGTAATAATCCACACTATGCCTTATAATCAAAACTAGAGGAAAAGTGAGGATCAACTGCTTCCTTCCTGAGAAAGCTTCCAGCTCTGATCATTTCCGTTTTCTTGTTGCCGTTATATTTCATTTGCAGCTCCTGGTGAACATCATTTCAGGACTATTGAGTTAAGCACCAATAATTTATCATTTTTATAACGTAAATAAAATCGAAGGAATAATAAAAACAGATTTCAGAAAAAAAATCGCTTCACGTGTATTCATATTCGTTTTAGTTCAACTCCAAACAACCGTAATGGTGAAAAATGTAAAGATAAAAACATTATTTCCTATTATTTTCCTATAATATCTGCATTTTCATAAATAAAAGAGGGATGTATGAAGTAATCGTTGAAAGAAGTGTGTAAATGTGGACCTTCAGCTCAAGTGTGTGCCGATAATGACCGCATTTATTTATTCTTTTTTTTTTATAGTGGCCGCATTTATTTTATTTTTTAATAATTATTGCATTTATTTTTTTTTATAGTGCCTGCCTGTATTAATGAATTTTTTTCATTAAAGAGGTCTGTCAATAAATACTCAATAGAAAGAAGAGATTAACCTCCTCTGATCGCCAAAAGTAATCAAAACAATTTAATGCGATGACTAAATAACCAGTAAACTTTTAAATAAGATCGCACAAATATATCTCTGGACAAAAGTTTCACGTTTGTTTTTTTGTAATGCAGTGAAGCGCCGGGGTATAAAAACTCCAAACACTCCTGAATAATTAAAATACCTATAACAGAATCCTTTATAACAGATAAAAGTATTTACTCCTGAAAAACGCAAAAAATTATTGCATATAGTACCTATATATAACACCGCAATTTATTAAATAGATCGATCCATATTGATCAAAAATAGCTTCAAACAAAACATGTATTTTTAGTTATAAAAACACTGCCAATAATAATAAAATAAAAAAATGAAAGTAAATTCTAAATACCTCGAATGTATACAAAATACATTTAAATTGGTGTATCTGCAACGTGTAAATGTGTTTATCTGCAGTGTAGAATACAGAGAGATATTCTTAAAAATCTGCAATTTTATTTAAACATTTTTCCCAAAACAAAGAATGAAATAGCATGTAAATTCTGAAATAAATAATCCTAAACATTTAAAAAGTTTTAGATAAACCTTTCACTATTCAGCTCCACAACAGGTCTGTTCGACGCTCGTCGATGGTTCTGATACATCATTTTGTTTTATTCTCACTAATTCTTCACTATTTTACCCCCCCATTTTTCCATCTGCATTCAGAACGAGGGCCTAAAACATTTATCCGTGATATTTACAGTCTGATCCAGAGAAAATAAGGACATTTCACTCCTGTAAAATTAGGAAAACTTCGGGAGTTCAAACTGAGAAAGTGTGAAAATGTATTTCTCTCCCTCTTGTGTGAAGTGTTCCTACTAAACGTCTTCAGCGAGTCTGTTTCTCTATAGTAGAGATCTGGGAGAAGTGCTTCTGTGTGTGCGTGTGTCCTCAGTGCTGGGATAATTAGAGAGTGGATTCAGGTGTTCTAGGCCATCAGGTAATATGAGCTACAAAAATATATCAAACTAACTCAAATACAAAATAAACTGTAGAGAAGAATTTTATCGTTGAAGGTCTATGACACGTTTCATTCAACCTGGATTTAGGTATAATGGACAGTTAAGTGTTAATGTTCTTTATTCCAGGGCTTTCTAGTTGATCGTCTCTAAGTGATCAAACCTATATGTTGAATGTCAATCTATTAGAAATATTTTTATTGGGATACTGGCTTATTTTTCACGTATTCCTATTACCTGATGTCCCATTCTGTGTGAATCCATATCTATTTGTCTAATTAGAGCGGATATTACAACAGGGCGCCACGTCTAAGGAAACTCCCAACTTCCAAAAGTGAAACACGTCAGACGTGTATGATGCCAGAACACATCACGATCGCCACAGTAGCAGCGTCCCGTTTCCTCCACCCTCTTGTGTTCTTCACCTTGTGTCCCCCGTGTCTGTGTGTTACAGGTGAGGTGTGTAAAAGGCCGGGGCGCCGTAGGTCTGCGAGCCCAGCATGAAGGGCGAGAGCACGGCGTGGCTGGGCAGAAAGGGCAATTGGGTGGCGCACACCAGTCCCCCCGGGCCGGGCGGGCCGTATCCGGAGTGCATGGCCAGGTGGCCGCCCATGGGTGGGGAGTGGCTGAGTGGGCTGAGTCCGCCGGGTCCGGTGGGCCCCACCCCGGGCACCCCTCCCGGGCCCCCTCCGACCCCGACCCCGCCCGCCGGCGCGCTCGTGTCCGCGCCCGGGTTCTGCTTCTTCCACTTCGTCCGTCGGTTCTGGAACCAGATCTTGACCTGCGTCTCGGTCAGGCTCAGAGACAGCGCCAGGTTCAGGCGCTCGCACACGGACAGGTAGCGAGTGGACTTGAACTTGTTCTCGAGCGCCACCAGCTGCTCGTAGGTGAAGGCGGTCCGAGCACGCCGCGGCTTGCCGGACTTCGAGTCCGAACCAGTGCGCTTCCGTTTGGGTTTGTTCTGTTGTTGCTGTTGTTGTTGGGACCCCTGCTGGCTCGCGGGCCCATGGGCGTGTCCGTTGGTGCCGCCGGGGCTCGCGCTCTTTAGCATCGTCGTCTCGTCGTCTTCGTCCTCCTCGTCGCGGTCGCAGTCGTCGTCGCCGTTCGTCGGGAGCGCACCGCCGTCGCTCAACTCGCTGCACGCGTCATCCTGCAGGTCCTCCTCCCCCGGACCCCCCCGGGACAACTCGGGCTCAAGCTCCGAGCGGAACACGAATCCGTCTTCTGTTCGAACCAGAAACAACAAAAAGCAGATCAGCCGCAGGCCTCAACTCACATCAGCTCTTCTCTCAGATCACACTCAAATACAAATATCAAACTGTAAATACTTCCATTCAAAAACAATCACAAATCACAGTTAAAGCAAATTTAATAACGTTCACTCAAATCATTATAAGATATGCAGATGCTGTGTTAATCCACAAACAATATATAATCCATAAACAAAATCACAAATTCAAAGTCAATACAAGTTTAATAAAGCCGAGCAACTCAAGCAAGAGTGTCTGCTTGAGTCAACTATATTTTTTAGGTGTTGAAATTATCAAAAATAAATGATTTCATTAAATCAAATGTTGAAATTCAAAAATCGTTTTACTTCTACATTTGTGTTTATAAATTCTAATGAATTCAGTGTAACGTTTAAACTAACAAACTAACACAAAACAGAGATCTTTGTATACAATCATTTACATAATGTTCCAATTTCAACTGTATATTTTGCATTTGCAAACGAGATTAAATTAGGTATTAAATTTAAATTCTGTGAAAAAAGGTGCTGATTTACCCAAACGTGCTCCTCATTAGTGCAAACACAGTTATTTTGAATTTTGTGTTTATTATGATGTTTTTAACTTTTTAAGCAAATAAGGGGGGTATTTTAATAATGTAACAGAACTGCTCAAGGTAAAAACACATGACATGCGCTAACAGTTATATTTTATACACACAACAGGGTTTAGTGTATCAAACAAAACGAAGAATTTAAAGCTGCAAAAATGGAAGTTTAACTCCACACACACACACACACACACACACACACACACACACACACACACACACACACACACACACACACACACA
>JBBJLR010000034.1:16481604-16509290 GCA_037577145.1 Brachypetersius gabonensis
AAGAGAAAATAATTCCCCAGCATTTAGTGCCACATCAGTCTCAAAGGCTTGTAATGTCCCAAAACAAAGACGAGATCCGCAAAAGGGCTTCTTCTTGCCTGGCACATCCAGTTATAGTAATAATAATAACAATAATAATAAAAATCGTGCACAATAATAGGCTAGTAGTAGTATATTTTACATTTCTAAAAAAGATGGGAATAGAACGAAAGTTCTAAGATTGGATGTCAGTAGTGTGTCATGAAGGGTCTCATTTGCTAATAGTAGCTCGAACAGGTCTGAAAACAGCAGAGAAAACCCATCACTTAAATAGATAAAGAAGCCAAAACTCTGAAGCTCGATATTCAGGACAGTGGCTGCCCTGAATTTCGAGGCCCCCCCACCAACGCATATGTCTTGTCTGAAAAATATTCTTGAAGAAGAATCTAAACATGTGTATTTTATTTGTACTAATGGTAATATTCTCTTAACTGAAACAAGATCTCTGATATCTCACTGGATTATGTGGTTCTGAGACCCATCTGTAGAACTATTTTTCTCAAATTCAGCTCTTCTTCAAGTTCAGAACCAAAAATCTCAGCTTCTAGAACACCTGCATTCATGAAATTTCACGTCAGTCCGAATCACATTTTGAAGATTTTTCAAATATTTTTTCCCACAGCCAGATTTATTTATTTATGCTAGATGTTTATTTATTTATGCGAGATTTATTTATTTATGCTAGATGTTTGTACATAAAAACCCTCCCACCTGGAATGTGTCTTCACAATGAAATGAACATTTTACTTCATTCAAAGACAACATTTTAAGATTCTGAAGTTATACATACACTCCCGGTCAAAAGTTTTACAACACCCCATTTTTCTGTTTGTTTGTATTGAAATTCAAGCGGTTCAGTGTCTCACTGTTCATTCTGTAGAAAGTTGTTCCCAACTATGTTGCAGAAGTTCCCATAAGAGAGCGGCTCTTATTGGCTGCTCTGCTTTCACTCTTCTGTTCAGTTCATCCTGAAGCAGCTCGATGGTTTAGGACTCCACGTTCTCCAGCTCTCCATCTTGTTCTTTTTTCTAAGGTAGTTCTGGCAGAGTTTGGACTTATGTTTTGGGACACTATCTTGCTGTAGGATGAACCCGACCAACCAGGTACAAATCAGAGGAACTGCATGGAGCTCCAGAATTATTTCCCACTTCTGGGTCACCTCACCATTTTGAAACAGTTCAACACTGTCCTTTGTACCATTTCAAGCTCGGAACACTGGGGTGTTTAAATCTTTTGACCGGTAGTGTACAAACATGTAATTAACACACGAAATAATTTAGTGTCTCAACCTAAAAGTAAGGGTTTCACATTGTAGGGATTATTTAAACTTTAATTTATTATTTAACTTTAATTTGTGTTCAAAGCAGAGGTCCCCCACCACCGGGTCGGTGTCGGTCCGTGTGATATTTGGTACCGGGTCGCACAGAAAGACAGATTAAAAAATATTTTATCGATGATCAAAGTCTGAAAGGTCTTTTATTTTGAAAAAAATGCTTGTCTCTGTCATGTGACACAATAAGTCAAAAATGTAGCCCACAACCTAGCAAAAATGATGAAAAAACAAACACAATTTGTTTTTAGTTGAATCTATACCGATCCATGAAAATATTGTCTTACATTAAACTGATCCGTGGCACAAGAAATGTTTAAAGAGCAATCTAGTGAAACATGGTACTTTTATGGCACCATTTAATATGTCCCCCTCTGGCACCTTTATATTTTAAAGTGTAAGAAGCATACGTAAGAATACATGTCTGAGAGATGTAGGGACTTGCCTTGCTTAAAACGGTAGATGCTTTGGTGGTGCAGCATTGCATTAGAGTGGCTATTTGTGTAGCATCCAGGTTGTGTGCATATTTACAAGACTAACACTGGAGGAAAAGCATCCTCAAAACAAAATCTCTCTCTGTACCCACACACAGTTTATCTCTGACACTCTTCAGTAAATACACAAACCTACGACTCTCTCTCTCTCTCATTCTTTCTCTCTCTCTTTCTCATACACACACACACACACACACACACACACACACACACACACACACACACAAGCAGGCTGCCTCTAGCATGTGCAATCCCTCACGCCGCAGCGGCCCTAGCGATAGCTCTTTCGTGAATCAGTGATCCTCTGTGTTCCAGTGGCCCAGGACCGCCAGTCCCGCTGCCAGTAGATACAGGCTATTTAAATGCTCCATTGGAGAGAGATTAAAGTTTATGCAAGGTCACTGGGGATGTGATAATTATAATCACAGGTTTTTGGCTCGGCAATGACAGCCATTTGTTATTTTCAGTTGAGTAATTCCCGTGGCCCGAGGATGTTGACAAGCGTGCACTGATTTAGTGGCCTACGGACCCCCCTCCTCCCCCTCTACCAGCCAGCCAGCCAGCCAAAGCTGAGCCAGACCAAGCCAGAGACTGACACTCCCTGTGGGACAAACGCATCGTTCGGTTACAAAGAAATAAAGGGGGGCGAAGAAACCCCTCCTTACGGAACACTACAGACTAGAAGCTTGGATTTTTCACAGAGTACTGAATCTGAAACTGACTCAGAACATGTGGCACAATGTCAATACCATAAACATTTCTGTCTGTCCATTCATAATGAAATCCTAACACGAGATGAACAGCAGCTGGCATCTATCTATCTATCTATCTATCTATCTATCTAGACATGTATCTATCTAGACATGTATCTATCTAGACATCTATCTAGATATATAGATATATTATACTCCAAATGCTTGTTACAAACTAAAACTACAATTTGAAATATGAATTTCAGAATTTCTTAGTATTGTCCCTTTTATACCTTTTATATTTAGTGTGCACTTGACCTGCCATGAACTTAGATGATTTGATGAAATCCATGATGTGCCTGAAGATGTGCCTCAAGGCATAGAAGAGATAAAACAAAAAAACCTAAACACCAAAAGAAACAAAATCCATATAAGCAGGACAAAAAAACCCCACATTATTATCTTTGGGTTACTTCTACTGGACTATTCATTATAGTGTTGAGCAGTGTTTTCAAATGGTGTTGAAAATGGAGAAAGCCACTTTTTCTGCATTAAGCTGCTGTTCAAGAAAAATGTGTTCATTCATTGTGAAATGACACACACCCAGCAAAAAAAAGGTATGTTATCCCTGAATAAACTCATAGCAGGAGGCAGTGACCACTGCAGTCAACACTTTGCCTCTGGCATTCGGACGCCTTGTATCCAAGGTTAGGATCTGCTGCTTATTCTCTGCCTAATTTGTAGTGCAACTGTAGCATACTTCCCCATCAACAGCGAAAGGACGACTGAATCACCATCAAAGCAGCAGAACTGGGTGAGAGGAGGAAAAAAAAACATTCATTAGGCATTCCACTCCAAAAGCCTTAATCCCAATTGGATTTGTGAAGAATCTGAAGGCAATGCAATTGCGCAATTTGCACACAAAGTGGTCTGAATTGATCTAAAATAAACCCTCAACTTTAAATGTGCAAAAAAAAGACTAGCAGATAATTACATCATTTAGGAAATTGATTGCCGGGGAGTCAATGCAAGAGCTTTCGGAAACTGAAGATAAATGGCAACAGTGCCCGTTTTTAAAGGAGCCTTTGACGATGACCAAAGAGAGATTAAATATTTCAAACGGCACTAAAAAAAAGGTGAGGACAAAAATCAAAGCGCTTCGGGGAGGGACAATGGAAGACAGAATTAGGGCCAACAAAAGATTTCATTAAGCCAAACAAGGCTTAACTACAAAATCAATATGTCATAATTAAAGCTAGAGCCATGCCTTTAGAGCAGAGAAAGAGGTGAGGTAAAAGGGACTTATTTGGCCTAAATGATGGTCAGGGTTATTAAGATTAGACGATAAATGCGTTTCCCACACAAAAGAAACTACTCAATACACGCTATATTTTTTTCTCCTTTGGAGATGGACCCTCCTTTCAAGACCAGTATCTGGAATTAATAGCGGTGGATATTTCAGCGAGAGAGTGGATAAACGGAGTAGAGCTTCAAATCCTTGCTGTTGGAGATGATACAGGTTTCCACACTAATACATTTACAGAGCCCAACATTACCATTATCAGCCATGCTTAGAACCACATATTTGATGTTTATTTAATATTTATGTAAGAGCAAACTATATACAAAATTATACTGAGGAAAATGAACTTCTCCTCTGAAGCACGGCTTAGAATAGGATCCGGTTCACTTTATTGAGCTGGTGTCTATATAACCTCAGACTACAGTGCAGAGCAGATATAGTGCACAATGGAATCTTTTTTTTTGGTTTTTACCCTTTGAAAGGAACCCACTCATTCTGTCGCAAGTTATTAACGGAAATCATGGATGAGCAGAATGGTATTTCACAAGTGGAGCACTGATCAGTCTCGGCGATGGCTGCTTTTTAGGGCTCATCTGAGTGGAAAGAGGTCATAATTTGAGTGAATTCGTTTGAGCCGAGCTCCGCTGCTGCCGCAGAAAGAGAAGGGATTTAATGCATTACACTTGAGTGGGAGTACAGAATACCTGCACACGCAGCTGACAAATGAACATTTGTTCTGCCTCATCTGAATTTTATGAATACAGTGATATAATCAATCTGAAAGGCTCTGTTAGCCTCTGCCATGATCTCACCTTTTGAGGACACTAATTAATCTGTATTTGTGGGTAACAAGTTCTCCTGAAGCAGTGTGTGTACCTTTTCTGCACAAATGTTTTATATTATTTCTATAAAAACGTAAAGATCTTTTGTAAAGGTGCACAGGAATGAACATTTAGAACTGTGACACACATTTGGCAATGACAAGACCATCCTGCAGGTCAGTCTGAGGTCATATTCATTCACTCCAGGCCATGAGGAATGGTCAATAAACACATTGTGTCTGACATACAATCAGTGTTTTATCTGGCTTTGTTTCTATTAATTAGCTGTTATCAATTAATAGAGCTGTAAAAAGGTGTAAATCGGTTTGAATCAATCTTTGAAGCCACTGTGTGTTTAAAAAAATGGGAGAGATTCAGGGAAATGTAAAAAAAAAACTTCAATATCAATTTCATGAACAATGTCAACAGATGCACTGAATTTTAAACACATCTTGACGGTTGGTTTAGAGTTCATATTCACTCCGGACTGAATAAATAAGGTGTGATTAAGAGGGATATTGTGTAATTATGAGAGTAGTAAAACATAACAGTAACATTACATGGTTGAGGGTCTTCTTTGTCATGTCTAGAGCCCAAAGGATCATTTTTATTTGGTAAGAAAAAAAACACATTTAATCACTAGTTTTAAGACACTTGCTTTTTTTCAACACCTGCTGGTTCTGTCTAATAATAAATAACACCTTAAGAATCAATTATGAAATTACATATGTAGGCAACATAAAGCCCTGTGTTAATCTGGAGTAGGTCGCGACAGTCACCCTGCAGAAAAGAGGCTTTCATTAACAGCCCGGCCGGAGGCTGTGGGCGAGGCGGCCGAGAGGATGAGCGGAGGGGTATATCTCCACCAGAAATAACAAACGAGCCCACTCTGCTGATAAGAGAAGCTGGTCGCCGGCTGCGTGATGATAGCGGGCCCCTGGTGCATCTATCTAATTTTCAAGGGTCAGTCTTCCCCTGCTTCCACGCTCTGCTGAAATGCAGAAATTAATACCACCCCCCAGCGCACGATCATTACCGGAATTTAGCTCTCCTTTGAATTAGGGGTCCAGCCATTTATTTTATTTGCAGCGTCAAAGTGAAAACGATTCATTTATTTACCAAATCTGCTGAATGTTATTACTTTGGCCTGTTATTATAATGTGACCGACGTTATCACAGTCTCGCGTGTGTGCTGCGTGACGGTTGATATTTTCAAACGGTTTCCAAATTTAATCATAGTGTTATGAGAACCTCAATAAATATGCATTTATAAAAAGCTATAAAAACTGTTAAAAAAAATGTTTCATGCACCTAGACACATAACAGACTTACAAGGCTTTAAAAAAAAAAAACAATGCAAAAATTGTTTGTTTTTTTTTAGCAATTTCAGACTTGCTGGACTTGACAAAGTGCAGGGATTCACAAATGCTAGTCCTTGTTATACATCCCCACTGGTGAACTAACAGGCTCCAGTGGGTTATGTTAACCCTTGCCTCTTAAAGTCAACACATTTTCTGAGGCATTAATCTATGAAATTAATCTGAGTTTGTATTTGACTCTTTTTAACCTCTTAGCATTTCATCTGGGAGACAGAGGTTCTGTTGTTTTACACACCGTCAGTCCTGCACACCCAGGACATCTTATAGGCACAAAACGGTTTTAAATATTCATTTCGAATGGTTCATCCAGTTGTGCCAAGTTACATTAATTGAAATAAACAAAGTCAGTAAAATAGCACAGAAATACACAATATGTGACAAAGGCCAGCGTCTTATGTAATAAAGGGCTTTGTGAGTGGTGGCAAATATTCAGCCTACAGACCATCCTGAAAATGAGCCTCTCTTATACGTGAGGACGTGGAGGAGAGTTAGAGAGCTAATGTCATTATCTCAACACCAAGATGGAGCTTGGATTAGTGGCCAATGTAAATGAGATATGAGAAGGAGCCTGCATTAGCAGCAGCTTTCTTCAGCGGGAAGGCTTCAGCAAATAGAGGGAGATAAGGAAATCCCTGTAATTACATGGAGACACATTGGTCAATTCAGCACTATAAGTACCTGAGCTCTCCAGCCTCTGTGTGTGTGTGTGTGTGTGTGTGTGTGTGTGTGTGTGTGTGTGTGTGTGTGTGTGTGTGTAGGGAGGAACCAGGAAGTGTTATCCTTGGCCATATTAAGTGGTTCTGTGCGATCAATAGAAGTACATCGCGCCGAATGTAAAGATGAGCACTGGACGCAAAGGCCTTTTGTGCCCTGCTATCGCTCTATCATTTTTTTGGTAATATCATTTCTGAATTAAATTTTATGGCTCATTACTTTCCAGTGCAGACTGTCTGTAATGGAATCTGAAGTAGGCAAGGCGAAGCTTTGTGCAGGGCCGCTGCTGTTAAGACGTTATTTATTTCTAATTGTCTGATAATAAAATGCTGGGCTATCATCTCGGATATTTACATGCAAAGAGTCAATCACCATTCGGCAAAAAGACAGAGCGTGAGCAATCAAGCTTTAACAGGACACTCGCTTCGGAAATGGGCATCAAAAGGCTTGGCTTTGGCACCAGAAGTCACTGGAGATCCTCCAGACAACATGGTCATCTTCCTCACAGAGCAGCTTCCTTGCTCTGCGTATCATACTTTTATTTATATGAAAACGTTTGGTAAAATTCTTGCTGACTGGAGTGTGTACCTGATTTGGGACCAGTGTTTCATTCCTTGAATCAAAGGTTCATGGGGAAGAACCTTTTTGTTTTAAAGTCATTAGTGAGGATCTCTGGTTAGGAGAGCGTTTACCGTGATGATAGGTGGGGGCGCAATAAGGAAGAGACGAAGCATCGTGTTATTGGTTAATCCTCCTTCTGTAATCAAAACATTTTAGAGGCGGGCAAATATCACTTCACTTCAATCAAAGACTGTAAGAAGACAAGAATTTAGTCGTTTATATTGTATATATAACGAATCATGCTTAAAGGGCCCTTATTGTTCATTGCAGTTTCTATCCTTGAAGGTCTGTTTGTGACCTTTTGTGGATCTCGATGAAAAACAATCATAATTCATTTCTATATGACCATTCACCCCATAGAATTAAACAGGCTGCTTTTTACTGTGCCTTTGAGACTGATTTGTGTAAATGAGCTCTGTTCTAACTGATGTATATCATGCTTCATTTAAAAACCAGCCCAGACTGAAACACACCTTTAACTTTGTAACATTATGAATATGCTGAACTGTCCCGCTGTGAGCTAAGTAGATGGACATATGTTTGTGACATCACAAAAGCAGTGAGTTGTTTTTGCAGTTTAATTATGGATTATATGGATTGGGGGGGAGAACAGTATTATTTGAAACTTTACAGACTGCTGTTTCATATAAAAAAGTGAGGAAAATTCAGTTTAACATGATGTTGGCCCTTTAATATGAGAGTCATCTCTTCAAGGAGCACCTCAGCGAATAGCTACGTCTCGTATTCTACTGCTTACTTAAAAAAAAAACACTTCCTTTCTCTTCTCTTGACTTTTCTATGGCTTGTGTTGCTCCGGTATTATTTGACAGATGTTGTATAGGTTCACTGAATGTGCAGTATTTCGGTTCAATAGTGGACGTGGATTTAAGCTGTTTCCAGGTTTAAGAAACAGTTGTGGACAACTTGAGCACTGATGTACGTCGCTCTGGATAAGAGCGTCAGCCATATGCTGTAAATGTAAATGTTATGAAGGGACTAAACAAAAAGCAAGTGAGTTGCTTTGTAATATCACATGTGCACCATTTGGGTGGGCTTCCCAGTCTTCAGCACCTTTAATGATGATGGCAGTTGCAGCAGGGCTGAGCTTATTCTAAATCGGTTGTTGCGATATAAAATGGCCTTTGGCCTTCACGGTTCTATTGCACAATGATTTTTAGCCATAGAGGGCTCAGTCCGTTGCAACCTCACTTACTGGATCATGCTGGTCAGTCATCCAGAGAGTGCACCGAGTCTCAAAGTTGTGCTCTCTCTTCGGAGATAACTTTGCGAACAAGGGAGCTGTGCGAATCCCTTAAGATTCATTTTCTTCAAAGTCTCTCTCATGGATTTAAAATTGAACCCATTCTAGGGGCAAGATAACCTTTTCTAGATCTAGTCCGGCTCAACAGAGTGAAGTGGATGGTTGTAAAGGGACTCTATTAGGATGACAATTCATGTTTTAGCTTTGCGTCAATGGGTTTCATATTCAGTGCAAGTCCATTTTTTTCTAGCTGGTCTTACCAGCACAGCTTAAAAGAAAATGAAATATTGTATTCTTGGCTTATAGGTAATAGGTAATGAATGTGAGAAATAGTTTTTAGGTACTACTTTGTATTTTGAAACATGATCTCAAGTTTATAAATATAAAATGTATGCTGCCTT
Organism: Brachypetersius gabonensis; assembly: GCA_037577145.1. Lineage (NCBI taxonomy): Eukaryota > Metazoa > Chordata > Actinopteri > Characiformes > Alestidae > Brachypetersius > Brachypetersius gabonensis. The sequence goes on from JBBJLR010000034.1 coordinate 16,490,660, forward strand.
CCCAATACTTTGTGCATAATTTCAGATATCAACTTGAATATGCTTAAATAACAATAATAATAATGATAAAACAGTGAGGCATGTTGTAATATACGCAATTTTCAGTCAATTTGCTATCTTTGTACATGGTAACAATATGCCTTCCACTTTCCTATGGACTCCCAGGTCCTTGGCTGTCACAAGGTCACAGGGAAGGTTTTAATTGCTGTGGGCTGCTATGTGCTTTCATGAGCTTCGCCATGATAAATTGCTCATTGGTTGAAAAGCTAGTCTATATAAACAAGCTTATCTCTTCTCCTCTGTAATGAAAAATGAGTTGTGAGTATCATTGTTAATCACAGTAATTGTTAATGTTAAGAGGGTTGGATTTCCTAGTCTCCTCATTATTGATCTATTTTTTTTTTTTGCTGAAGTCTGCTGAAGCACCCTGCTTCTATATCTCCTATATAATTTTGCTAATTAGTTATTTTTAGCCTATTTCTCATACCAGCTATCAGGGAAATATATGGAATTGCTTGTCAGGCTGCAGAGCCCATAGTGTTGACGCGTTAAGGCTGTTTGGGGTGTGGGTTCACCACAGCTATGATATTGGCCTTCTTTGCCAGAAGATTATCGACTGCCACCTCCATTATCTGTAAATAGGCTTGGCAGAAAAGGCTAATTAACTATAACCCTCTAATATCTAAATATAACTTAACTGGGCTTCCTTAAAAGGAGTGCGTTATTATGCAAATGAGGGCTTATCTAAGGTAACAAAATAAACGGTACTGGACAAGACCCAAGTTCAGTATTTATGTACGTAAAAACTTCATTTTGTGTGTAATGTGTAATGTGACCAATGAAGTAATGTCAAAATATCTAGCAAGAAGAAGAAGACGTTGGACAGAGATTTCCATTTCACTGAAAAACAGTGGGACAAAGTTAGCATTCCAAAAAGCATCTGTACAGTAAACCCCCAGTTTTACGCAGATCAGTCACAAGCAGATTTTTTTGGAGAACCGAACTCATAGTTTTACGTGGAAATCCCCACAATAACGCGGAAACTGCAAATATCCCCCACCTTTTTTACTATTTTTGCAAAAAAGGCTATAAATATATAACTATATTTTTTTCTGGATGTTTTCACACAAGGGGACTCGGGGCAGGCTGTAGCCGACCTGGAAGCACTTTTTTAGAATTTTACACCAGGGTTGAGCTCCACAGTTAGGTAGATCTCCAGGAGAGCTTTCCAACGAGCCCTCATCTGTATTTTTAGCCCCAGTAGATCAGGGGTTATTCCCTAAAACCTTTCACCTCGTCGCGTTGTCCCAATACCTTTGTGCAGCGACCTCTCGAGTTGCATATCTTGGCAGGAAATTTAAATTAAAAGAATACCTTTAAAAGTTTACCTTTACATTTTCTTTAAGGGTAATGCATTTAACTGATTTTAAAATTAAATTAAAGTGTTCTGGGAGCAGATTTGGGGGCATATTTAGGGTTTAAACTAAAAATAGGCATTGTTTGGCCTTTTTTTTCACTATATGCAGGTGCTCTTTGAACGCAACCCCTGCAAAAAGCGTGGAATTACTGTCTTGTCAAACATGCAGGATAAAACACTGTCTTATGTCTGTTGACATAAAAGTAAATCTAATATTTCTATATTTCATGCCACAGGAATCACAGTTGTGTTGTTAATTAATTAGTTGGCGAACAGTTAAAACAAGGCTCTCGCTGTACCACAGCTGCTGCTCTGATGTTGTGCAATGGCAAGTAATTAACCTTTCCTCTGCGATGAGATTTGCTACAAGATCATCACCATGTTGATGAAATAATTATTATAAATTCCCTCCGTTAGATTGACATTGTTAATTACTTGTCAGTAATCGGCTCCTGCTGATTGCAGCTCGCTGAATTGCTCTGGGGCAGATGGGAAGAAACGGCTCACAGTCTGCTCCAACCAACCCCTACCGACCCTGTCTAGGGTGCACTCCATGTGACGGTGGCACCAGCACTCATAATTAATTATCTTCTCGCCCAAGATTTGCTCCAGATCACAGACTCTCCCCCATCTAATGAGATGGCTTCTCCAATTATCTCGAGCAGGGAGGCAATGCCCGCTTGTCAATAAATCAGGGAAAGCGATGGCGGCTCATTGAGACTAAATTTCAGAAATTATCCTATTTACAGACATGCCAATAAGGCACATTACTGAGCTGAATACTCTTAAACACTCTCAGCCATGTTTCCCACAGAGGAAATTGGTTTAAGAGGTTCAAGAGCAATTTCTGTTAGTTGGCAAGGAAAATGAGAGCTGGTAAAGAGAAGGTATTTAGCTGATGAAGACATATATATAACCTTAGGATGGGTGTCAGGCACTACACAGACTCTCCAGCTCTTAGGTGTGAGGTACGTTCAGACACAACGAGGAATTCGAATGAAATAAAACTGATTTTGGTTGATTTTGTGTTATCAGAGGGCAGGCTAGCACAGAAAGCATTTATGTGTTATGGTATTTAGGATGGGCTCATGGTGAAAATTCTGTATTATTATGAATGAGGTGGCAAATTTGCACATTTTTCCAGCGGGACTGTGAGCCAGAGAAACATACATCCAAGTGACAGAAAACAGTGTTTGTAAAATGGCTCGATCAGAGTTGTGCATGCTACATTTGCTCTTCTCTCCTCTAATCATTTTCATCATGGGGGACATTTCTCAATTCAGCAATCTTTTACTCAATGAGACAGTGGATGTGTATTTATGCATGTTTGCAGCTGCATGCATATTCGCTCCCTTTTCACTCTAATACTTTTATACATCTTACTGTGGTGGGCGATGCTACACAAGGCACTCTTAAACACACCAGCCTTCACATCCCTTTAACAGCATCACTGCAGCTGGATATTCCTCAGGTGGCAGAGACACATCACTTCTCTTCTACAGGCTGTTTTAAACGTGTCCTGCGTTTGGAAAACTGATCCGAGGTTTGTTAAAGTCAAGCTAAGGCAAGGGCTCAAATGTGCCACCCCTTCCTGAGAAGACATGAAGCACCCACCCTTTAGCATCATAATTACTCTAAATGCAACAACTGCTTGAGAATAGGACTTAGGGTCCCGCTGCATGATTTTAATTAAAGATAAGTTCCTCTTTGTCTAAGTCCATGCTTAGGTTACTAATCTGAATTCAATACATCCATATGTTGCACGTAGGAGGCTAATGTGCGAACAGGGAAAATATTGAAACCCATTGCATTTAATTTGGCTCTGATCAATTCAGATTGACTGCACTTAACATGCAAATGCTTCTCAGGTCAAATCTGCCTTCCTCTTTGTTTGGCAGTAGTCCCAGAACTCATTCAACTAAGCTTTCACATACTGTTTCAGAATCTGCAGCAAACTCATGATGTTTATGATGTTCAGGATGCGCTTCAAAGGCCGAGTCAAAGACTGTGTCTGGATTGTTATTTTGGAGAGAATCGTGTAACTGTAGGAGGACGAGAACTCTTCTGCAGGACTTAGAAGGCTTGGAACCTCTTTTTCAGAGAAATAAACCTGAGAAACAAGAAGAAGATGAGTGGTGGTTGTAGGGTGTATGAACCGCAAACGCAAGGTACAGATGGAACTTCAAAGGACTTTAGAAGAAGTACAGTTAGTTGTACCTCCACTTGAACATCAGTTATTTCATAACTAAAATATCCGAATCAGAGTCTTGTTTATTGGTCAAGTATGTGAGAAAACACATACAAGGAATTTGGATCCAGGCGATGGTGTCTCCCAAGCACAGTATAAAAACACAATAATATTCTGAGCAAAATAATAACAATAATATACAATCTACAGTATAAATGCATAATCTGGGTTTATATTTATAAATATAAAGATAAGTTTTAACAAATGTATATAAGTAATTTTTGAACATATGTTTATACTATTCATCTAAATATATGAATAAAGATATGTATGTGAATATATATATATGTGTGTGTGTGTGTGTGTGTGTGTGTGTGTACATATATATGCACACACATACACAATATATTTGTGTGCATACACATACACACTAGGTCACCAGTACAATATGTCTGAATCCTGACAGATACTGAAATGTCTGAAAACAACAAAGAGTCAGTTTAATCTCTGGAATGCTCATGTACTTGAGAATAAACTACATCAAAAATGAAACTGTTGTTTTAATGATACTGTGTTTTTTCAACGTTTTAGTCACTTGTTGAGTAAAAAACATTTTCCACTGGCTTCTGTTATCCGTTATGGTCCTTTCTCATACCGATTGATTGTAAGAGGGAGTATTGACTGTAAGAGGGTGTTACAATGTAACCAGAGTGTCTCTGTACAATGGATGGGTAACAGCTAAATAAAGTAAGTCTAACTTGCTAATTGTAACGTCTACTTTTTTTTAGGTTTTTTTTTTTCCACAGTAACCATAAAATGCAATTGCCACCTGTTTTGGAGGCCCAACAGTTAAATATATATCATGTGCAATATATTTGTATGATGAAATATGAAAAAAAAAAAACAGAATTAAGCCTGGACTGTTAAGCCAACCAACCAATGCCCTCCTCTTTTACCCCTCAGTGTTTGCTAGCAGTTCCAGCAGTGATACAGAGCCAGCAGTGTTATAGTTAATCAGATGTGTGGTTTATTTAAGTGAAATGATCCACTTCTCTTGTGGAAAGACCGCTAGAGTGCCTGTAGAAGGAGGTTACATTGAACTTCAGAATAATACACACACAGAATCAGTTAACCACAATGTACTCAAATCACTTTTGTGTAATTTACATTTTTAACCAAATGCTAAATGCTGGTTCAGTTAAAGGCTAAATACTGGTTGTAACACAACAACTCAAGTGCGAAACACATTTCTTAGGTCACCGCCATTTTCAAGTGCAACTCTAAATATGTACAATTCATGTACAAGCCATAAACTTCACACACTTCCAGCCTGAACGAAATCCCATGGATCAACAAAAACAGAACTGGCCAGAAAATGATCATTACATTATTTAGAAAACCATGCACTTGCTTAAGTTAAAACTGTCTGGGCAAAGACAGGCTGTTCACACCCAAATTAAACTTTGAATGGAACGATGGCATATTCATAGAAAACGAACGCGTAATGAATGATACAAGCTTAGTGGGTTTGCCAGAAGGTAAACAGAAGGCACCGAAATCAATAAAAAGCTACAACCATGTCGTCTCTTTGATATTTTGCCAATTACACATTTCCACACTGCTGCTCTGTAGAGCCTGTTTGTTAGGACTCTAATAGATGAACACTCAGCAGTGTCTGATCAGGAGTGACTGGAACAATCGCAGTGTTTTACAAGGTAAGCATTTTCAAATTGATTTGTTAAACACCATTTTTAAAGACACTTTGCAAAGGCATTTGTGCGCTGGCGGTGCACGGACCCGAGACGATGGTAATTACGGACTGTATCTGTGAATAATTTCATAATGCAGCGAGCCATTCTGACATCAGTAAGAGGCGGCAGCGCACTGCGTTTCCCACTGAGACGCATCAAGGAAGTTTCAGATCTTTAATTTGCAATCATCAGTGCGTCACCCTCCCAGCCACATTAGCAACTGTCTGGAATGTGAATAATACTAATAACAAACAACAAAAAGACAGATAATGTAGCCGGTTCAGGAGAAAACGTCATCATCACGCTTCACAAGGGCAAGCTGACAGCATTGTACCTCCCAGGGGGAGTAAATGGGATGAACTACATACAGAGAGCCAAGCCCTTTATTCTATTAGGGAACGTTTGATACAATCCATGTAAGCGACCAAACAATTTCCATGTGATTTATTTTTGGAAGAAGTAAAATAATCACATGGTGTATTAGCAGGTGTAAGCAGTTTATAATTTGCAATCTAATTGTGACTTTCAGTTTATTCTGTGCATTCATCTCGTTCACATTAACGGCAGAGCCAAAAGGGCGCAGGGTCATTGGTCTTCACTCTCATTATTTACTAATAGAGTCCCAAGCAAATAAGGGTCAGTTCCAAGGTAAAAGGTGTGCAGAAATGCGTTCTGTTCTAAACTACATAGAAGAAAATTGTCTGCTGATATATGTCAAGGGTGCCCAACCTGCTTTAGAGATTTCACCTCAAGAGACAGGAGGCCACATCACCATTACCAGGATATCTAAGTGAATTTTACCATTATTCACAGAAGCGTATCTGGCATAACTACCCGGCTTAACCTGGTACCGAAACATGCACCATGTGCCTTCTCCACTTTAGAGAAAATCCAAAGTGTACAGAAAATGAAAAAGATAGTATTACCCACTGAATCTCATCTATCCTTTCCCAAGAAAATGATAAGAGAGAAAAGAGTAGAATAACAGGGGGAAAATACACTGCCCTTAAAATGTGTCTGGAGCAAAGGGGCAAATAAAAAAAAAAGTCAGAATAGTTGCAAGGTTGTCTCTGGTTGGCCCCTTTGAGGCACGGTGCTGTGGTTTCCCTGAAAGCGAGAGTGTGTGTTTATGAGGGAAAAGACACCAGTCTAAAGGATGAAATTGAACGGATTAGCATGAGCCGCTGTGGTTTTGATTGCCTCTGACTGAAAATATTTGAAAGCCACCAGGGGCCCCTCAGATGTTATGATATGGTCAATTCAGCCACCAATGTGTTTTGCCACAGGCTCCTGTTATAGAAATTGAATTGATATTTTGTAAACTTCATTTGCGAATAATGTGATCTGACAGGGACAAATGCACAAGCGAATTGTTTTCAAACCAACTCCAAATGAAAGTTATTACAGGGTAAATGTGGATTTCTTTGTCTTCCCTCCTCTCTTGCGGCATTGTTCACGGCTCCCTCTTAGACCCTGAATATGTATCCATTTTCAGGGTAATTGAATTGATACTGTCATGTGTGGGGGCCAACAGATTCGCACGGCAGGGCGGATGGCCCTAGTGATTGAATTGAAAAAAAAAGGGAGAAAAAATTTCCTTCGGCATGAGCCCACTAGGTCACAGTGTCATCATAAGATAGACACACCTCACTGTTTTCTGATTACACCGACGGCCCCAATTGTCTTTCCAATAATCTGCCTCTCTGATATAATGCAGACTTTTCCAATTCCGCCGGCTCTGGCCAGACCTCAGATGTGTTACATATTAATTTCCTTCCCCGTAAAATTTGCTCAGCTTTAGTTCAAATTCAGTTAGCTGGATTGATGAAAGTGGCAAAAGGATACGACGTTTACTGATTCTCCCTTTTCACCTTTGATTAGCTCCACTTGTGAATTATTCCTTTGCTGTCAGTGTGCTATTAAGCAGTCGGGATAGCCCGGCTCAAAGCTACAGCCAGGAGAGGGAAAATAAGGTGGCCCACAGTCCACAAGCACTGCATCCTCCTGCCAGTGAAGACATAGGCAAAAACGCTGGGGATAAAGACTGTTTTTCACACCTTTTTAATGCACGGTTGTGGAAACAATATCAATGGTTGGTGTACATTATTTTAAGGAGTTTAAAGAGACTTCCAAATGTTCCCTTCCCCAAACCAACCTCCAATTACGCCACCTGGCTACTACTAACGTGAATTAATCTTGAACCATTTTAGATATTTTCCCTCAAACTATTGGACATCTATATGGTGGACATGAGAGAGGACCTCATAAAACAGTCAATGAACATAAATTCAAGGCAGGTGTTTATAATAAAGTTGACAGTGATAGACACCAAACCTGAATTTATTTTCATTTTCAAGCCTTATAAATTATACAAACTACAAACTCCTGAGAAAATTCATGAAAGCAGACCCACTAATGACTGTAAATACATCATGTCCTATAGAAAATACTGTATGGGCGCATGGTCTGAACAGGGCTAGTAAAAGACATGCTTTTTTGATTTTAGTATTTACCAACTCAATTAGCTTCCTTTGTTAGTGAGTAAACAGCAGCCTAATTACGTCTGGTGTTAAATTATTTTTTTTATGGACATTTAGAGGGCATGTAATTGCCATGGCAATAAACATTGACTTCTGTCTCCCAGACATGACTGGAATCCCACTATAAAACCCATCTCCGATGGCAACCTGCCAGCCTCCCTTGATGTTAGTGAGCAGTTTGTCATAAAATGCTAATTGCTTATTGACCAAAACCCTATATGGAGATAAGAAGGCAGGGTACACAGCAGGCATAAAGCTGCCGATATCACGGATCATTTGAAGATGTGTTGAGCTGAAAGGACGGAGAGAAAGTATGAGATTCTGCTCATAGCTCATTTTAACATGCATTATATGGACTGAGTAAAGGTTTATAGTTGAAAGTCTAAGCGATTGCTCTTTAAACCAGGAATGATTTTATACCCATAGTAACGTACAATAGAATATTGTGAACATGGATTAAATAAATTTAAATGAATCTGACATTTCTGAAAATGAGAACAAATACATTTCACGATATTATTGATGAACTAGACTCTAATTCTAGCTTTAATAAATTTTTACTTTAGCATTTGACATGTCATCTTATGGTAATCTGTGTATACATTAACTAACTTTTCGCTGAAAGAAAAAGCCTCTATGTGTCTATAAGAGCTAATACTGTGCATTACACTCCATTGCGCTTGATTTGACTAGCAAATACAGTAATCTCTGAGCAACATATTCCACCACTCATGGGAAGGCTTGAAGGCACTGTCTTGGTAATCCGTGATGCTAAGAACCCTCAAGAGCAATTCATACTTAATGGGAGGCTAAAGAGCTTTTAATGATAATGCACTCTAAATTTCAAAATGGTATATTAACTGAAAACACTGAAGTGTTAAGCTAAGTGAACTGTTAATGGTTTTATCAGCCGTGGACCCCTAATGTTTGCTGAAAAAGTTGATTGGGCCATTTTTACTGTCTGAGAGAGGTGTGTAAGGTACCATTAGGCGCAGGTGCTGCTGATAAGAAAAGACTTTAACAATTGCTCTTCTGAAAATCTTTGCCACTCATGGTTCAGTGTTAGAATTAAGAAATGTGTCAAAACAAGACATTTTTGAAATTATAGATCAATGGTCAAATTATAGAGATATCGCAGAACAAGGTGTAAGAAAGGGGTAAGGAAAACTTCAATCAGTGCAAAATATAAATTAACATACAAAAATGTCAATATACTGTATATACTGCATCATAACAATCCTATATCCTCAAATTTAACAACTGCTGATAAAGTGGTTACGGTTTTAAGGTGTTAAAGCAACTCATTCGCAATTAATGCAATGCCTCTATGGTGCAAAATCAGTCAAATTCTGCTTTTCCAGATATGGAAAATATTCAATTAATACTGTATATTCAATTAAATTTACGAATTATTTCTGTACATTTCACGCTGCTTTTTGTCGCAGGCTGTGTTGTTTTATGTTTAAGAGCTCTGTGATCGATGAATCAATTCTCTTTATGAAATCAGTAAACTTAATGCAGCTAGAGAAGACTGCCCTCTGGCTAAATCTATACTTGTTTAATGATAAGTGAATATTTTGTAGCAAGCTAGAATAGTTTTACTTTAAATGTAATCTCATTGCACATAAACATAAATAAACAAAGCAAATAACATCTGGACTGTTATCTAGTTATAAAAACTGCGTTGTCAACACACATACATCTCTTATAAAGCCTGTGTAGAAAAGTGCTTATTTATAATAAATAACATATTTTTGAACGACTTGTAAAGGGAAAACTATGCAGATGCAGTAAAGAGTAGCACCTGCATGCTTTTGTTCTGTAAAAGATTGTCATGAATCCCAAATCACAAGTGCCATCTACTATCTGAAATTAGAAATAAATACAGAGGGGAATTATGAGTAAACTCTTTAGTTCGCATATATCTTCCATGATCATCGTCTGAAATGACTAAAATAAAAGAAACTCCAGGTTTCTTTGCAAATCTGACGCTAACTGGAGTGATGCATCTTCCAAAAGTGGGTGCATGCAAACAGTGCCTTGGGCGGCGTTAGATTAATGGCAAACTTTCTCCCTTTGTACTAGAGATCAGGATGCAGTGAGCACTTACCGGCTAGAGATAAAGTTAAAACCACAGAGATATAGAACCTCACGGGCCATGTGGGCTATTATTTCTGCTTCATAACTTTAGAATTATTTTGCTCAAAAGGACCAGGCTTCACAGATAATTAAAAAAAAAAATATCACAGTGCAGATCCAATTTGAGATTATTGGACATGAAGAATATGTGTGTAGGAATGACAAAGGAAGTGTGTACAAGTGTGTATGTGTGTGTACATATCTCCTCATAAGTATTGGGATATATATATATATATATCACACTGTGGTCAAAAGCAATTAATTTTGGCTTTAAGCATATATCATAGAAATTATTCTGTACTTGTGTGACTATGTTTTCTCATAATTCATCAATGATAATCTAGTCAGGTAATCTAATGTCTTCAAAAAATGCCACTCTTTGATAATAAGGTATTCATTTGAATAAACATGTGTGTATGTCAGCTGTCATGCAAGCCACATAAACGTACTACAATGAAAATGAAAAATAAAAAGGTTTATGTTAAAAGTTGCAGCTCTGTTCATCCTCTGGCTCTCCCGTTGCCACGGCGTCAGGTGACTGTCACTCAGAGAACGCTGAGTGATCCAGTGTCGTAGTGCTGGCTCAGTGCCGCCCGCTCACCCGCTCGTGGCATCGCTTCCATCACGGGCAAAAAAGGTGCGCCAAAAGGCAAGCGAGAGAAATGAGATTCCTTTTTTTCCATTTATACAACAGTGATAGCAAGTAAAAAGACAAAACATTCTCTGAAGATAGAAGATACAAGCCTGGGCCGATAAGGGAGCGTCGGGCCAAGCCACGGTGGTGCTGTGACTATTTCATCTTCCATGGTAACTTAAACAGCAGACAAAAGCCTTCACACTCCAGGGCCCACTGCCAGCGTGCCAAGATTGACTGGGATTGTAATAATTCATAGACTTTGGGCCTCTGCTCTCTGAAGGTGAGCGATTGCATTAGTCACTGATGAAGTGACCACTGGGCGCCCACTCCTGAGCAAGACCCTCCATGTGTGCTGCATGTGGTCAGTTCAGATAGCCAGTGACCTAGGGCTGAATAACAGGGCTGGGCAATGATGTGGAGATCACTTAGGTGTGCACCAGGGGAGCAGGCCGTACTGATGGCATAAATGTCTTGGGGTGCAGCTTGCTTTTGTCACTTTCGACTTTGTTGGTTAGGGCAGCATGATATTGGAGAGGTCTGTTAAATTCATTGAAAGGGGCTCATGCTGAGACTGTCTATGACCAGAGCACGTTTAGGGGTTGCCTAAAATGTCTTGCAGGCCACAAATGCGAGAGAAAAGAATGAAAACAACAATGGAAGGAAAACACCAAGGTTTAAGGTGACACTACTTTTATGTGATTATATACGATTTTATGCAAACCTCCTATTTCTCCATTGTTTGCGTTGTAAATATGGGATAAACATGGGAAGTTTGACCAGAGACCAGATATTTTTCTTTTTAGACAATAAATGGGAATGTAATATGAGAAAATACACAATACATAAAAACCAGGGACCATTTAGAATTCAGCATCTATCTGCCCACTAACCTTATCCTCAACCCCCCAACCCTATCATCATTAGCCAGTGGATACAGATATCAAATAAGTAGCCTTTACAGTGGGCCATTAAACTGTCATTTGGGCAACTGTGCATGAAGAGCCTTCAGATAAGGCGCAGTGCTGATGCAGAACCAAGTTTTTGAATCATAGCCACCCGCAATGTGTTTAAATCACATTCCGCACTAAAGCAGTCAAGGGTTGCATTAAAGAGGACGTCGTTCAGCAACACAAACACTTTCAAAATGAAGAAACATCAACAAAACACGGAAGTGGAGAGAGGTCAGCACACACTGCAGCCTCTAAAATTAAAAAACCTAAAGATATGTCCGTTACAAAAGTAAAAAGCTCAGCCCACCATCAAAGACAGAATATATCTGGCTCATGCGAAAACTGGCTTTAAAAAACTGTCTGAAAATTAAAGCAGCTGTGGACATTATTTCCATTACTGGTCAACAGGCTGTGCTGAAAAATATTTTAAATCTGAGTGAAAATAAATGAGTTTCAGGAGGAGAACATGTACATTCTTGCACATTCTTCCTTTTTGCCACAGATCAAAGAGTTTTTTGACCCCTAAAGCATGACAAATCACCTCTTAAGGGGCAATATGTCTGGTGGTCTAAGTGAGAGAGCGCAGATTTGTGATTCCAAACTAATTCAAATGTAGGACAGCAGCTGGCCCTCACCACTCCTGCGTGTTCTTTATCATTTTAGAGGCAAAAAAAATGATATCCCTCCCTAGGCATGTGAATGTGAGATACAGGTTATGAATAGTGTTGCCTTGCTGAATAAACTGCCTCGGATGACGCGATGTTGTGACCCGCTCCACATTTCTAAGAGCCTTACATTCAGCAGAGGCTCCGGTGCACTCCAAAGCTCTCACTGCCACTGCGTTACATACATCAGAGCGCAGAGATAGCATCGGCTATAGCTCTCATTCATGACGTGGTGCTTGTCAGCACAGTAGCGTTGCTCTGAATAGCCTTCCAAGTTTTTTTAAACACACTAAATCAGTCCATGAAATGTACACTTATATATATGTATATATATATATATATATATATATATATATAATGCCTTACCTTACTTGCAAATACCTTATTTATCAATTCATACATATATATTTTTGTCACAGATAACCCCATTTCCCAAGTATTCATTGAAACGATATAATAACTGACATGGAAGGGGTAGACAGTGCAAAAAAAAAAGCAATTTGATAAATAAGGTATTTGCAAGTTCCTTTGTGGCCTGCCCTTTTATGATGGGAGGAATTTAATCGCCACGAAAGGCCGAGTTAAATTGAATGCCAAAAAACTCTAAGCTTGTATGTCTAAAAAGAAATTCAATTAAATGGGATTTTAGTGTTCTGAATGCGTTGGAGTCTTTGCTTGGCTGATAAGGGCTCCGCCAAGCTGAGACCACCTTTATGCTGGCGAACGATCTGCTCCCTCTAAACGTGTAATCCTTACTCTGAGCACAATATGGATAGCTGAAATATCAATGCACCCGGGATCCAATTTAAACACATCGAATCAACTGAGGGGGACAGTTGAAGATGGACTTCCTGTGGCTTAAAGAAGCCCACACAAGATTTAGAGGTGCTCCTTGAAAAGAGGGGTAAAGCTTCAATAATAGTCCCTGCCCTGCTTGTGGCAAACAGACTATTATACCACCGCAGATGTTTTGTATCTTCCTATACAGAGATCCAAAAAATTATTAAGAAACTCTAAAAAGGTCTTTAAAAGGTAAAGACAAGACATCGCCAAAACGTCTGCTCACAATTTTTAAGACACCCTGACGGAACAGAAACTGTTCTATTAGTTGCTAATGTATTAAATCAGAGAGTGATGTTGAGTACTGATGTTAGAAGTGATGCAGCAAGAAGAAAATTTATAGTCGAAACCAGAATTTAGAACTAGGCCGACAGCAGAACCTGAAAGCTCCAGTATATCCAACAAAATCATCGACAACAGAGAATGGGCGGTCATCCAAAAGCTTTAACTTCCATTAAATAGTTATATAGTTCCACACAGCCAACATATTAACTGCAGATATTCAAACCGCTCCCACTTATTCACTATTTCTGAATTCTGATGAATGTTTTTGAAGTCTTAACATTTTGTTGTAGTTCTGTTTAATGTTTGTTTTATTGCTTCAGATTTTCCCTCCTTTGGCTTAGAACCATGCCGTTTTTAGCTCACACCCGTACTGCATGCATTTTGTCTTGGTATGGAATGCAATACAGCAGCGGCTGTCTGAGCCACACCAGGTCAGTATCGGGTGTTTTCATGGGAGAAATTGTACTCCACCCATTATTTAGGGTGTACTGACAGTATCCCTCTTTGGTCAAGTCATGAGTTTTCTATAAAATCAGGAAAGTGTTTAGTCGTATTTATTATTTTTGGACGTTTTACAATATTTGAGCATCTAATTTTTTTAATAATTCAAAAAACATGCGCACAGATGTGACAGGGTAATGGAAAAGTGCGTGCTGAGCTCACCATTCAATTCTTTACCAAATTCTACATTTAAGCATTCGTCTTATATGCTCTCAAAATGGTACAAACAAGTGGTCTCTGCTGAAAGAACTACTCTGAGGTGCTTAAAAAAACCCTTTCCTCAAAGAACCAAATGACATATTCTAGGAAAACGTATATAGAACCTTCCCACCATTTTTATCTTATCAAGATAATGTGTAAAACACATATACAAGCAATTCAGAAAAAAGCAATACCTGCACCAAATATCAAAAGCAGTGTAAATTCTACATTTGACTTTTAAAGAGTATGCTAAATGAGATCTTCAGCGTATGATTGACATCATCTTGAACTGGAGTAGGAAACACAAATTCCAGGGACAAAGACAATATAAAGGGAATCTAAAAGCCACTGTAATTGCTTCAATAAGAGTTTATGGAGAGTGTCCACCCTTTAACTGAGTAATAAAACTAAAAGGGTATTGGGGCCTGTATGGAATCAGAGATCGGAGACAGAGAAAATTACAGATGAAGAAGTGCGGTAAAGCTGAAAGTACATAGATTGCTGCATGTGTACCGAAATCCGTACAGCAGGTAGAAAGTGTTTGGGTTTTTTTTTCCGGGTTAGAAACATTAGAAAACGAACAAGGAAAAGAAAGGCTCTTTTTTCATAGCCGTAATCAAGAAATACTTTGTAGACCTTTAAATTAACCACTTCACATGAGTAATTGAATGTCTAAGATTAGATTTAATTAATTAATTATAGGGGGACAAACACAATGAACAGTCATTAATGCCGCTAAGCTGTTGGAAGGTTGATTTGGTGCATAAATGTTTTAACTACATATGCGGCGTCTTATTATATGACCGTACTCTGCGATCCCAAATAATTAATTAAAGTAAGCCTATTAAATTACTTGCTCCATTATGTATTTTAGCTACTTTAGTGCGCACTGTGGAGGGTTTTCTCCTCCACCTTTTTAGCAGGCTGGATTTAAATGCCTATTTGAAATCAATTTCTCTAATAATGATCCTAATGAGCTCATCAATTAGGCCTGCCATAATGGGATGTTAGTGTGTGGTTGCAGTTATCACTTTAACTCTGGCACTAATTTCCATGCTTCATCTATCAAAGATGATTGGCTAATATTGTGTTGCTTCTGTTGGAGGTGATAGGGAGATCACAAGGGGTGAGAAGAGAGAAAGTCAAAGCCTTGAGTAGATGGATAAGAGTGACAGTTATAATGTTGGTGCTGTGTATATATGTGCATTTGTGTGTGTGTGTGTGTGTGTGTGTGTGCATGTGCAATAGTGAGAGTGTATTGGACTTTTCAAAATGTCACATGTTTCACTGTGTACCTCTCTGTGCCTGAGTGTATACTGTAAGTGAGTGATGGAGAGTGTTGGGGGTGTCATTCGCATCAGAACGCCCCCCCCTCACCCACACACACACACACACACTATTTGAAACTGCTTATGCAAATGAGTTGGATAATGGATTTCAACATCTCAGCCTTATTTACATAAGTAAGCTTTTCAATGGCCGTTCCACATCAGGGATCCCATTATTTGCCTTCTTTCAGGGACGTTTATGAGCTTTGCCCTCTGCTCTGACCCTCACCACACACACACACACACACACGCACACACACATGAACACACACTCCCCAAAGCGCAAGCCTGTAATGGCGACGACAGGCACATATTCCTAATGCAGTTTAATGTATGCGTTGGTTAACCGCCAAGAGTGATCTCTCAAATAGAAGCGTAGTCTTAAATGGAGCATTTGTTTAACCCTGGGGTTTGAGGGGCTCCCCAGCAGTGCTACTCCAATCTGTTCAAATTCCTCTCCAGGTCAGAAGACACACAGCAAGCTACAACACCTGCATAACAAAAGTACTAGTTGTATGAAGTGCTGGTTTACACAGGCAGATGTACAAGATGTCATCTCAACCAGGTTGGGGGGGGGGGGGGGGTGCTTCTGTCTGTTATATATTCTTGGTACATCCACACAATCATGTGTGATAAGCCATATCCATAGATATCACTGGATCAAGCATGTACCGATATATAGATGATCCGTTTTTGGACTGAAGTGTTTGTTTAGATTTGCATTTTACCTTTTAATAATGTGTTGGAATATTTTCCTGTGACTAACCAACAACATAATAAAGTTTTAGAGTTGGGGGAATTTCAGAAAGGGACTGAAATGAATACAGAATAAAAAAACAAACACATTTAAGAATTATGTTATAGGAAACTAAGACACAGGTAAGGCAGAGAAGATCATTACTAACCAAGATTAACAACACTGATACATTTTAAAAGATAGGAGCTTTCAGAGTCAGAATCTGAATTTCTGAACACAGTTTCATCATAGATTCAGCTGAGCCGCTCAGGAAATCTGCAATATAAGTAAATATATTTTTCCTTATTAACATACAAACATATACTTGAAATATTTTTTGTAAAATGGTTACAAAATGTTAGTAGATACAGTTGACACTGATTAAGCAAATAACTAAAATTGAACCTTAAAATTATAATTATCAGCTGCAAACTAGCTGTGACACCCAAGCGTGATTAATTGATGCTTGTCTGTGTGTGATTAATTGATTTATCACATATTTTTAAAGAGTCATTTATTATTTCATGCTAAACTCGCTAAGAACTAGCTTAGCACGAAATTCCGGACGACTAAGGAGGTCAACAAAGGCTAAACGGTCTTAATAAACGGGGTAATGCTTAAAAGGTCCAGGTGTTTAAATGGATAAAGCCTTGAATTAAGTAATACATTCAGAATCAAGAAGAAATAAACTTCAATGAACCGCTCAAAGTAACACATTAGATTCCTATGAATATTTCTCACATGCAAAGGGAAAGTGTGGCTGCAAGTTTTCACTAAAACCAAGCAGGAGCTCAACTGATTCACTTAACAAACAGCTGATCAGTTAAACGAGGTCCTGCTTGGTTGGGATAGCAGTCTGCAGCAGCATTGGCCCTATGTGGATAAGACTGGTGTCCCCTTACTTACATTATTAAAATATTTCTAAATCAGAAATAAAATATTTCTTTTTCCAGTTCACCGATGGAGTGTTCTTGAATAAAAATGCCAACAAAAATTATTTCTGCATCGCACTAATGCATCAAAATGACAGATTATAAAGATTTTCTCCACACACTTTTATACAAAACATGCAATAAGTTAAACTAAAAACAGACATGCAAAGGACGTAAATGACTACATTTATCTAAAATATAAAACATGAGATTAAATAAATTGTGTAAAAAAACAGTTGCTAGCTGTTGAAGAACACAACGCACAACACAGTGCAGGCAAAAGCTGTACATCAGTGAAGCCATAATGAAATGCAAAACCCCGCCTGGCTAACAATTGGAGGCCTGTGTAGCAGCTTAGCCTGTTGGTCCAAGGCTATTCGTCATAATCAGCGACACTTTTCTCATTAGTAAAAAGCCATTACTGCTCGACTTTATCAGTCACCAAGCGTTATCGCTGCAGCGGCAGCAATCCTTGCATGCAGCAGCAGGGATGGTAGGTGTCCCAGTGCCTTAATAAGGCTACCGTTTCAGAAGTCTGCGGTCAGGTGTCACTTAGCACTTGAAGTTAGTCACGTTAAGCTGCCCACCGCCGCTGCACTTAAGTCATGAGGAAAAATGTCCGTAATGGGCACTATCAAGCACAAAGCCATGCTCCATTCCTCATGATACCTCTTCCACCCTCTTTTCTGTGCATTTAGTATGTAGCGGGGCAACCATGGGCGTCCTGAATGAGGCCATTGTTAGGCTGTCAAGAAGACAAGTGAGGTCCCACTACGGCACTTTTGGGACGACGCCTCATAAGTACTTCAGAGGTTCACACCATGATTAGATCTGACAGCATAATTTCTCCAAGTTCTGAACAAAACAGAGAAATGATAATAAATCTGATTTTTCTGCTGCAGCAAAAACCTTAGGCTGGATTCCAAAAACACCATCGTCAAAAGAGTCCGATTTATCAGCAGTTCGGAGTCACCAACTCTTCAGTCTCTGTGTGAAAGTCCTCAAGTAGACTATCCAGAGGATTAAGTCATAATCATTTCACAGCATGGTCGGTCTCTGCTCTGGCATATGACACTCAGAGGCCTTCCGCTGCAACTTTTAACAGAATTTTGACTCACTGGAGAAGGCAGATCATTACTTCTTGGCATTAAACCGTTCTCCTCCATGGCTAAATAGAAGTTCACATGCTGACCGGAGAGAAATGGGCCTTTGTAATTTAAGCACAGCATGCAAGGCCAAGAGGGCCACTCTAAACAGATTCTAAAGCCTAGAACTGGGCAATGTGACAGTATTAATGATTGAGGTAAATATACAATATCAGGGTATTATCAGTTCTTTCTTTACATTACTGTTTAAATGTATTTAGTTCAGTGCAGTGGTTTAAACACTAAATTAACATGAAATGTACTCTGCTATTATTTTCCTGTTTGTTGGCTGTTACAACATATCAGCAGTGTTGTGCAAGTTACTTCCAAACTGTAATACATTACAGATTACTTGTTACAGTCATTTAAAAGTAAT
>JBBJLR010000034.1:16548622-16574481 GCA_037577145.1 Brachypetersius gabonensis
AGGAAGGGTATGAATACTTTTGGACATGCCACTTTTTGCATAATTGTACATAAAAGCTGAGAAATGTTTTTTTCCTCGATGAGGTCTTTTGTATATCATTGTATTATGTTTTTGCATACACCTATGTCTAAATATGACTTGCTGGTTGATTAAAATCAACTTTAAGTGAAAATTTGCCTGGGGTATGAATAATTTCAAGGCTCACTGTGTATATATATATATATACACACACGTATAGATATATATGTATATATATATACTTGTGGGACTAATAAAGGTGCATCTTTGTGTATATATACACACACACAGTGGATATTTGTATTGTACATATAGTATCCTCAGGGCCCTGGTAGCAGCGGACATTGAAACAGCGATACACCAGAAAACTGCACTTTCAGAGAAACAGTTGCACTTATCAGACCTTTGTGTGTGTGTGTGTGTGAGATCAGTTGTGAGATGTTGGTTGCTGCAAGGAAAGACCTGCGGAATCTCTCCCTCCCTCATACAAAATATTTGACATCTTTCCATTTGCAGCAGCAGTGACAAAAACGTAAACACACAAAAGGGTAGACTATACAAAATAAAGTGCAGCATGTAGGAAAATAAATATCTGCAGCAGGTTAAAGTGCAAGATCTTGTTTCAAGCTTTCAATTTGTATTTAAATACAGTGCATTAAGAAAGTACTCAGATCACTTTGATTTTTTCATGTGCTTTAAAATTCAAGTTATTTTCATGAACCTACACTCAGCTCCCCATAAGGTCAGCACGAACACAGCATTGTTTTGTAAACGTATTAAAAAAGAAAAATCACGTGGACACAAATATTCAGACCCTTTGCTCAGAGCTTAGTAGAACCATTTGGAGCCAATAGTCTTGTGATGCAACAAGTGTTTCACGCCTGGATTTGGGGATTTTCTGCCACTCTTCTGTGCAGCTCGTTCCCCAGCTGTCAGGTTTGATGGGGAGCGGTGATGTACGGCCATAGCCAGGTCTCTCCAGAGACGTTTAACTGGGTTTAAGTCGGGGCTCTGGCTGAACCACTGAAGGACATTCCAGAGAGGTCATTTTTACCAAATCCAAGTCAAGGCTCAAGTCTTTGAGTGGCAACGTTTACAAACAGTGACTAAATGTTGGATGTTTGAGCTGTAAACGGTCAGAAGATATGCTAATTGGCCACGCCCCCCAACTGCAGTTGGCCGTTTCTTAGCAGGGGGCGGGGCCGCGTGCTGTGATATGCCCTTACCAAAATAGAGGATTTGCCTTCAATGATCTTAAATGTAAAAGGTTAAATATGGGGACAGGGGGAAACGGGGCTTTAGTTTAGGCCCTCAGTAGTTGCCTCATATGTTAAAGCAGTTCTGCAATAGAACCATATTCATGGGAGAGATTGGCTTACATATTTAAAGCCTTTAGATGCTGTAACTTAGTTGCCAAATGCAGACATGCATCTAAAACGGAATCAAAATGTTCATCCAGTACAGATTCAGCAACACAAGGCACGAAAGCTAAACCAGAATTGGCCATTAATGTAAAGAGGAAAAAATTACTTGACCACCAATTGCCTTGGTAAATCTTTATTGAAACAGGCAGGCATTTACACATTTACCATCTTTTTCTGCAGCAGCCCTCAGTATCAGAACAAATGAACAATTACTTTAACACTGACGGCACATTTTAAGTTTTCCGTTATAATAAAACTAAACGGAATCCATTTCAAGGTAGCGCTGAACTTGTCCAGTGTACATGTTCATGTGTTCCATGTGGTTTTGTAAGTAGTTCATTGGTGTTAAAGGTGTTGCAATTGTATCACTGGAAACATCACAAATAAAGTCAACTTCAGACAAGCTTCATTCTTCAAGCCGCCTGCAAAGCAAAAAAACAGTCCGTCAGCTTTCACATTAGCAGAACTACCTCAAAATGATGTCAGGAATGTAGCAGGTCTTCTTGTCAGGTTTTTGTAGATTGAAACAACTAAAACCTGTGCCAGCCCTGCATATGCTTTCCCAAGGGACAAAGGACATCACAACAAAAACCACTTTGTCATGATGGTATCAACTTGGGGTTTATAATGGAGCAAACCGTTACCTACTCATCTCTCCATCGACTACAGCTACAGCTCCTCCATCCTGCAGAAGAACAAGGAAAGTGAGGATTCCAACAGAAGGTCAGCATGTTCTACTGAAGCATGAATTATGCTCCGTTGTGACGTTTCTTCACAGTAAGAATGAGGTGTTGATTTAGGTTCACCACAGTTAAGTCACATTTACAGTGAAACCTACCTCAGTGAGAAGTTGTACCTCCTATATCACGACCTCCAAAATAGACTGCACCCCAAATTTGTCCAGTGTAGCTTGTTGGACCTGTTCAGGGGACAGACCATGCACATTTTTGATTAACTGAATTATTGAAATGTTAGATTCAAGATCACCGCAGTTATGTAGTGAGATTTGACCCCAAAACACCCACAAGATGAAATAAAGTTAAACAACAAGCAAATATTTGAGTTTGTCAATGTACATAGACTGACATGAGATGGATAAAATTAAGTCAGAAATAACTTACCATTCAGTTCCAATGCCCAAGACTAGTTCTTGAAGAGACAACCTGGAACAGAGGACACACTTAAAATCTTAATTTTACAACAAATACCATCTTAACTTTACTTTTGGTGTTTACCCTCAGACTAGGGCTGTACCCACCGGTGAGGGAACAGCCCACTCTCAAGATGGGCAAGGTTCTACCACAGCTAAGCAACCAGAATTCACTAAAACAGCAATTTCTGCACAAAGCCCAATCGGCAGCACCTTTCTTTCCCAGCAGAGTAACACTAGATCAGGCACGGTACAGGCCTGCACAGCTGACTGCCGCTGGAGAGGGTTCACATTCATATACAGGGAAAGTCACTTACCAGTGAAGTGCAAGCCAAGAGATGCACAGTCCACGATCTTAACTCCGGTCGAGAGAAGAATATCTGCACAAGAACCCTGTGAACACAAGACAGTCATGACCACTTCACCTGACCAGACAACTGCAATTTGCCCTATATAAGCTACTCCACACACAAGAGCAGTAATCTAGCCATCTTCAAGAACACCATCTCTTAAAACCCCAGGTGCAACCTTCAATAATCTTCCTAATAAGCTTGAATGCTTTTTTCCATTCCAACTATGCAGAACCACACTTCTCAGGAGGGGACATGTTCTAGGCCATGGGTGCTTCAGGCCAGGGCTTCATAAAAACAGGTCTTTGAGCCCCACTGTCCTGCACATCTGAGCAATTTCCCTGCTCATAGTACACCAGATTCAGTTAAACAGTTCACTTACAATCCGTTACCAAACACATTACACGGACAAAAGTATTGGGACAGTCAAGCTAGAATAGAAACGGTTATTCCCCAAACAGTCTACAAACCCTAATGCATGACGTTGTAAAAATGCCTTGCTAAAGCATTAAGACTGCCCTTCCCTCGAAGAAATGGGCCTAGGCCAAACCAGTTGTGTCCAAATACTTTCGTCAATATAGTGTAGGTGTGTTAGAGGAGAGCAAGCACTAAAATGTGTATCTCCAGGATCAGACCACGTGTTCCACTAACAGACAAGGATTAGAGACGTTATGGAAGACATAGAAAACTCACCGTTAAGCTCTTTTATGTCACACCCATATTCTCGAACCTGAAATAATGCCCGAAGTGCTGCAGCAGACACCCACAGACCCACGCCGCCATGCTGAAGAGAGAGAAAGGGACCACGTGCTCATCACATTTATAGATGAAGGAAGCGCGAGGAATGCTGGGATATCTGCCTCTCCAACTCCCCCTGTGGGTGAGTAACAAATAATGCACATTAACTACGGTGTTATATCTCTTCTACACCATGTAGACAAAAGTAGTGGGACACACCACAATACATGTCCAGGGTTTGGGCTAGGCTCCTTACTTCAGCACACCAAGATATTTTGGAGTACGTCATGCTTCCAACTTTGTGGACAGTTTGGGGAAAAACATTTTCTACTCCAGCAGGACTGTGTCCCAGAGCACAGAGCAGCTCCATAAAGACCTGCTGGAGGAGTTCAGTGTGGAAGAACCTGACTGATCCACACAGAGCCCTGACCTCAACCCCATCCAGCACCTTTGGAGTGAACTGGAACAGAGATTGTGATCCAGACCTTCTCCTCCAACATCAGTGTCTGACCAGATCGATTGGCCCAAATTCCCGCAGAATATCCAAACTCTTGTGGAAAGACAACTAAAGAAAAATGAAAGCTGTTAGAGCTGCATAGGGGAACCAACTCCGTTTTAAAGTCTATGTATTTGAATGCAATGTCATTAAAGTCCATGTTGGTGTAATGGTCAGGAGAATTAGATGCAATAGGCTAATAAATCCCAGAATCTGCATCACAGGCACAAACGTCTTTTCAGGCCAGGATGCAACCCTGCTGGAATGTTATGGGACCACAGCTTAACTACCTGTACTGTATACTATGAGCGTACAGTACAGGTAAAAGTACACGTTCATTATATGTTCTCCTTAAATCAGTCCATTTAAAACCCTTAGATTTGGGTAAAATAATGAGTGGCCTATATGTGAACGCACCATGGCACAGCACAGAGTTTGAGCAAGGTGAAATTCTTTCTTTGTATTTAACCCATTCACCAAGTGAAGCAGCGGGCAGCCAGGGACGCTACCTCAGTGGTGCTACTCGCAGTCCTGGGATTCAAACCCACAACCTTCTGATCATAGGAGTAACTCCCTAACCACTAGGCCACCAGCTGCCCCAATAACAACAACAACAAAAACAATCTTAAAACACAATAAGTTAATAGACATGTATATAATAATAGCAGTACTTCAAAAAATTGAAGTAGATTTTTTTATTTTTATATTTTTCTCAATGGTTATAGGTATGAAACATTCTATTCTTGGTTACTTTTATTTACCCACTCGTGCATAGTGAGAAAACCAGACGACCTTTCAGAAACATACAGCAATTTTAACAGGAACACAAATGAATTATGCTTAAAATGAAGTAAAATAGGCAAGTTTAGCTCTGGCCGACTTGAATCTGTTCACATTTAGACGTACACTAGGTGTCACTATCTACCTTTAGAGGTTTTAATAAAGGACTGGCTGTCCTTCAGTATGGTCATGGCGTTTTGTGTAAAGTTCAGCAACTATAAATGTATTTATTTATTCACTTATTTCTTAAAATGCCTATATTCTTACACTCCATTGTTTCAGTTTCTGAAAACCAATATCACTACATTAAATAAATTAAACATTTTGCATATCAGACTCAATATCTCCTTTGATTCAGACTTTTTAAAGATTACAGGCTTATCAAGATTTAAACAGGTTGGAGTGCAGTAAGTGTGAAATGAAAGTAAGTTACCCAGGCAGCAGACCACAGGAAACCACCAGGCATCAATCCTCATCGACCAGTTAGGAGCATTTGCAGGACGTGTCACCAGTTATGCACAAACGACGGTTCCTTAGAACCAAGAAGGAGTGCATCGCAAATACCAGCGAATCAACTGTATGAAAACCAAAACCAACTGATTACACTGGAGCAAAGAGTCCATTCTATAACACACATTCACCAAAACATGCCTTAATGACCGCATACACATTTGTTTCGATTTTCTGCATGTTTTCATTAGTTTTTTCTCCTTAAAATGCCAAAGCTAAGACCACCTGATCAGCAGTATGAGTCAGTATTCTGCATCATACTTTTAAAGTTACACTTTTCTTGGTTTCTGCATGAGCATATGTGGAGTGTTCTCACTACAGCAGTCAAACTGTCATGTCTTCACTTGTGGAGTCTATAGATACACCATGTATATTTGGGTAAAATAATAATGCGTGGCCTATATGTGAACACACCATGGCACAGCACAGAGTCTGAACAAGGTGAAATTCTTTCTTTGTATTTAACCCATTCACCAAGTGAAGCAGTGGGCAGCCAGGGATGCTACCTCAGTGGTGCCACTAGCAGACCTGGGATTCAAACCCACAACCTTCTGATCATAGGAGTAACTCCCTAACCACCAGCTGCCCCAAAGACAAAATTACTGCCATACACCTGTTTTCCAGGCTTTGGTCTAGGCCCTAACAGTGCTTCCAGTGAAGTGCCATTCCAAAACGATTTGACCAACAGTTTGGGAAAGAACCATTTCTGTTCCAGCATGACTGTAGCTACCCCGGTGCACAAAGCAAGGTCCTTAAAGACATGAGTTCAGTCTGGAAGAACTTGACTGACCCACACAGAGCCCTGACTTCAACTACATCCAACACCTTTGGGGTAAACTGGAACGCACACCGTGTCCCAATACTTTTGTCCATATAGTGTATTACAAATATGCCCTGAGAAGGACTGGTATGTACCACTATTGCTGTTTTACTCACTCCTTTACTGCTGTACTCCTTGTAACAAGACTTCTCTTGTTCCTGCCAGCATATGTTCAAAGCAGTATGTTTCTCCCAGGCCTTCATTAGTTACCATTCACTTTCTCTCATGTCAGACCGTTCAACCCAGAGACAACAAACTGACTGACGACTGGGCTTTTAGACACAAAGAAGCACCAGGTTTTATTGCCTTTCCCAAGAAATGTGGCGTCACCCTGTCTTATAAAGGGAACTTTCCCACTGAGACGCCCGGACAAACGCTTTGCCCCTTATTCCGTGGGGGAAAAATTCTCCACAAAGACCCAAGCATCTCCATGGCAATGTTTACTGATTGGGGGTGTCTATGGTGGTCACCCTTCAAGGGTGGAAGTGGGGGAGATGCTCAGCACAGTTGAGGGGCTGTTCAAGAGGATGACTGTGGTTGAGAACGCCTCAGAGCCTTGAAAATGAACCAGACTGGCCTGAGGAAATTTTGCATGGCCGATGAATGAGAGGATTAATGAGTGTTTCAGTTTAAATACATCTACCCCACCTACAAAACCCTCGTTTGGGTCGAGAAAACATTTTAATGATGGCTCATTTGGTAAGTGAAAAACAAATGCTCAAGTTTAAGTCAATTTTAACTTTTATTTCATGAACTTAATATTCACAAATACAAATATGACAATGGACATACTCAATTATGTTAAATTAACATTTTAACAAAAAAACAGCAGACCCCAGGTCCATCAAGTCTGTAAAGTGCATCAGAATCAGATTGAGGAATATCAACACGTAAAAAAAAAGGTGAACCGCGTACCGTCAGATTGCGGTTATAGACCCCTCCCCTCCCCCCGCCCCCGGACATGATGGTATGCAGCAGTGGGATTTAGGATTAAGACCTACATATGTCTTCTCATACTGCCTAAGCAGGCGATACTTTTCGTCTTAAATCTGTACCTAATTTACACTACTCAATCACTTTAAAGTGGTATAAGGACCATTTGCATGGCAGTGGGTAGACAATATAAAACTAAGTCACTTGCTGCAGGTCCGTAAACCCTAGTGCCGTGTCTCACTGTTCGACATTTTTACAATGTCACGTGATAAACTGAAAACTAACACAGAAAAAAGGGACAAACATTTCGAATTAAGACCTTCAAAGCTAAGAAAAAGTTGTCAGATCCAAAAAATTCCCGTAACGAAAAATTTTCTGGCAGGAATCGCAGTTGAGTTTTGTCCAGAGCTGCTCTGTAGCCTGCACAGAGCTCACTAGTGTTCAGAGGTAGTGTCCAAAGCTAAAGGCAGAGCCGCATCCAGCTCTGAGGATTGTTTCCACATCATTAACACTAGTTAATACACTAGTCTCCGTGTATTGAAGGATAAATGGTGTGGCGACACCTTACTCACTGGATGACTCCTAGAGGAGTGGCTGTCCTCCTCGGGATCCATTTCAGTGCCCTGGTCTCAGGCCCTTTTGGGCAAACAAGAATGAATGGCTCTTTTATCCAATGGCATTCTGGATGGTGCTCAGTGATAGGACTGAATTGATGGTTCAGACAGCAAAACCTGCCTGAGTAACTTCAACCCAACACAGAGCATAAGGCACTCTACACTATAATATAAGCACCCTATACATGCCCTTCATCACACAGATGCATAGAAACACATATCAGTGATGTAACTAAGTGAAGGCTTTAGG
Organism: Brachypetersius gabonensis; assembly: GCA_037577145.1. Lineage (NCBI taxonomy): Eukaryota > Metazoa > Chordata > Actinopteri > Characiformes > Alestidae > Brachypetersius > Brachypetersius gabonensis. The sequence continues at coordinate 16,556,706 of JBBJLR010000034.1, forward strand.
TGATCCAGCATCACCTCCACATCGGCTGAATGGCCGGTCGTGGGATTTTGGGGCCTGAACTCCTCGTCCCTGGTGTCGTTTTAGTGGAGGCAGTCTCTGCATTCTTGGCTGATTTGACTTTGGCTGCGTTGATGACAGTAGTTCGAATGGTCTTTGCGTTCGTAGCTGCTGTTGGGCTGTGGACAGTGTGAGTCTGGCTTGGACTCTGGGGCTCAAAGTTGGAAGCGAGCCGCTTTGATACTCGTAATGGGGAGCCCCTAATGAACGGCTCGCGGCCTGGTAGCACCTTCTCCCTATCCTGGCCAGCTTTCTCCACAGGTCGGCAGTCTTGTTTCAAAAGCACATCGGACCGGGCTCCGAACTTGTCCCACGTGCTGCTGCTGCGCTTGAGCTCACTCTGGATGTTGGCAGGCCGTGTGATTGGTGACAAGCGCATGGAAGAGGTGCGTGGAGGGTTAAGGCGCGAAGCACGAGGCGTTGAAGGTCCCTCAGAACGGCTCGACTCAGCCTTTGCTCGCACTCTTTGAAGGCCGGTGCTATTAGAGAGCAAAGTTCGGGGTGTCATCCCTCTTTTAGAAGGCACACGAGTTGAGCTTTTTCCAGCACGTGGATCTTCCTTGGCCTGAGTGGAGCTTGCTCCGTCCCTCTCCTCAGCTTCTAGCTCCTTCCTCCACTTGGAGCAGTGGCTGGGAGCAGGCCGCGGCCCAGCGGGGGAAAGGGACTCGTATGAGCGCAAGCCCTTTACTAAAGTGTGGCACTCCACAGTCTCACCCACGCGTGGGTATGCACGCTCTCGGTCTGAGCTGGCTGGCTCTGGCTCCTGGGCCAGCTGTGGAGCCACTTCAGGAGGGCAGGATCCTGGCCAAATCTCCATCCCTCTGCCTGATGTCTCAGAATCAGTCTCCAGGGTCTCCTTTCCCTCAGAGAGACAATTCTGAGAGCTAGCTTTAGCAGCATCCGTCCTCTCCTGCTTCCCAACCTCTTCCAAAACATCTGTGGTAACATCTGCTAACCTTTCAGAAATGTCATAGACCTGTCTCTCAACTTTCAACACCTTCACAGGAGACATTCCAGTGTGGGACGAGACTTCTGTTGCCCCCTGTTGCTGCACTTTGATGTTCTCTTTGGGAGAACCGAAGTCGCCATCACTGGACAGTCTCGAAATTAACATACTTGAATTCTCAGTTTGGCACTTCACACTGCTGCGAACATCGTCTGTGTTTCTGTGAAGGCCATTTTCAGAGTCGTTTCTTAACCTACATTCCCCAATAGTGGTGTCTATTTTCACCAGGCTCTGGTTATTTGTGTCAACAACATTGTCCTTAGATAGAACATGCCTGCTAATCCCAGAGTTTCTAGTGTAACAATCCAAACTGAGGCCCTGTCGGAAGTCTTGGTTTTCAGAACCAAGTTGCTGTTTGGAGTCCGAGCTTTTGCAATCCTGGCTGGTGACCCGTGTCTGAGAGTATCTGCGGATGCTCCGGCGACTCCAGGTACAGCTCAGGTTCCTCTCCAGGGTTCGCTCCAGGTCATCAGGTTCTCGTCCTAGCTCAGGAACACCACACAGCGCCAGTGAACGTCGCTTCTCCACATTCTCCCGCTCCCGCTCCGCCCGCCTCTGCTCCTGCCGCTCCCGCTCAGAATTCTCCTGAGACACAAGACAGAACGCATGAATGAATTAAACTGATCAACTCACAGTTGTGATTATTTATTTGCTCAATCACACATTCCACCAAACTCAGGACCGTTCTAAATAATGCCCTCAGGGCTCTAAGCAGTACGCACCCGCACAGCTTTTTGGAAACGATGGCAGAAACAGTGGAAGATGCGGCAGGCCTCTTCCAGCTTGAAGGAGTTCTCATCCTCACAAAAAAAATCCACCAAAGCCTGACTTGTCTGGTGTAAACTTTCCACTTCATCCTGGGCTTCCATCAGTCTTCCTTCTGCAATCTGAATGAGAAAACATTGAGAGACTGGACTGACCTCACCTAAGCCCTAATAAATACTGATAAACAGTTAAGGCCATAATTAATATCCCCCTTTGAGAAATGTTCATTTTTAAATCATTTTTCAAACGTCAAATACAGTAACCCCCCAGCTTTCCGCGATGGTTACGCGTTCCAAGAGCACCCGCATTTAGTGAAAAACTGCATTGTTGTTTAAAAAAATGCCTAAAAATGCCTATTTTTATAGTGTAAACCCTAAATCTCCCTAAATCCGTCCGGAAGCACTGCAGTAAAGTCAAATGTTTTGGTGTCGTTCACACATGTCTTGATTGCCATCAAGCACCACACTCCACCAAATGGACTGGAATGAGCAGGGCTAGTGGCAAGATTGAGAGCAGGCATTTAAAAAACTAAACAAAAAACAATCCTTTCATCATGTGAAAGTGACCATACACGGACGCACCACAGCAGTGTGAACAGCATGAAATCCTTCCTCTGCATGAACCCATTCACCAAGTGAAGCAGTCGGCAGCCAAGAACACAGCACCCGGGGAGCAGAGTGTAGGGACGGTACCTGACTCAGGGCACCACGAGGTGCCACTAGCAGTCTTGGGATTCGAAACCATGACTTCCTGATCGCAGGATGAACACTTACCACTAGACCAAACAGCCATTTCAAAGTGTTTCAGAACATCTGTGCCTTGCATCACTGCAAAATACAAATTGACTTATTCGGTCAGAAACAATCCTAAGAGTGGTCGCAAGTGACCCCCTGTATCACCACAAAGCCCACTGTCAACTAACTGGTCTCTTTCAGACTTAAAAAAAAATAAAACAACTATTGTGAGGGCGGCTGACTGTGGGAGGTTACAGAGTCATCAGCCAAAGAAAACTAAACTGGCATATCACTAGACTGAAGATCGCTGGGGATCATTTGAAACAGGGGGATGAATTTGGGACGCTTGATCGTTGGTCTAATGAGTTGAAACTTTAGCTGTTTGTGAGTTGTGTGAGTCGAAGGCTGAGGGGTTGTTTAACTGCTTCACTCACAGGAAACCTTGATCAGGTGCACGACACAATGGCGAAATAAGATTACACCGCCGTTTTAAAGGACCATTTGTAGATATCAACTACTGGTGCAGCTTTGGGTTGTGGCTCGGTCTTTCAGCATGATAAAATGACCCAGAGCAGACCTCTCCGTAGGTCCAGGATAGTTTTTTGAGGAACACCAAAATCAAGGTCTTTGACTGGGCATCTCAAAGCCTCGTTCTCAACCCTAATGAGAACCTTTGCCAAGAGTTTAAGGTTAAAGTTAACACTCGAAAACCATCTGATGCTACGGAGTAATGGGCTAAGAACCCTCGAGAGACTCGAGCGAACCTAAGAAACTACAGAAAGAGGACGCCATTGGCTGCGAGTCAGGAGGGCTACGTTACAGACTAGTAATCGTCAGAGGGCTAATAATCTTGGGTATGGTTTTTTGTGTTTGCCTTGTTTCATTTAAGTGCATCAGTTCACCAAACTTCTCGGATACGGTGTCTTTGTTCTTTTGGAAGCAGTTATCATTAACACTTGAATTACTAGTCATTTTTCTTAGAAAAATGGATGGAGTTGTTCGATTTTAGACAGGGGGCTAATAAACATGACCTTAACTGTACATCACCTTATTAAATTACTTTCAAACAACTCCTACCTCCAAGAAAGATTGTGTCTGCTGTTCGATCTCAGGCTCTGTCTGAGTGCTGACTCTCAGTTCTGCTACTCTGTTCTGTAACCGGCACAGATCCTCAAGCACAGATTCCTCCGACAACCTAACCAAACACAGATGGAGCCGCAACCTATTAGTCTCGTCTCCTTTTGCTCCAAAAACAATGTATGAAGAGTAAAATATTAAGCTGGAAAGAAGGTACACAGCAGCAAATAACTGACCTTGAAGCTTGACTGACATGACTTAGCTGGCTTGGAAAAGTCAGCAAGTCCTCATCCTTCTTTACAGCTTCCTGCAACATCAAAAGTAACACTGTTTACAGGTTTGTCCACCCATGACACTCAGAACATGACCCATGATTTAACTGGTTATTCATTAGAAATCGCTGAAGTTCCTATTTGTCAACAAAAGTCCCAGAGGAACCAGACATGTCCCCTCTAAAAGCATCCTCACAGAAAGTTATTGCAGAAAATGGTTATGAATATGCCGACTGATGCCCTAAATATTGTTTAGACAAAGTTTGGAACTAGAATTTTAAAACAAATTTTAAAAACGTAACGTGAAAATGTTTTTTTTTTTAATCTTTAACCCATTATTTTACAATTATATAAAAACTTGTTTAATGTCAGAGTTCATGTTGAATATCACACTTTAAGAGTGTAATAAATATTTCTCTCCATTGTCGTTTTACAGGCAAGAAGGACGTGAGAAAACTTTATACTGTTGCATGTATATCTTAATTATTGACACACAAGCAGCCAGATCACTTACAAGCATGTGTATTCACACAGCTGTCTCCATTCTTACATCAGGGCTGTGACGCGATCTCCATTCAGACGGATTAAAAGCGACAAAAGCACTACACAATGAAAGTGGCCCTCCTTGATTGTGTGGGGTTGTTTATTATCGGAAGTGATCGAGATGGGTGACGCTCAGATTACGATACATACCATGGCAACAAAATGCAGGAGGTTCATGCCTGGTTTGTTGGCTTTGGTGTCGGCCAGTTTGAGCAGAGAAGCGATCCTAAAGCCCGCTGCGTTTCCTGCGTAGCCCCCCTGTGGACAGAGTAATTGTCAGAGGTCAGTATAATTGCGTTCCACGGTGCACGACTTAAACAAACAGTTCCAGGGCTCGCAAAATTTCAAAATCACAACAAAACATGATTGGGACAGGACTGGAAAAAATGTAAGCGGGAGTGGGCGGGGCCATTTGCGAAAAAGCATTGACATATATTTTTCCTTCCTATGCTAGCCCGAGGGCAGGGCTGAGATCGATTTTGGTAGCCTGACTGGAAGACGCACCAGGCCTGGGACGTCGGGCTAGCGATTTTGCGAGCCCCGAGTTCATATCAGAGCCATTAAATCCACTGAGCAGTGCTTGAACACTTACAGCATTCATGTAGTTCCCTGCCTTCAGCACCAGCCGCAAGATGGAGTGAAGCCTGTGGCAGTTTAGCAGCTCTGAAAAGACACGACAAAGCACAGCATTAGCTACATTAAACTCCTTCCTCCATGATGTTTCACTTACTCCAGTCACTTACATGCATCTAAAACTCCATAGATCTTTCTGGTAGAGTAGAATGACTCTAAGCAATGGGACGGGACGTCTAAAGGTGATTTATAGGGCAGTCTAAAGTGATTCGGAGTGACAACAAGAGCAAACTTGCTGAAAGGACAGAGTCGCAGCCCCCCTGTGGTTGACTTTACCTCTGGCTGCCTCCCCCAGACATCTGGCCGCCACACAGAGAGAGGTCACAGCAGGGTCAAACTCCTGCTGCAGGATCATGGCATCCAGACGCAGGCGAACGCTAATGGAGACGGGCAAAAAAAAAAAGACTGATCAATCAGCAGTCAGTGCAAAGTGCCTTCGCTTTTTTCTTTGTTTATACTGGGGTCCAGGGTTGACCAAGAAGATAAGGACGGCAGTTACTGAGAAGGGTAGACAGTAACTGAGGAAATTGTTAGGAAAGTGCTAACGACTGGGACGGCAGGCAAGGAAAGACTGGAGGTCTGGAGAAGTTCATCACTTACTTTGGTACTTCCATCAGTAAAAGCATAAAGAGGTCTGGCTCTCCGAGCGTACTACGATCTCCGACAAATTTCTTCAGTCGTTTCTCCTGAGGGAGGGAGGGAGGGAAATAAATAAATAAATAAATAAATAAATAAAAAAGAAAGACACCAGCATCACATTTATAAATGGACAGGCTGCACTCAGGAACCTAGTTTTGATATTTGACATTTCCAAGATGACAAAATTAGAAACCCTCAGAAGGGAAGGATATATTTAATACTAATATCCTCAGTTTCTTACAGTTTCTTTTTTTGGTGCGATTCTCTATCTATTTACATTTCTTTGAATATATTTTTTGTTTTAATTTCCCAGCATGTCCACTGTAGAGGACAACAGGATGATTTCAGAGTGAAAATAGAATTGAATTTAGAAAATTTAAAAAGTGATATTAACACAAAAACACATTCAATTTGATCAAAACAATAACATTCTTTATCTCTCTTCTGTTGCTTGCAAGGACAACGAAACTTGTATTTTAGTTCAGCAGTGAATTAAGTCCTAAAACATCCTCTGGATAGTTTATCTGTGATAGTCCTGGTTTTATTTTTGGTTCTGCAGAGGAACATCTTGCATTCGGTGCTCCTCATTTGTGTCCTGCCATTGCAGTCCTTGTTCCAGCATGTAAACCCTCACAGGAGCATCACTGGAGCCCAGGATCTCCTCTACAGAACACTATAGGGCTTGATGGGGGTCTCCAGATACTTAAGGAAGATACAGGGGGACAAAATGTCCACTATAAAGGACAGAAATGAATGGGCTGGGTCTCAGGAGGATATAGAAACATCCTATTACACATTGCGATTTTAAGAGAACTAGCTATTTTAGGCAGTTTCAGAGAATAAATCCGCATCCATTCTTATATAAAGCAGCAAAGTTAATGTCAGACAGGATGGAAGGAGCCACAGCCTTACCTCTGCGCTGTCAGGCAGCAGCTTACAGAGCTCGATGAGTTTCTCTGCCCCGTAGCGCTCCCCGGACCCCTGCCTCACATCCTCCACTATCTCCTTGGCCGCGCTGTGGAGAAAGGAAACACCCCATGCGAGAATGACATCACTCCTCACAACATCCCCGAGGCTTGCTATCGCATGCAGCTGCAGTATCAGAGCAGGGGTCACTGCAAACTGAGCGCTCTACATTTCAGCCCGTAACCCCAGGATAACGCCACCATCTGAACCCTCTGAGCGAGCGCCGTCGAGTGAAGACCAGGCCCACAGAGCCAACCAAATGGAAAAAAAGGCAAAATGGCACCTTGACTTTTCACCTGCTTTGTTTCCTTTTGAGCTGGGATACGGACTTATCAAACTTATCTGGGTGGCACTTGGAAAAAGGGCCACGGACGCCACGATGGCGACAGAAAAGGAGATACAGAGACTAGGCAAACATACTAGACTCCCTAATAAAAAAAGAAAAGAACAGGTTTCTAGGAACTGGCCAGACTAACTTTCTTCCAGCTCAAGCTTCTGAAGTGCTGCCAAAAACAAGGCATCGGCTTAATTTAAAATCATACAACTAACCTCAAGATACTGTTACAGATTCGAACAGCATTTATTTTGGGTTCCATACGGTCACCACCTGTCAGTAAAGGCTTTTTTAGGATGCTCAAGCTAAGAAACCCATGATACACTACACACAGATGGCTCTTTTCCTTCGCTCCCAGGAGTCTTTGCAGAAGGCATTAGCTCATCTTTTTGTATCTTCCAGCCTGTAATTGTTTATGTAAGAGAATACGGTTGCCCCTCAGGAGCCGGTACTATGAAATAATGAAAAGGTACAAGAGTGGAACACAAAGAGCCTCTCGCTGGGCAAGGGTGAACGCTTCCCCTCCTCAAACAGAGAGCGCCATTAAACAGCCTCTGTGGTCATGCTAGATAAATATGCAAAGAGTGGAAACAAATGTTTTAGCTTGCACTTTTTGAAAATGTCTTTCAGAGCAAGTTCTGACAGATCAGTCTCAGCACGCTGCTCTTCAATTAGCCTACGACGCGGTCAATTGAAACCACATCCATATTCAGACTACAAGTGCCAACATGAAGGCATACAAGCTCACAAGGATAAAAGACACAAAGTCCTCTTACATTTGAACTCTCCCAACAGCTCACCACTGCTGTGCTTAATGTAGAACATCTCATCATGAAAAAAATATATCTGACTGCATACTAGGGCTGCACTCTATTAGGAAATCAGGTAATATGCGATAATGTAGCTGAGTGTTGCCATGGCGATATCACGTGATAAGTAAGTAAAACTTATCCTTATAGTGTTAATGTGTTTCTGCTTTGGATTTGTTGGTAATAGAGACTCCAGACGCTGACTAGTCTATGCAGAAAAAAAATGAACTGCAATATTTCCATTCTAACATGTTTTTCTGAAAGATAAAACATTTGAACCATTGAACATTGTTGAAAAAATCTGAAAATATTTTTTAAATAATTTTAAATCTTAAATAAATGTAAACGATTTAAATTATAGTAAGTTCTTAGCCGCATGTAACAGCAGCCCTCTTCTCTGTGGCACCGGGTGAAGAGTTTTGGAAAAACACCATTTATTGCAGTTCAGTCAGTCTTTTGCGAGATGTGTATTTTTTCGTGATATGGGTATTGCGCATATTGATATCGCGATGGCAGTACATTTGCGATATGTTGTGCAGCCCTACTGCATACTCACTACTGAGTCACCATTAGCGGGGAAACTTGCGGGACCCAGGAGAGACATTTACTTTTTACAATTGCCCTGCATTTGATCAGCAGTTGTGAAAGCGAATTGAAAAAGCTCTTTTGGTTCAACAACGTCAGTGCTACTGAGAAAACAGTCTATTAGTGGGATGGTATATACAACTAACAAGTAAGACGAATGTCTGTCTAACATTTTTAAAATAATCAGTTTTCCTCGTCAAGTTCCAAGGCAAAAATGCACGTGTTTTTAAATCAGTTTTTAAGAAAAAAATGTTTTGCCACACTGATGTTCTCTGTGCGGCACACTTTCTCCCATTCAAAAGTTCTGGTGAGTGACCTAAACACCTAGCCTCCATCTTCAATGCTATATTTGAAAACAGTATGCTTAAAATGTCCCTACAGATATGAATATTTTGAAGATATATTTTTATCATTTATTTTGAAGTATAATTTTGTACTCAATTGGGATTTAAAACAGTGCTTTACTGATTTACAAGCTTGCCAGTTCTCAATGGTAATAAAAATTCAAGTAATGATAAACATTGTACTACGGGGCTTTTTGTCTCTTTTTTGTTACAACATGTTATTCTCCTGGTCTAATGGTCAGGTCTGACGGGTTTCTGTAATGTTAATTGTGATGAGCCTGAGCCTGCGTCATATATTTATACTGGGAGCGTCTCATCTTAAGTTTCCCAGCAGCACAACAATCAAAACAAACGTTTTATTCTATTGTCTGGAGATCAAATGATCAAACCCCAGTGATTATGCAACCAAATAAAGCGCGCTGTCTTGCAGAAAACAGGTCACTGTCAATATATCGGTCAACACTGTAAGCCAATCGATAGATCAGCCGGACCCCAGCTACACACACACACACACACACACACACACGCACGCACACGGCAATTATCACCTTTCTAAAAAAACAAACAAACAAAAAACAAACAAACAATAGTCTGCATGTTACACCTCAGGAACGAGGAGTGAACCTTCCCTTCACAGCAGATAGGGAGCACTATATTAGTGGCACTATAATAATGACAGTCTGCAGAGCTCTGGGTAATAAAAACACATACAGGCTTTTAGAGTAATTGAGATGGAGCACAGTGCTGATCATTAGCCTGTCAGAATATTGATAACATATTGATAACTGCAGGTAACAATCCGAATAAGAGAACTTTATTGATCCCAGACGAAACTGCTTATGTCACGACTGCACAGTCACAACAGGGACAAGATATTTTATATTGTATCTTTATGCCATTAAGTCTCACTAAACCCAATAAAACTCAAATAGAAACAGAAGAAACTCAATATGAAATACACTATACTACTATATACACAATGCTGCGTATAAATACTACAGAGGAGTAAGATTAGGCATGCAGCCAGACTGGGAATGAAGCTGATAACATTCTACTCAGCTCAAGGAACAGGTTCCAAGTGTCTTCCTACTCTCTCCGCAGGGGGGCAGTGCCTTAAGACGATGTGTTTGGGGTTTAAAGCAGGTGCGACCTTCAACCTCTATACTGACCATCAAACCCAGCTGTTCCCCTCAACAGCTGTCCACTCCTTTCCTCTCCACCCCCCTCTTTTCACACCCCACTCTCCTCAAGAGAGCAATTCCAACACTTAAAATAAACAGAGCATTTTGCTGCCCATCAAGGGAAGAATTAAGCACTTCTGTTTATAGGGCAATTCAAGACGCCTCCATTTCCTCTTTCTCCTGGCAGAAATAACATCCCCACCTTCGGTTTGTAGCTCAGAGCGCTTAGTGTCATGAGAAAGTGCGAAAAGTAAACCTTGTCCTTACGTTTTGAACTGCCGCAGAAATATCCCAACGTTCATGCTCCGCTTTGAGTCCAGCAAGGAAATCTGCAAGCACAGACACAAACAAATGACTTATTAAGAACCCGACTACTGCACCAATCAATTCATGTCACTTTTTCCCAGTAAACGCAGTTCATATCTGAGTACGTTCCTTAGAGTGATATGTTTATACTACACTTATCAAAGACTTAGGGCATTTGAACGTCTACGTCATCAGGCAGCTAATGTCTTTACAGAAAAGGTCACTGAGATAAACTGACCATTGATACACAGCGAGCACTGCGAAAGACCAAAAGCTGCATTACTTCTCAGATTTCAGACTTAACATTCAAATTCGCAACATATAAAATGTAATGGCAAGCTGGAAAATCCCTCATGACCTCACAGCAGGTGACTGACAGCAGGTACAGACCATGCTGTGATTTTACTGCAACATGTTATTAGTGGATCAGCGAAGTGACATGATAACAGACTTTCTTGCTTTTTTTTTGTTGACAGAAGTGATTTGTTGGATCGTCTGAATACCATTAAAACATCAAAACATTCAGGTCTGTAATAGGCCCATAATACATAAAGAATGCAATACGTTAGAAGGCTCATTTGCATCTTGCACTCTTTTGCAATGTCGGTATTAATAGGTGTGGACATTATAGTGCTGGTCAAAACAGTGAACAGTGAAGGCAGCTTCTTTCACCTTGTCGGCACAGGCCTCCTGTGGAGATCTGCAACGGCGTAAACTGCGTCTGAAGCTGTCTCCCCTTTCTGGCTTTTGAGCCTCCTTTTGGCCAAAGAGCTCGTCCAGAGAGTGCAGGTCGATGGGGAAGTCGTCGTCACTGGCCGAGGAGAGGCTCCACACACTCTTCCGGCCTTCCACTCGCTCCTTGGGGATCCGCTCCCAGTTGAGGTTGCGGAGCCGTTGCCGACGTGCCGAGTCCAGCTGGCTGAGGGAGGTGGCCGGGGCTGGAGGGGGCGGTGGAGGAGGGGGAGGAGGAGGAGGAGGTGGCGGAATCGGCGGCGGCGGGACGGGAGCGGCATTCATGGTTGTCACTTCCGGTGCCTGACTGCCGATGCTGCCAAGCAGCCTTCCATGAAAGGCCAGAGACTCCTTGGGGTCCACACGCAGGCAGATGCGCATAGAGGTCGGGTGCGGCCACAGGGGCTCACAAAGCAGCCAGTGTCCTCACACTAACTCTACACGGCCCTCTCTCGGTGAGGCTGTCTCCTATTGAGTTTCCGATCCTTATCTGGAAGGCCAAGAGAGCATGAGATTGAGAACAGAGCAAAGAAGACATATCAAATGGTGTTACAGAAAGTGGAAGTGCAAAACATTTGCTACACCAAACATCGCAGGTCCTGTTAGTGCCAGACACTTAAAAACTATTAAACCGGAACCTTTGGTATTGGGCCAAAGGTCTAAAAAAAAAAAGCACAGTTCTAGTCTTCTAGAGCCAAAGGTTCTGGTTCTCTGTGCAGTGAAATGGCACAATTGAGCCCTTGCCCTTCTGCCTTAGTGCCGTCATTGTCAGCCCTATAGACAAACCTCAAAGCCAAGCAGGGATTTGTTTACAGCCAGTTTGTAATGAACTACCACTACCAGCGGACAAAGGCTGGAAAAGAGTAGCGATGACATCATGCTCTCTGCCTGTGTGCTTTCTAAGTAAAGGTCAGCATGCCATTCGGGTTGTTTACTGCTGTGACGAGTGCTCCAACACCTGGCAACTCTTCTCCTCTAATTAGGAGGAGAGGACCTGTAATGAGTGTGCGTGGTCCTCGCCCGCAGATCAAGCACTCTCTCTCTCTCTGCCCTTCACCTGAGGTTAAACTTGCGGAGGAGTTCAAGGTGCTGGGGAATGTGCAGCACGTGGGAGACCATTTGGACCCCGTGCTTTCCATTTCAGTGGCGTGTTTGGTCCTGCTTGGACGACCAAGGCTGGTACTTTCTCTCAGCTCTGCTTTTTAATAAATGTGAAAAAGGGGGAAAGGGGGAAAAAAGGCAAAGAAGATCTACTGAACTGACACAGTTTCACAGGGTCAAGGACAGAAACAATTCCAGAGCTTCTTTTTTTATAGAAAAAAACAAAAGATTGGATGGGAATGAGCTTTGAACAGAAATGGTGGGAATAAAACAATCTATTGATTCCTACAGCAGTACAGAGGAAACCATCAAAAAAAGCACAGCTTCCACATGCAGTAACCGCAGGAACGAAATCCAATGAAACTTTCCTGAGGAAAGTCAAGAGGGAAGAGAAAAAAAACCATAATGGCCATTTTGACTAACATTTCCTATGTTTTGGGCATCTGAGGGAATATCAATACAACTGTTCATTGTTAGGATGCCGGGACTTGTGGACGTTTATGCAAGGAGTTTGCCAAATTGTTCACACATGTACCACCAGAGGGCGCTGGTTAAACTGCGTGCTTTCAAATGAATAGGACTGGAATAAAATAAGTTTTGAATTTAGCTCTCAGAAGTGCCATAAATATAATTACATGAAGAAAAAAAATTAGTTTTATTTCACAGATCCATTATTTGGCAAAAAATGGAAACCAATCTCTCAGATCCTCTGGAACAAAATAATAATAATTAAAAAATCACAACTCCGATAAACCACCCAAATAGTTTGAAAGTTTGACAGCACTTTGCACGATCATTTAATTTGTGCAAGTCTTCTGGTGCTAACAGTAATTTCACAAAGAATGCATGCAATGTTTGTCCTTCTATGGTCCAGCTCATTCTGCAATAAAACGTGGTGAAAAACCAAAAATACACAAGATAAAACTTTTCCGAAGTTACATTTTATGAGTGACAACCCCCTTGAAGACAGAACGCTCACTTTTGCAGGAGAAAACGAGGAAAGGTTGGAGCTAACGACCTGAGCGTCTATGAAGAACCTAGACCTAAAAGCTCCCACCTTTACTGGAGGTATCTTCTACAGGTCCAAACTTTCAGACAAAACTTGAGAAAGACACAAACAACACAGTAAAAGTACTCACGGCTTTATTTGAAGAAGCGCACTCATTCTCTTCTCTTCCAAAGAGTCCCTGAAGCTGTACAGAATATCAGTTTCTCCTCTCCCGAGAGAAGCTCCTCACTCTGAAACTCTGACGCTGAAACTCTCTGAAGGTCCCACTGAGCACCGAGCCGGCCGAGCGTGCAGGACATTCGCGCATGCGCACAACACATTCACACGCAAGCTGTATGCCTTGCTGTGAAAAACGCTATATGGACAAAAGTATTGGGACACACCTGTGTTCCAGGGTTTGAGCTGAGCCTCTTACTTCCGGTGAAGGGCAATCTTAATACTTCAGCATTCCAAGACTCTTTGGACAACATCATGCTTCCATCATGCTACAATTTGTGGACACGGCTTTTTTGTTTGTTTGTGTTTTGGGTTTTATTTGGGGTTTTTTTTGGTTTTGTTTGAACCTTTTCTATTCTAACAGCACGACTGATCCATAAAGCCAAGATTTGATGAGTTTGGTTTGGAAGAACTTGACCCTGCTGGTTTAATGGTCAGCCGTCTCAATATTTTTGTCGATTTTGTGTGAAGAAAGGGCAATAAATAATTTTAAGCTGTAATTGCAATGCATAGTGTATACCATGATATTTTAAAAGCTCTTCTAAATGATTTAGTGATTGTTTGATGCTGAATAATTAGGGTAATTAGCAGAAACTTTTTATATCTAACGCAACTTCTATTCCCTGAATACAGGGGACAGTCTGGACAGTCTGGACAATCTCCCTGGAGCAACTTGGGGTTAAGGGTCTTGCTCTGGAAGCCAGTGATTGTATGCTGAAGGTTGCATTTGAACCCATGACCTCTTGCTCCAGAGGTAAGTATCCTACCCACTAGAAAGCCACCCCCCGACCCCCCAACCCCCCCCCCCCCTCCTTACTCCTTACTCCTTACTCCTTACTCCTTACTCCTTACTATAGGAATGCTGTAGTGATAGTACAGAAATGAAAATCATACAGTGCCAACCGATGAGGCTGCAGTGTGTTGTTGCAAAGGGATGCAATGCTGAGTATTAGACCCTGTTTGCACCTGTGAATGGTGATTGTATGCAAGGTGATTTGCATTTTACTCACCACACAGGAACGCGAGTTCAGTCTGGCTGACCAGGGTTGCATTTGACTACCAAGTGCAAAGGCATGAAATCTGATCAGGATAAAATCTAGATACAAGTCACATGAAGTGACCAGGTGTGTCTTACATAACATGAAAAATTACCTATAAATCTCTGGAAATCTGGAATGAAAACCTTTAAAGTAACTTAAAATCTCTGTCCTAAAGTGCCTAGTCTTAACTTAAAGACATAAATAATTCAGTGATTCATAAAATAATTCAGTGATTAATAAATGATAATAAGAGAGAATAATAATGTCTGTTTTTAGATAATAAATAATAGTAGCAAATAAATAAAAAAACAAAGTGATGAAAATGGAAAATGCCCCAGAGTGGATTTTGTCATGGTGTGGACATTCAGGGATATTTTCCAGGGTCATACACACACACACACACACACACACACACACACACACACACACACACACACACACACACACACACACACACACAGAGGTAGCCCTGGGTTCAGGATGTGACTGAAACGGGAGTTCAGTAAATCAGAAATGTATAATTATTGGTTTTATATAGATAATCTGTGTGTATTAATTATCTTTGGAACTAGATGCATATAAGACAATAAATATTTTTTGCTGAATTTGGCTTTATTTTCTTCTTTATTTTCTTACCATGTACATTTCCCTAACAAAAATTTCTTCTGTGTAAACATAGTTATCTATGATTGTTAATTTATATTAAAAAAAAAAAAAAAAACTCAGTCATGAATGTGTTATGAAACCTCAGCTCAGCTCTCAATCCAAGCTGAAGGTTTTCTAGGCAACACTAATTGCACCTAAAACCAATCTTGTCTTCACACATCCTCAAACAGGTTGCACCATTTAAGTCTCCATGACTCATTCTTCAAAGTCCGTCACTCCACAGCCCTCATGATGCTGTGTTCGGCACAAATTTATCTCCATGTTTCGTTGTGATCTCACAAAAAAATGATAGTTTATCACTTTTACTATCAGCTTACGTCTGTGTAAACTCTGAATGCCATGTGCATGAAAGGACAGGCTGGACTTTGTCCATGGCGAAACCATGATGAAAAGATCATTAGCTTTCACTCAGAGGGGCAGGAGTCTCCTTTTTCAACTTTATCAATGTAAACCTGGCCCATCTGGTGCTGAGGGCCTTGATCTGAGCTGTGATGAGGGTCAGGTGAGTATCAAACATGGTTGATCCTGGGAAACTGAGTGAGGAGCGTTCCAGCTCCAGATTTTCCATTAGAAAGAAAAAGGCCAGGAAAGCCAAGATCCCTGAAGTCAAGCTATGTGTGGACAAGCAGGACTATCATGTGACAGTGCAAGTGTTGAGTCATGACACAGGTCACTCAGCGGAGGCACCGGAGGTGCTGCTACGCCATGCTAGCTTTGCTCTTAGGACGGCCTAATCTTGCACGTCACAGTCAACAGAGCAAGGTTATGCCCCTATAGCTTTCAGCTCAATGGCTCTGCTCCATTACAGCCATAGACACGGACACAGTGCCAGAATACATTTGTATCAGGAAATGCTGCTTTTTGCTGAACTTCTGCACTCAGAATGCAAGGAAATGCCAGAGTCTGGAGCAAGAACTCTTCAATATAGTCTGACCTACAGCCACAGGGGCAACAGGCGTTTGGGCTAATCTTCTGTAATAATGTGGAAGATACCAGTGCACTGAAGGAACATTTCCTTGCATTCAGCACATGGTTATGGTTAGACCCCCAAAGCTGATTTACCAGACAGTGAGTCACAATCAGGTGTTGCGGATCCTTTTTTTTGTATCCCAATGACCAACAGACTGGGCTTAACATTCTAAACTCTTCAGTTTGATTTCACAGCTTTCTGTAGCCGAGACTCCAAGGGCAGGTAGGTTACAGGCTACTGGGAAAAAAAACATTTGTACAGTATGATCTTCGCATGATGTGAGATGTAAAAAGATTTTAAACGTTCATCAGTCTCACCCAGATCCATGATCTTCAGGTTTTTGTTGTGGAGTGAAAGGCACTTTTCCGTGACACACAGGAACCGTGCTGCACCTAAACTGATGACTGTGTGCATGGAAGCTGGAGCACACTTTGATTTTCCAGTGTATCTCACGCATTGACACACTTCTCTCCCCACCCGTTTATGGACAGTCGTGTCCATGGAGTAGCAGTGGAAAAATATTTCAGCTTTTGTTATTGTGGTCTTTTATTTATTTTTTTTGTCTTCTCAGCATTGTTTAGCCATGCTGTGAAAAAATGACCCAGCTAACTTGATGGCAATGGTCTGGTACACCTTCACGTTTCTCACAGTGTTAAATTTGTAGAATCTTCTGCTGAAATGTATATTCAACCCAAACAGATAGTAGTGTTTGTACTTTGTCAGCTTCCCGGTTGTTAGTTTGTACCTCCATTGGTGTTTTTTGTGCAGATGATGCTGTGATTTTGACTAATCAGAAAGGAGTGACCCAGTGAGCCTGGCTACAGCGCTTGTGGCCCTTCAAGCTGCACAGGCATAGCTAGAGTTGGGTACGGGTGGCTTTATTTGTAATGGAAGAACATCTGTTAGCTGTACGGCAGAGCTGCATTTTATACACCTTGTCTTGATTTGATAGATTTTATTTCATTTTTTGACAGTGCATTTACATTATTTGCACCTTGAGGGATTCAGATTTACCTGGATAGTATCAACACTGAAGCACCCTTAAATAACATCTTTAATTTCATCCCTCACATCCCAACATTACGAAAAACAGTGTATTTAAAATGTGTTTAACCTTAATTTACCCCTGAAAATACACCAAATCCATTCATTTGAATGAAGTGTCAATTCATTTGTTAACCGATCCCTTAATTTTACCTTAAAAGTGGATTTAATCTTAAACATGAGGCATTCATTCAGGAGGTTCTAGTATTGAAGGAGCAAATTTGAAAAAGTAAGGAGAAAATTCAGTAGTTTTATCCCTTAATCTGTGCACCTTTCCCCTTAATTTACCTTAATTTCTTGTAAATTAAGGTCAAAATGAAGGAAATTTAAGAGTAAAATGAAGGGGTTTGGTTTCGTAGTGCAAGTGGTGCTTGATGATTTGTTGCAAGCTGTTGGCCAAGAAAGTAATGGATGAGACGTGAGACGGCAGTCAGGATGGAATGATGCTCAGACAGACTGTGGAAATGTCGGAGTGAGTGAGAAACCCGTTTGAGCGTGAGAATGTTTTCGGAGAAGAACCCCTCTTTCCCACCTCCGATTACGCACACAGGGGCTAAGTGGTCAATGGCTTAGCACTGAGAGGCTGCTCGTCAGGGTCAGGAGCAGTGGATTACAACAGGGCAGTCCTTTTGAAATCTTAATCTCACTTTGAAGTGCTGGGAGGCTTATATGAAGGTGAGCCCATTAACGCCCCTCAGACCCACTGCAGTACAACGGGGGTGGGGTGGGGGTGGGGGTGGGGGTGGG
>JBBJLR010000034.1:16606492-16620496 GCA_037577145.1 Brachypetersius gabonensis
GTGTGTACTGTATATATATGTATACATATACTGTATATAAAAGTAAAATGTATTAACAAGTTATGATGAACCTGTTGGTGTTAGATCCGGTGGTGTGAGTATATTCAACTACACTTGAGTAAAGGACATATCTTCTGATATAATGATTACTCAAAAGTTTCCACCCATGCTGAAGCCCATTGTCTCGAGACATTAAGGCTGATTAAAATGTAATATATTAATACATAATAATGACGCATTAATAATGACACATTACCAGTTCAGTAACTGGGGGTATTAGGCGATTCAATTTTGCACGTCATTAATGACCCGCGATACTTTTCCACATCTCACCTGCTTGGCATGAAATCTAGATTATTTCGCACTAGTTAAGCCACACAGCCGCTTTAATGGAGAAAGATTCGCGACTGAGAACTGCTACAGCTAACTAGAACCCCCCTCCTCCTGTGAAAATGGAACATTCCTAATTTTGCCGCAGTGGTTGGCGCAAGGATACAACGAAAGACGCGCCTATCCAAGAGGCGGTTTTTATTGATGTTCCTCCGCCACCTGACAACTTAATATGTTGTTTTTCGATTTTTATTAGACTAAGGCCTTTCTTTTCTGTATATTATATTTGTGTGGGTTATTTTTTTTTAAATTACAATTTCTCTAAGAATACCAGTCACACATGTCAGAGAGGGCGAGCAAGGACTATTATGTATCAAAAGAAGTCCCGGCAACATTCCGCCATTTCGATAGAGGCTATTGTTAGCCGAGTTGTTGCGATGGTGAGGTTAAGCAGCAGCCTGAGCTATTTTTACCAAATTTAAAAAGGAAATATTGATAGGTTTTCATTTCATTGTACAAGATTATTAGAAAGACAGGTTTATGCAGCTGGTGTGTGCCTACGAGGTGTAACTGAAGCCAGTTAAGCTCATTTATTCGGTTAGCTTAGCTAGCTTCGTAAGGAGAGAGGGGGAAGACGACCCGTTCCTGAAGACACCGGCTTGTCAGAGTTTTGTCAGATAAAAAAAAAACTAAATAGGGCAACTCGTACAGAGTCAGCCCTATTTTTTGTCTTTATTATTTCGATACGGCAGCTTCGTTTGTTCTGGCACACTGACGACCTCTGGGCGAGACTCGAAGTCAGAAGGGGAGATGGCGAGCTCGGTGGGAAACGTGGCCGACAGCACAGGTAAACGTGACAGGGGACTAAAATAACAGCACACTTACACTGCATGGACAAAAGTATTGGGACACACTTGTTTTCCAAGGTTTGGGCTAGGCCGTATACTTCAAGTGAAGGTCAATCACTTCAGTATACCAAGATGTGTTCGAGAACACAATGCTTCCAAATGTGTGGACCCAGTGTTTTGAGGAAGGCCCTTTTCTGTTCGAACATGACTGTGCTCCAAGCTCCTTAAAGACTTGATTGAATGAATTCGGTGTGGAAGAACTTGACCGTCCCGCACAGAGACCCGACTTCAAGCCCATCCAACATCTTTGGGGTGAAGTGGTACGGAGATTGCGAGCCAGGCCTTCTCGGCCAACATTAGGGCCTGACCTCATAAATGCTATAGAATGAATGGGAACACAATTTCCCACAGAAAAACTCCAGAATCTTGTGGAAAGCATTCCAAAAAGAGTGGAAGCTGTCGCAGGGTGGACCAACTTCATGTTAAAATCTATGTGTTTGAATGTAATGCCATTAAAGTGCCTGTTGGTGTAATGGTCAGGCGTCCCAATACTTTTGATCTTATTGTGTACTAGCTTTGCAAGTAAATAATGTGCTTGCACTCTGTTTCAAAAGGGTTAATTACCATTAATGTTAATGTGCTTGATCCCTTACCTGTTTAATAGCTTTCCTAACCTGATTGTGGAGAAGATAATTGGTGATCTGTAGTTTTAATTCCTGTTTAGCAAAGAGAACACTGATGTCTTTGTGATTATTGACTAACGTTAATCATATCTTTTTGCAACTGACCTGGGCGTTGTTTTTAGTTTTCAGCACGTGACATTATGTAAACAATGCATCTCTCATAGACTAACATGTAATAAATATTATTTAGCTCCTGTATAGTGTAACATCACATGTAAGGGGGGTGTATCGATGAATATATTCCCGTCTTCAATGAATTTTTTTATCTTAATGTTGGGGCTCTGTTCAGCTAAAACTGCATGCCCTTCCCCAGTTTGACCATTGACTTCCACAATGTAAATGATATATCAGAGTAGGTCCTGGTTTAATCTCTTTTTTATTATTATTAATCTTTGCACTCTCAATCTTAAGGTTTGTTAACATTTACCTTTGTGTGCTTTTCTGCACTCAGGAGAAACCACATATTTAACTGATATTAAATGGTGTGATTTCAATTTATTCAAAATTTCTGTCTAAAGGTTGTATAGGATTGATTGACACACCCCTAGACAGTAATCAAATTTAAAATCTGTAATATTAATTATTCTAATTATCTAAATTATATCAAAGGTTAAAGACAACAGGGTCAGAATGGCAAGGGTAATTTTTGCATAAATTTTGTCATAAATTGTCAATCTTTCAGACGAAGATGAGGAAGTATTTCGCATCACTAGAAGGAATAGGTGTATCTACTTGCAGCCTCAGCGTTCCGTAATGTTTTAACTGTCTTCGTATTTTTTGTGATTTTTTTCTTTAAGGGTAATTGTCTTGTCAGATTTAATTTGTGTGTAATTTTATGTGGAACCCCTGTCTTGTCATGCTCATTGTCATGCCTCTTTCCTGTATCTGCATTTTTATTTCTCTTAAAGGATAAGTTCAGCATTTGAGCCCAATTTAACGCTGTTATTGCTTCAGTAATCACATCTACACTTCATCAGACCACAGTGGTCTGAACTCATCCTTTAAGCTGTTTCAAAATTGTGAATGAGTTTCTCTGTGTTTTTTTTTTTATTGAGCTTTTTCATGTCTCATATTTGTGTTCTCATACTAAGAGAAACTCCATTCACCCGTATTTTCTTTTTGTCTAGTTTGCATGATAGTTAAAAAAAAAAAATCATCTTTGTTCTTGTCATTTTTTTTGCCTCATTTCCATTTCTTCTAACATGTTGTTTTCCCCCCTCCTCCTTTGGGTTGTGTTGGTGCCACAGAACCAACAAAACGTATGCTTTCCTTCCAAGGGTTGGCTGAGCTGGCACACCGTGAATATCAGTCAGGTGATTTTGAGGCAGCAGAGCGCCACTGCATGCAGCTGTGGAGGCAGGAACCTGACAATACTGGTGTGCTGCTGCTGCTCTCTTCCATCCACTTCCAGTGCCGCAGGCTTGACAGGTGAGGTGACTCAGGAAGGCCTATGCCCTTTCAGTGGGCTGCCTGAAGCACAGTGGGCCTGGCTCATTCTTCTTGGTTGGGACGAATGGGCAAATTCCGTAAATTCACATTTCTTTCAACTTTCTGGTCTTTCTTCCTCTTGACTGTTTTGTCTGTTACGTATGGTGGTGGTTTAACTTTGCAGTTGTTTTCTGGCTTTGCTACATTGATTAGTTTTATTGCAATTAATTCTTTTTAACAGTGAAACTTGCTCTGGGGCTTCTTGCTTCACCAATCGGGTGTAGCTGAGCAGTTTATTGAACTGACGTCCTTTGAAACTGGGGCACTTTTTCTGTCTTATTTTAGAAATCAAGTACACATTGGTTTTTAACTAGCAATGATATTTATTTGTTTCTTTGTATATGTATTTATTTCTCCCTCACTGACCAAGAACAGTTGTAGTGCTATATTTCTAGGTGGTGTTAACATAAAACTAAAGAAAGCTGAAAACGTATAATAAAGAAAAATGAGATGTCAGAATTATCATTTTAGATCTCCGTAGATAAAGTGGCTCAACAGTATTAAACCACTAAATTTTGGGTAGCATTTGTCAAGTCAGGGCTTTAGATTCTGCTCCTCATGTGCTATACTTATCTGTTAATATTTATTTTTGTATTTTTATTTTGGGGGGCTCCTGTATTGCCATGCAGGTCAGCGCATTTCAGCACTCTGGCCATCAAACAGAATCCCATGCTGGCTGAGGCCTATTCCAACTTGGGCAATGTCTACAAAGAGCGCGGTCAGCTGCAGGAGGCTATTGAACATTACCGTCACGCATTACGCCTGAAGCCGGACTTCATCGATGGCTACATCAACCTGGCCGCAGCCTTGGTTGCTGCAGGGGACATGGAGGGAGCTGTGCAAGCCTATGTGTCTGCTCTCCAGTACAATCCTGTGAGTGAGCACAATGCTGATTTTACAACTGCACTTCTTGCTTTTTCACTTGTTCAACAGCTGTGGTTTGATTGAAAGTTAAGTTACAGTTTTTCTTTGTCATTACAGGATCTCTATTGCGTGCGTAGTGACTTGGGCAACCTTCTCAAAGCTCTTGGGCGCCTGGAAGAAGCAAAGGTCTGTTTTGACATGTCAGCCTGTGCATGTCTTTGTAGAGTATTTTTCCCCACATTTATTTCTGCTTATTTTTCTTTTAGATATTTTTTATCCCCATTAGCTCTCTATCCTTTTGGAGTGAGTGCTTCCTTCTTTACCCTACACTACTTTTTATGCTCTTTTGAGTGTAGTGCTAAGTATCATTTCTTTACCCCGCCCCACCCTTATTCCAGCCCATAAACCCAGCCCCCTACCACCACACTCACTCTGCTGCTCAATAGGCCTAGCCTTTGCCCTTTTGTATACACAGTCCCAGAGCCTTTAAATAGTCCCATTTATTTAATATTTTAAAATACTTTAGGGGTAAAACATCAGATTAATGTCATTTATTTTATTGACAATGGGAACTTTTTAGGTTCCCCCCCCATTTTTTCCCCCCATTTTGTCCCCAGATTTGGCCCCAACCACTTTCATGACAATCATAGGGAACTACATACCTGCTGGTCTTGAGTGTTTGTTTTCTTTTTGCTTTTTTTAATGCACAATGTCTAGACCCTTCCTCTTCTCTCCATTGCGTTCTTCTGCCCTCTCTCACTCCTCCTGCTTCTCTCTGTTTAAACACTGTGCTCCATCCTGGCCTGGCCTCTTTGTCAGTGCCCCTCCACACAGGAAGAAAGGCTGGGGCCTTCTGTGTCTCGCCAAATGAAGAATCTTTTTACACACTTCTGTTCTGGCATGTTGTTGCTTTAGTGTTACGGAGGGATTATGCTGGCTCGGTCTTGAAAGAAACGCAATGGACTGATATGAAGTTAGTGATCTTTGCTATGCAAAAAAATAAGATGGCTTCTAACCCAGACATGTTTCCGCTTCGTATTTTTGTCTACAGAATTTATAATTCATTCTCAACCTTCTTGAAGGCCTAAGAACAATAAAAATGGCCCTGGTACTTCCCGACCGCCACTTATCTAGACCAATATGAACTCTTGCCCCTTAAATGTGGATCTTTGAGAGATTCAGAAGCATCTGCAGAGAGATTTCTCCTCGCTGGTTAGAAGCCCTCTTATTTGTGCCTCAGGGGGGAGGAGTGGGGAGGAGCACTGGGGTGCCAGCACCCGCCACACTGGCTCTGTCGCTCTGCCCCCCCGCGCGCTTGCTCAGGGCTCGTGGAGTGTGCGCGCAAAGAGCTGCCTGCCTGACCCTCCAGCTGAGCGTACTGATGCTCTTCAAGGGCTCCACAATGCTTTTGCAAATAAC
This sequence comes from Brachypetersius gabonensis, assembly GCA_037577145.1. Classification (NCBI taxonomy): domain Eukaryota; kingdom Metazoa; phylum Chordata; class Actinopteri; order Characiformes; family Alestidae; genus Brachypetersius; species Brachypetersius gabonensis. The sequence goes on from JBBJLR010000034.1 coordinate 16,612,125, forward strand.
TAGATCTTTGTAAGTCCCCAATAGTCCACTATGTGACTGTCTAGTTTTCTGTCTGCCCCTGACATTTGTTTGACTCTAGAATGGCTAAAAGGGCATGTGGGAGGTTTGGGTGTTAACATTTTGTCAGCGCTGTGGAAAGCCTGGGCTGTGCCAGGCAGGCGGCTCCCTATCTGCACTCCACTGCACGCGTCAGATGCGTTGATAGAGAGAAAGAAATACACATGCGCAGCACAAGCATTGACCTCTTTATTTCAGAGCTGTGGAGGCTTCTAGATACAAATCATTAAACCACAGGCTTTTTTTCTTTACCCATTGGCCAGGATTCAAGAAGGCAGGACAGCATAAAGCAACCAATGTGTTAAACACTGTAAACTTTAAAAAAAAAAGAACAAAAAGAATAAATGATTTTCTCACTTTTGTCTTTCCCAGTATGATTAATGTTATGTTTAATATTATCCCCAAAGAAATGTGTTCAGTTCATTTGGGGAAGATCAAGCCAGTTAGCCTCCCTCCTTTATTTACATTTGAAACAGGATGAATCAAATTTCTGTAAGAAAGATAACACAAAGCCTTTCTTCTCTCTCATCCCCCTATAAGCTTTTTTTCACTTTTGAAACTGAAATTCTATTTATTGCATGAGTGAAGATTGAGTAGGATGGTTTTATATATTTTTTTGTTTGTTTCTGTGAATAGAGTTTTTTATATCCATATGAAACAAATGTGTTGATTACAAACTTTTACTAACGGTCTTGTTTTCTTATTTTGTCTCTTTTGGTTTTTTCCACCACTGATATTGTTATTTAGAAGGTTTCAGGTGGGTGACACTATTCCTGCGTAGGTGCGGTCCGGCGGAAAGGAACACTAGGGCAGCATCAGTCCTCTCCTCTTCTTCCAGCTGCGGCCGCCCCCCCAGACAAAGTCCATAAATATGGTAACGGGTTTGTAACTGCCAACAAAAGAAAAAAAAAAAACTTCATGCCTGAGTTCTTCTGTCTTGTGGCTATATTTGAAGAACAAAAGAAAACAAAAGTAATTGGGGAAAAAAAAAAAGTGTTATTTACATACACAACTTAACATCGCCCAACTACGCAATTAAAAGAAACACGGATTGGATGCAGTAAACAAACAAAAACACAGTAAGAACCCTCTAACTCTTACTTGTTAATTATTTTTTCCTGTTGCTTTGGTTTATCATTTTTTTCCTCTTGATTTGGAGTTGCAGCGTTCTGCTGAGCAGATGATGCGCTGTGAGTCTGCAGCGACGCAGGGGCTGCGCAGCGACAAAACGCTCTCTTATGCGACCCAAAGGCGCGCGCAACAGATGCTCCCCCTTCCCGTCCCCTCCTGGCCTGCGGACCGCAGACCTGCCTGCCCACCATGCTAGCATGGCACCCAGCGGACCCCCCAGCCCAAAACAGGACACCATTGGCATCATTTGTAACATTAGCTAGCTGTATTAAGCTCACCACATCATCTTCTAGTCAGTCTTAACATTGGTGTATTTTTACTGTGTTCCTGCATGGTGGTGGGCTTCAGAGAGTGTGCCAGACTCGTGGGGTCAGGGGTTCTAGGGTTTAGGTCTGTGGTCTCTGCTGTAAGCTGGAGTAAGCGCTGGCGAAAGCGAAAAGCGAACATGGCGCAAGCAGCGACTGCGACGTGGCGCGACACAATGGCCGCCCGTGTGGCTTTTTGCGCTTGCATTACAGGGACCTCCATCTACGCCCTCCACAGGCATTTAAGGTTGTGACTGTAATGTTGATAAACTAATACGTGTTTTTTTTATCTAAATTTGAATATGTGATGATATACTGCAGTGATGTTAAATGTCAGATTTGAAGTATGGCTCTCCTATAATGTCTCATAATATTGTTCTCTGGTGAGACCATAACTGAAGAATGTCAGTTGGAGTGTAGGTGCTGGTCAGATTTGCGCAGCGCAGGAAAAAGCGTGCAGCTTAGCGCAGCAGAATGGTGCGCTTGCGAGCCCACGCTGTAGACTCACTTTTTGCTTTTTGGAGAGTAGATTCTGACTCTTGTTTTCTCTGCCCTTTTTGTTTTCTTTCTTTTTATTCAATCTTTTTTTATTTTATTTTACAACCCCCATCTTCCCTGTCTGCTCTACTGCTCCTCTCTGCCCCCCTTCCTCCTGTTGTTTTCGTTGTTAACCTGCTAAAGGCTTGCTACCTGAAGGCAATCGAGACTCAGCCAAACTTTGCTGTGGCCTGGAGCAACCTGGGCTGTGTGTTTAATGCCCAGGGAGAGATATGGCTGGCCATTCATCATTTTGAGAAGGCAAGTGCACTCAAGTGAATTGTATATATGTCTTAAGAAATTAATGTTGAGTCTAATTCAGTATTATTTTATTGATTGTCGGTTTTTCTTTGTTTTGCAGGCAGTGACTTTGGATCCCAACTTTTTAGATGCCTACATCAACTTGGGCAATGTTCTTAAAGAAGCCCGAATTTTTGACAGGTATTTTTGGGATTTTACAATGGATTCATGTACTTCGTAATATATTTCTGATTAAAGTATATTAAATATAAATTGATATGTGAGTTTAGAAGTTACAGAAATCAGAAATTTTCATTGCAGAGCTGTTGCTGGTTATCTGCGAGCCCTCAGCCTGAGCCCCAACCATGCTGTGGTCCATGGTAACCTGGCCTGTGTCTACTATGAGCAGGGTCTTATCGACCTTGCCATTGACACTTACCGTCGTGCCATTGAGCTGCAGCCTCACTTCCCTGATGCTTACTGCAATCTGGCCAATGCACTGAAGGAGAAGGGCAATGTAAGTAACTGCATTTGCATCTGGAGCTAGCTGGAGTCTTTTGTTAAATTTTGTTATAGTTTAATTGTAAGAAGTTGCTAGACTGGTATTAATAACTTGATCATGAGTTGTCACTTGGTTTTGAGTTGTTCTTTTTGAGTTGGCTCAGTTGTCCTGTAGCTTAGGCTCACTCTGTCTTCCTTTAGGTGTCTGAGGCAGAGGAATGCTACAATACAGCACTCCGTCTATGCCCCACTCATGCAGACTCTCTAAACAACCTGGCCAACATCAAACGGGAGCAGGGCAATATTGAAGAGGCTGTGCAGCTCTACAGGAAGGCTTTGGAGGTGAGATAATCTTACATTTGTGGATAATCGATGATATGCTGTCACTTTTCATATGGTCTGAGAAAGCAGAAACAAACTTGCTTGTTTGACAGGTGTTCCCAGAGTTTGCTGCAGCCCACTCCAATCTTGCCAGTGTCCTTCAGCAGCAGGGCAAGCTGCAGGAAGCCCTCATGCACTACAAAGAAGCTATCAGGCATGCTAAACTTTTGATTACTTTTTTTCATAGTTTTTTATGTGAAAATCAACAGGTATGCTGTCTAATCTCTTTATAAAAGTATAATAATACTTCCTCTTTGAAAAACAGGATTAGTCCAACCTTTGCTGATGCTTATTCCAACATGGGGAACACCTTAAAAGAAATGCAGGATGTGCAAGGGGCGCTGCAGTGCTACACACGTGCCATTCAGATCAACCCTGCTTTTGCAGATGCTCACAGCAACCTGGCCTCCATTCACAAGGTTTTTTTTTTTCTTTTTTCAACCTTTAGGCAGTATTTTGTCATTATTTTTGAATTTATCCACTGACTCTAGTCCCCCTACCCCATAGGACTCTGGGAACATTCCAGAAGCTATTGCATCTTACCGCACTGCCCTGAAACTCAAGCCTGATTTCCCTGATGCTTACTGCAATCTTGCACACTGTCTACAGGTAAGTTTAATTCATGTATGTATTCTGGATCCCCATCCCCCCCCCCCCTCATGTATTATTTTTTTTTAATTGTGGCAAATTTATTAAATATCACCTTTTTCTTTGTTTATAGTTTGAATATTATATAATGCATCACTTTACTACATACCACAGAATCTACTATCCACTTGTAAAACTAGCTACATACTATTTGTTCCTCTCATAACTTTTGTGCCTTGATTGAAATTAAAACTTTTCACTGACCGGTCCTCAGTCATGATGCTAGAACCAATTTTCTTTTTTTAGATTGTGTGTGACTGGACAGACTATGATGAGCGAATGAAGAAATTGGTGAGCATTGTGGCTGACCAGCTGGATAAGAACCGTCTGCCCTCAGTACACCCCCACCATAGCATGTTGTATCCTCTTTCCCATGGCTTCCGTAAAGCCATTGCTGAGAGACATGGGAATCTCTGTTTGGACAAGGTACGTTAATAATGTCCATTATAGGAACCTCAAATCTTTGCAATTTCTACTTTTCACTCCCATATGTAGTAGATCAGCCAGGACATTGGTTTAGGACATGGAATGACTATTTAAAAAATAAATCAAACATCTACGTGAAGCTAAATGTGGGGGCATCTTTACAAACAATAGGAGTGCAGATTATCTAGATTTTCTGTAACATAAATGTCACAAACAAGGACAAACACGATCCAATATCACTCCTCTCTATTCCCATTGTTGTCTAAAAGTGTTGTTAATGATTTATTCCATTTTTATTGCTCATCGCACGTTTTTTTTTCTTTCTATGAGCAAACATATCTATCAGGCATTTAAAGGTATTTATCCGTGACCGTCTCAGACAAATTTTAACAATCCTGTTTAATGTTCTACAGATCAATGCTCTTCATAAACCTGCCTATGAGCATCCTAAGGACCTTAAAACCAGTGGAGGCCGTTTGCGCGTTGGCTACGTCAGCTCAGACTTCGGCAACCACCCCACTTCCCACCTCATGCAATCCATTCCAGGCATGCATAACTCTGAAAAGTTTGAGGTGAGTTTAGGTCTAACACACATCCAATGTTGCTAGTAACACAATGCTTCAAAGAAAGCTCAGCGTATTAATCTGTTTCTGTTCTGTCTTTAGGTTTTCTGTTATGCCCTCAGTCCTGATGATAGCACCAACTTCCGAGTCAAAGTGATGGCTGAAGCTCATCACTTTACTGACCTCTCACAGGTGAGAACATGCAGGAAATAAAGCAGAGTAGAATACATTTGGTCTTGTTTTCTTTTGTGTTGATGAAAACAAGTCATTTTTAATGTATTTGTGTTTTCATATAGATTCCTTGCAATGGCAAGGCTGCAGACAGGATCCACCAAGATGGAGTTCACATCCTTGTCAACATGAATGGCTATACCAAAGGAGCCCGCAATGAGCTCTTTGCCCTGCGGCCAGCGCCCATTCAAGTACGCAGTTGATCATTCACACAGGCATGATTGTATCAATTAGTTAAAAACATTGCTGAATAACCTGCTTTCTCTTCAGGCCATGTGGCTTGGATACCCAGGCACCAGTGGAGCTCCTTTCATGGACTACATCATTACTGATGATGAGACTTCACCAGCTGAGGTGGCTGAGCAGTACTCGGAAAAGATGGCCTACATGCCTCATACATTCTTTATTGGAGACCATGCTAACATGTTTCCCCACCTCAAGGTAAGACCATTTATATGAATTCTTGAAAAGGCTGTAATATTTCAAGAAAGGCGTCTTGGAATAGGGGAGGTACATTGCGTTCCATGTTGCAGCATCTCGTATTGCAATTTCTTTTAACATCTGATTTTATGTTCTCCAGAAAAAGGCAGTGATTGACTTCAAGTCCAACGGACATATTTTCGACAATCGCATTGTACTGAATGGCATTGATCTCAAGGCGTTCCTTGACAGCCTGCCAGATGTCAAAGTCATTAAGGTAAATGAAGAATCCCAGAACACTTTTTTGTACATGTATGTTTGATTTTTATCCTCACTCTAAAATCTTCTTCCAGATGGAGTGTGATGGTCAGGAGGCTACAGACAGTAATGGAACCCTCTCCATGCCAGTCATTCCTATGAACACCGCAGCGGAGGCTGTTATAAACATGATCAACCAGGGCCAGATCCAGGTCACCATCAATGGCTTCACTGTCAGCAACGGTCTGGCTACCACTCAGGTATTGTTAAATTCACAAAGTATTAACTCCTCAAACACAGTAAAGCATTAGTATTTAAAGACCACTATCTAAACAGTCATTTGCCTTCTTGCATGCAGGTGCTTTAATGTGATCTTTAATCTACTAACTTCCTTTTGTTCCTGTGGGTTTTGGTGCCGTATAATTACTAAGGTTGGCAGAAAAATCAGCATGTTTAAATTTTTTACCCAATTAGCTGATTTTGTCCTAATTGACGATTCTCCATCACTTGCTGATAACGGTGTGAAAGAGCAGTGTGGAAAAGCTTTGTCTGTGGCTTTGTGATCGATGGGTTTTGCTGATGCAAATAAGTTTTGTTTTTTTTAAACAGGGTTATGCTAAAAGAAATTCCAGGACCCTCCCCCAGATCTGCATGTCTTCTTAATTGGTGCTTGAATTGCACATGCAAGATCAAGTAAAGAGAAACCCACCCTTTCAGTAATAAATTTTTTTAGTGGACAGGGATGGAAGATCACTACGTGTTGTTTTTTTACAGATTTTTTCTCTCGAGGAGGTTGTAGTATCTGGGACTGTAGCCTTGCAGGTATGACATTTTAGCTGGTTCAGAGGAGCACGCTTTGAAGCGGAACAGCAGCTCTACCTTAAATTCCTCAGTTAACTAGTGGTGTTTTTGGCGGCCTGTTTTAATTTTAGTTTTAGTCTAGTCTTTGCGTCAAGCTGTCTTTTTAGTCTTTATTAGTCTTAGTCACGTCCAAATTCTTTTTAGTCTGGTCAAGTTTCAGTCGACTCTAAGTCTGAGCATTTTAGTCTTATTTTAGTCAGAACTATCCACAACTATTTTCGTCAAGTTTTAGTCAATAAAAACTGATGACATTTTAGTCTAGTTTTAGTCGATGAAAGTTGTATTTTAGTCTCTTTTTTAGTGATGCAATTCTTTTTAACCCAGTCAATATAGTATATAGGTACCTAGTACAACAATTTTCTTTTAGTCAAACCTATTTTACAATTCAAACAAGTTTATCTTATTGTATTATTGTTACCTTATAGACTCAAGAATATTCTCCATTCATTCCAGACACGGAAAACACTCTGGTTTTAATTTACGACATTTATTTTGCCAACCAACCATGTTAGAACTAAGAAGTACACACACACACTTAATTAAAATAAATAAATAAATGAAATGACATCACATCAATAAAAAGTGCAAATAAAATGAAAATGTGTGTGTGTGTTGCCTTAACACCCACATTTGTGAAACTGCTAAAAGTCTTCACTCTCAGTGTGCTGGCCTGAATATTTTTTTAATTACTGAACAAATATATTCTACACAACCAAATCAGAACAATTTAGGATCAGCTTTTATTGCATGGATAAGGGAAAGGCTGCTTATCAAAGTGTGTGAGTGAGAGTGAGAGAGTGTGTGTGAGTGAGAGTGAGAGAGTGTGTGTGTCATTTCTCTCTCCTTGGCACTATATTGCCCCTCTGTCCTAATACTTTTGCACGCTCTAGATTCATTTCACAGTGTCTCGCCATGGTGGTATTGGGACATAACGCCATTCAACTCTTAGGTCGAGCGTCCAAATACTTTTGTCTCTGCTCCCTATCGTACAGGAAATAACGTCTCATTTTAGTCAACGAACACAGACATTTTAGCGTAGTTTTCGTTGACAAAAGCAACACTGCAGTTAACCTGGGTCTTTTGCACAGCTCTAGGTCACACAGAACGTGGGGTGTTGCATGGTTTGTGTTGATGGACACCAAGATCAAGTTCAGACTGATATTTGGTATTTGTCATGATGATTTGCCAATTGTTGTGGCCACATCTATCTTTACACATACAGAAAATTATCATTTTAAGGGAAAACCACATTCAGTTCAGTAGAAGCAGGTAGAATGTTATTTTCCAATTTAAGTTCAAATTGTTTAACTTTTTGTTGTTTTTACCTGACCAGGAGAAATGAAACCCAAGGTATAGGATCCTTGGGAAACTGTTTTATATTTCTACACTGAATTGGCTCAACTAGCACATATGTTCTAAGATGTATGCAGAAGTTGAACATTACCATGTGAAATGTATTGAATTAGTCAACAGGGTTATGCATTCAAAGGACCAGGGCACAACCGATGAACACAGCAAACTGAGAAATACATTCTGTTGTGCATTCCAGTAATTCCAGTATATTGGTTTGGAAAGAACCCAGAACACAGTTATTAGTTTTCCAAGACATAAGCAGCAGGATTTTGGCAAGCTTCTCCAGTGCCTTGGGTAAATAACAAGGTGAAAATAAGGCCAGACCAATACTATGCATTTGCTTTTTGATTTATGTAATTTGTATGGATTGGTAGCTCAAATGGATTTCCTTCATGGCTGAACAGAACCTATTTTTGTAAAACATCCTTAGATTAATTTGAAAGACTTTTATCCAGATGTA
>JBBJLR010000034.1:16620596-16638365 GCA_037577145.1 Brachypetersius gabonensis
TATATATATTTTGTCCAAATTCTATGAGAAAACATAGTCTTTGTGAAGTTTGACCAAAGGCAAACCTCAGTCTGGATTCCTTCAAAGACGACAAAGCAGTTTATCCATATGTATGTCTTGATCTCTTTTCTTTTTTCCCCTTCCCCAATAGATCAATAACAAGGCAGCCACTGGAGAGGAGGTTCCTAGAACGATTGTGGTGACCACCCGATCTCAGTATGGTCTCCCAGAGGACTCCATCGTCTATTGTAACTTCAATCAGCTCTATAAGATTGACCCCCCGACTCTGCAGATGTGGGCTAATGTAAATACTGTTTAAGGCTGTTTTTGTGTGATCTTGGCTTGAACTGATAGACATCCTAATAAGTAATTTGTCACTTAAAGTAAGTTTATATTAATCTAATGATCCATTTTTTTTTTGTAATTCATGTTCTGTATCAGTTTAAGTTTTATTTTTGTAGACATCAGAACATTCAGCTTTCTTGATCAGTATTCACAACTCATTTGTTTGTTCACAGCTCATAGCATTCTCAGGCTGTGTGCTGGTGGATCATATACACCAATATTTATTTAAGACACTTCCGCTCTGAGATGATCAGTAATGGCTAAGGGACATGACAGAACTGTGGTATACTGTACATAGTCTCACAGGTCTAATGACTCATTTTGCATTGGATGTGAAGTGAAAGAATGAACGTGTGAAACAAATAAACATACTTTTGATTATTCCAGATTCTTAAACGGGTACCCAACAGCGTGATTTGGCTCCTGCGCTTCCCAGCTGTGGGTGAACCCAACATTCAACAGTATGCCCAGAACATGGGCCTTCCTGCCAACCGCATCATCTTTTCTCCTGTGGCACCCAAAGAGGAGCATGTGAGACGTGGCCAGCTGGCTGATGTGTGCCTCGACACGCCGCTCTGCAACGGCCACACCACTGGCATGGATGTCCTCTGGGCTGGCACCCCCATGGTTACAATGCCAGGTTAGCAACACTCTGTATGGGTACAAAATATCACTTAATGGCTTTCTCTTCTTTTCATTTATCTCTTAAAGCATGTAACTGTTTAATATCACAAATGTATATTTGTTTTTGCAGGTGAGACGCTTGCCTCCCGAGTGGCTGCCTCTCAGTTGACCTGCCTTGGCTGTCCTGAGCTCATTGCCCAGAGTCGCCAGGAGTATGAGGATGTTGCTGTCAAGCTTGGCACTGACATGGAATAGTGAGTCAAGTTACTTTCACACATCGGTGCGAATACCAATAAGTACCTATTAAAAAAAAAAACAACGTGTGCTGTTTTTTCCTGCAGCCTGAAGAAGATTCGCTCGCGTGTATGGAAGCAGCGCATCTGCAGCCCGCTCTTCAACACCAAGCAGTACACCATTGACTTGGAACGCCTCTACCTGCAGATGTGGGAGCACCACGCCAGTGGAAATAAGCCTGATCACTTACTCAAGGTGCAAACGCTTGAGAGCAGTGAAAGCACCTGAACTGTCTTGCAGTCACACGTCCTCCTCTCCCCGTCTATCCCAGATCTTATCCCTGAATCAGCTACCAAACTCCCATGCACCCCCCATGTCTCCATCTGTTTTCTTCGGTGTCAGAGACTCTATAGAGCCTGCAATTGAGCACCATAATAATGATCTGACCATACAGCCACAGCTTCCGTTCCTGTGAGCCGGCGAGGAGAGCGCAAAGCTTGAGCTCCTTCACTGAGACTCTTTCCTCCAAATCTCCTATTCATGCTGGCTTCACTCCGGCTGCTCCTCTCTTTTGCTTGTGTGTGGAATCTGAAAGGGGCATAGAGTCCACTCGTGTCATTGTGTTCATGTTTTGAGATGAAGGGTTTTTTCAAAGAGCTTTGATCTGTTACTAAAAGAGTTGATTGGCTTTAACATGCTAACAAACCTTTGCCTTTAAGTTACCAGATTTACTTTTTTTTTCTCTGCTCATCCAGTTCATCATGACCCTGAAATGTTGTGGAATATTTGTGGATGGGAATTTTTTCCTCTGCTAATTGCCAACGTGTCATTAAAGTTAAACTGTCTTAAAATTTCGATACGGACAAGCTAGACTGAAGAGCCTTTTAGTAGACAGTGCAAATGGTATACCCAAGGTTTTGACCCCACTTGCTAATTTGTTTTATTATTTTTACCAGGAAAAGGTGTAGGTAAGTATTTTCTAAGCTGTCTTCATTTTGTACACTGTCTTCCTATTGACCATTTTATTTATGTCCTGTCAATGAAGCTCTGCAAGGCTCTTACATTAACTGAAATAAAGAAATGTGGCAAACCTTCAAAATGAGCTGCAAGTTTGTTTTCTGTGCATCTTTTAAGCTTGTTTCAAAAAGGAAAAGGGACTGAAGTAAAAGCATGACTGCTGGTTTGTTTAAAAGTATTGCTTTGTGCAAGCTGTCGATTTCTGAAAGAGTGGTGTGCATTTAGTGTAAAATGTTACTAGTGTTCCTGTGTCTTGTCTCTTTGAACAGGCCATGGGTCAGGGCAGGTAGTGGTTAGGGAGTTGCCCATGTGATCAGAAGGTTGTGGGTTTGAATCCCAGGACTGCTAAGGCACCTTTGAGCAAGCTACTGTCCCTGGGTGCTGTGTCCCTGGCTGCCTGCTGCTTCACTTGGTAAATGGGTTAAATGCAGAGGAAGAATTTTATGGCGTTCACACTGCTGTGGTGTTTTCACATGTGACAAATTGACAATTTTGGTCAGATTTCCCTTAAATTTGCTCAGCCAGCTCATGCTGTGGCTGAAATCTCACGGTGGTTTGTATCAGTTTTTTTGTCTCTAGGTGGGACCTGTGTAGTAGTGTTGCAGTTACATTGTACATACTGCGATGGTGATGCATGTTATAAAGTGCTTTGTTGAATCAATATGTTGAAAATGCACTGAATGTGCTTGATGTAAATTTAACATGAATATAATAAATAAATTGTTGTGGTTTTCAGTTTACTTTTGGCAATGTTTTCATCTCTCAAAAAAAAACTTGCAAAATCTATTGTTTGAAATGTAATTTTTGCTACTGACCAATAAAAACTGCAGTTTAATCAGCATTTTTTAAGCACTTAGGGGAAAAAAAAAATACATCAATGAAATTTAGGCCTAGTACTTTTATCACAGTAAACCGTCTTTTAAGGGTGGAATTCACCATTTTCCATTTGATCTTATTCCCTATTTCTCTATCCACACTTTGTATAGTATGTAGTACAACACACTATTGTACCTGTGTCCACTATGAATGACCGCCCAGTAAAAGGGGGCCATGCAAGGCAAGACTCCAGCACAGTACTCTTATTTAAAAAACTCCAACAGTTTCAAAAATGATTCTTCCACAGTTTGGGGCAGGACTGTGTCCCAGAGCACAAAGCGAGCTCCATAAAGACACTCTGGAGGAGTTCAGTGGGGAAGAACTTGACTGGATAGGGTTGAGCCCTGACCTCGACCCCATCCAGCACCTTTGGGATGAAGTGGAACGGAGATCATGGGTCAGGCTTTCTCGTCCAACATCAGTATCTGACCTCAGAAATGCGCAGAAACTCCAGTGTCTTGCCGAAAATCTTCCAAGATGACCAAAATAACTTGATACAGCCTTTATAATTGCAAAGGCTGTTTGTGGCCTAGTGAATAGGGAGTTGCCCCTGTGATCAGAATGTCGTGTGTTCGAATCCAAGGCCTGCCAATGGCACCCCTGATGCTCTCCTGAACAAGGTACCGTCCCCACACACGGCTTCTCGGGCGCTGTGTTCCTGGGTGTCCGTGACGAAACTCCATTATAAAGTCTGTGTTTGAATGCAAGGCCATTAAAGTCCATGTTGGTGTAATGGTCGAGCGTCCCAATACTTTTGTCCACAGAGTGTATATCTTAATACCTCCGTCGAATTGTTCAAAGAAAGCACACAGTCATCATCACTGCAGTGCAGTGAACTGCTGTAAAAGGTTTATTATTTTATTATTCCATTAATCATTTAAAGAATCGGTTTATTATTTTATTATTCCATTAATCATTTAAAGAATCGGTTTATTCTTTTATTATTCCATTAATCATTTAAAGAATCGGTTTGCTAAAATGTGAATGTTTTTTAGTCTCATCTGAAGTCTTAAACTGCGGTTTGGGTCGATTAGTTTTTGGGTTAGGCACAACTCTAACTTGTATTGCCTGCAGATAATGTTTGAAAACGAAAATAGCTTTAATAATAATAATATAAATATAAAGTAAAGCTCCCGAGAAAAACGGTGCCTGTAGCTTTAAGCCCAGGCTGCTGGAGGTTTGACTACTTCCGGGGAGCGAAATTTAAAAGGTACGCGTCGTTTTCAGGTTTGACTCAACTTTAATTCGCTGAAAATATGAAATATACCTTTATTTCTGTCAGCAAATACATTTTTATGTCCATACTTTCATTAAGAGGTGCTTAGACCGAATGTTGCATTGACGCATTGAACTTGTAAACAGCCTTGTTTCTATGCGAGGACTTCAAGCTGGTTGTTAACGGAGCACACAGTCCGTTACTCTTCAAAAAATATACAAATAATTACTGGTTAAAAGCTATTTTTATTTGCGTAAATCCATTGATCTAGCTACTACAGAATAAAAGGCTCGACGATTTAAAATGTAAATAAATTTCGTGTAAAACATCTTAACACTCTTTGTTCTAGAAAGGGAAACTGGGCGCAGCGCTTATGATGCATATAGATTAACAGAGACCAATTATTTAGTTAAATAATTCGTCTTAAACTCGAATTAAACTCGTCTATCTTGGACTGGAATTCCTGAGTGCGATTTCGTAAAAACGCTGTGAAATACTCATATGTCAGCATACTAATGTCTGAAAATATTCATGGAGACCTAATAAAGTAGTTACTGCACTGATGACTGTGTGCACTCTTAACTATGGAGTTAAGATATGCAATATATGTACAGAAGTATTGGGACGCCTGAGCATTACACTAACCGATACTTCACTGGCATTGCATCCAAATCCATAGGCTTTAAAATGGCGTTGAACCCCTTTGCAGCTATTACAGCTTCCACTCATTTTGGGAAGGCTTTCCACAAGATTTTGAAGTGAATCTGTGGCCATTCATTCTGTAGAGTATTCATGGAAAGCCTGGCTCACAAACAACAAACCATTCCAGTTCATCCCCACGGTGCTGAATGGGGTTGAAATCAGGACTCAGATTAAATTAAATAAATAAAATATTGCGTATTTTCACACACATCTAAATTCTTTTATCAAATAAATAATAAACAGAAAGCACATCCCTTTACTCACAGACAAGCAATGTCATTTAAGTCCCTTTTGGTGTAATGGTCAGGTGCACCTTGGACAGAATAAAGTATACACTGTTTGCTGAAAAAGGTCAGTAATGTCCTTCTTTTTGCAGACTGCAAATGGAGCCTAATACTCAAAGGCTGTTTAAGAGAGTTGCAGAAAAATTTGGCTGGGACAAACCTAGTGCTCTGGATCGGGCTGAGGATGAGGTAAATATTATTTACAGGTCTGTTTATTATAGACCAGAATATATTGTAGTCAGTACAATTTTATCTGTCTGGCTTTTACTTTCTTTAATTAAATTTGAATTAAAATGTTAGTGTTTTCTTGAGGTGCTCTTTTGAACATGACCTGGAAAAAAACACTTCAATAACGGAACATGAAAATGTACATCTCTGTATCATATGTGTGCTTTGTTGTCACTGTCCATTTTCGTAGCAACAAAGAATGATGGTGAAACTGTGGGAGAACTGGTTAATATAAAACATAATGTTGAAGGCTACTATAATGTGCATTAAAGATTTTTAGAAAACATTTTATTTTTATTTTAGAGGTCTGAATTTGGGGCAGGGGCAAAGCCATGCTGTTGAAGGCTATAAAGATAGTTATAATGGACCGGTGGTAAAAGCGTGGCTTTAAATATGTGTTTTATGACTCTGTATTCTTGATTTCTTAGAATGACATTTAGAGCTACCTCGTCCTTTTTTTCTGTCCTCAGTTAAGAAAGAACTTGAAAAGCAGATGTCAAGGTGTGTCTGGTTTTGGAGGAGACTCTTTACGGAAGCCGCTCCTCTCTGACAGCGACAGCTCTGACAAGGAGAATCCACATGCAAAGGGAAATACGCACCCAAATCTCGACTCCAGTGATGATGGCTTTGATAAGTGTAAGTCAGGGAGTTTGCTGTGAGAGCAGGGCTGGAATTGGAAGTGTTGTTGTTAATAATGTACAATTTTTTCAGTTCTTGCAGAAAAGGTTACACCCAAGCCTGCTTACAAATCAGTCTCATCTGCCAAGAAAACCAGGTGAGAGAGATTTAATTTTTTTTTTATAGCACTTGTATTATATTTTTATAGCACTTTATTAATAGGCATTTCCGTAAATGGTAACCTGAGAATGGCAATAGAAGAAAAACCTCCTAAAAGTCTCAAACCATCTTTTTTTTTTCCCATCATCACTCGCTAGGGAGCCTATTTGTATTTCATCCTCAGACAACGAAGATGGTTTTGAAAACTGTAAGTTATTACTCCTCTGTTTATTCTCAGACATGTGATGTCAGTCACGTTAAGCTGATTGCTGTGGTTGAATGGTACGTAAACGTTTTTTTTCCCCTCTGCAGTTCTAAGCCGCGTGAAAACGCCAAAGGCTAAACTCAGCCTGCGGTCTGAGAGTGGAAGCGATGACAGGTCAGTGAGAGCTGTGATGCTGTTTTAGAATGAAGATGTTTCAAGAATAAGAGCAATAATAGACAGCTTTGTTATATTCTACAGTCTCAAACACTTCATAGTGGATGACCTGTCCTCCGACGATGACTTTGTTTCAGAGAAGAAGAAGCCATCCACGTTTAAAGGTGACATTTAGACAATCTCTTGCCACAGTTTGCATGTTACTTGTCTTTCAGCACTAAAGCTACCACTTTAAGGGCTTTCACATCATCCTTATTTTTTGGGAGTTCACCAATTAAAGCTTCTCTGAAAGATGGTTCATTTTGACAGGTGTGATCACGCCATCCTTACTCCATCCTGCACTAAAACAGCTGATTTCACTTCAGAGTGTGCTCTCCTCTTTATCTGGCAGCACTGCACTGTCTGAAAAATCTGCGTTTTTAATATTTGATTTTTGAAACTTGTATCATTCTTGCCAAAGACGGTGGACATGCAATAAAATATTAGCAAAGCAGCACTGATTTTGGCAGGACATTGTTTAAATTGTTTAAAACTGACAGTCCATTCAGTCATAAAGAAGCAGAACATAAGGCTTAGGTTTACCTTTGATTGCGATTTATGTTTTTTTTTTTTTTTAAAACCACTTTACTACAAAAGGGGGAATCATAATACATTGTTGAACATACATGAAGAATAGATCTGGATCATATGCAGTGAAAGGCTAGCGGAAGTTTTATGTATGAAAATGTTTGTATCCTCACCAAAAAAAATCATCGAAGACCCACTTGTGTGATTTGATGCACTTTAGATGTTGCAGTGTGAATAGGGTGCCACAAATATGCAAACTCTGGCAAGTTGCTCCAGGGAGACTGCCCCCTATAGTCAGGGAACGGAAGTCACTTTGGATAAAAGCGTCTGATAAATGCTGGAAATGGGGCAGACTAGGTGTGAAAACAGATTGAGGAGACTGATGAACACAAAAGGCACTTACAAATGAATGCTGGCACCCTGATGTACTTTTAACTGATGTTATATTTTTACTCACAGGCAAAACCAAGACCCTCAAAACTCCCAAGTCTCTGCAGAGGCAGCCACTCACTCAGTACAGCTCGCCAGTCTTTCTCAGTGACAGTGATGATGACAGTGACATAGTAATCAAGAGCACCTGGAGGACGCGGCACAGCCGGCCTGCGAGCAAACCCTCTTCACAGGAGAGGGATATTTCCAGGAAAGAATGTGAACCCAAAGGTGCCTCACGCTACTTTCCTTCCCCTCTTGTTTCTGTCCACACACCCAAGCCTTCCTCAGCCCCACCCCTACACTCTGGGTGGCGTGACGGTTCAGCCAGCTCTGAGGATGAGTTTCAGTCCCTACTGGACCGTATCAGGAAGAACCAGCAGTTAGGAAGCAGCAGCACTCCTGCTTCTCCTAAGCATCTGCCAGGTGAAGTCATTGCTACTTTAATTTGCTCAGAAGAAATCCTCATTCATCTCTATCCATATCAAAATGGATTTTTTGTGGGCTTCTAATTGTATATGACTAATTTCAAGGTGGAACTAATCTCTGCTATATTTTTAACTTATTTCTCGGGTTTGTTGTTGTATAGCGCCTAAAGCCACAGCTGCGTGTGTGACCCCATCTATGAGGAGTCAGAGAGACAGTGACCGAGCACCAGTGAAAGGATCCTCAGTGAAGAGGACTCCGGCCCAGCTCCCTGTTAGCAGACCTGTGAGCCAGACCGAGCCTCGAGGAGGCTGCATTAGCAGGTACAGCGAGTTTTATAACTACGTTGGCTTGTTGTCTTTTAGAACTTTTTAGAATATTTTTTGCTGTTCTTTAGAGTTCTTAGTGTAATATTTATCATATCAATACATTTTTAAGGTCATCGTAAATGTTGGTGTGTGTGTTTGATGCCTAAATGATTTTCTGCACCTTTTCAACAGGGTGGCTTTGTGTAAAACTCCAGGATGTTTCCTGCAGTCTCTGTCAGTCCCCAGCTCAGAGTATTGCCGTGGCTTCAAACAGAAGAAAGAGGAGCTCACCAAGAAACTCTACCAACTCTATAACAGCAGTGTGTTCGAGAGCAAGGTCAGGACTTTCTACAGCAATGCACTTATTATGAACTTATTAAATTCAGTTAAATTGGACCTATTCAAATTTCAATCCTTTCAGCTGCCTACTGACATGTCAGTAACATGGAATACAAAAATGAGGAAAACCGCAGGATACTGTGTCACTGGGCAGGAGCGTGTCACCGGCAAACGATATGCTCGAATTGAGTTGTCAGTTAAAGTCTGCGACTCTGCAGGTAATGTTACTTCTTAAAGTTAAACCCATTTCAAATTTCTGTTCATCTGTTAAACATACAATACAAGGTCCAATCTTTTGCACCCTTGGTAACCAAAGCATAGTTTCAAAATGAGATTTTTTCGTTAAGGAACTACTGTGATGTTTTTTTGCCATTTTTGTTGCTGACATGCTTTTCCTTTCCAGATCGGTTAAGGGACACGCTAGTTCATGAAATGTGCCATGCTGCCACCTGGTTGATTAACAATGTGCGGGATGGTCACGGACCCTTTTGGAAGATCTACGCCCGCAAAGCCACGCTGGCTCACCCTGAGCTGCCTATGGTCACCCGGTGTCACAGCTACGACATCAACTACAAGTACCAGTATCAGTGCAGCAACTGCAAGAACACGTAAGTGTTTCTTGTGTAGTCCGTTTAGCTAATTATGGATGTCGTCCACTTTTCTGCACAAGGCAGAGTTACCTCTTACTTGCTATTACCTTTATTTATTATAAAGGTAATAAAGGGGTGGCGGTAGCTCAGTGCATAGGATACTTTCCTCCGGACCAAGAGGTCATGGGTTTGAATCCTACCTTCAGCACCACCACTGGCTCCAGGGAGACTGTCCCCTGTAGTTAGGGAATGGAAGTCGCTTTGGATAAAAGCGTCTGAGAAATGCCGTAAATGTAAATACTGTGTAGTGTCGTGCTCGAACGTCTCCACTTTGAATGTTCGCGCTTAAACATTAAAATATTTTCATTTCCAGGATTGGCCGTCATTCTAAGTCACTGGACACCCAGAGGTATGCATGCGCCCTGTGCACTGGGCAGCTGGTTCTGCTCAATCCATCCAAACCACGGGAACCAACGCCCTTCGCCAACTTTGTGAAGGAGAACTATGGGACAGTTCGGCAGGACTTAGCGGGCCAGAGTCATGCCGAGGTCATGCGCAAGCTGAGTGCTGACTTTGCTAGCAAGACACGCCTCAGTCAGAGCTGATCCTAGATTCACCTCAGGGATGTCCAGCTGTGAGAAACAGCTTTGAGGACGTGTGCAGGTCTATGATACGATTTTGCACTCCCTATTTTGAGGAGCTGATTGTAATGACGTCTGCTGGTCATATATACCTCAGTGAAACTACATTTCGGCATTACACTTCAGATCCCTATCAAAGACAAGTTGAATTGTCATGGAAACTCATGAACAAAGTGATGCAATACACTGTGACACAATTATTTAACACTGGCAGCTGATAAATCCTCTGAAGTATAGCCTTCATCGTGCATTCCACTGTGGACTGATGATGTGACTAGTGTGGTGTTGTCTGAAGACAAGTTTCAATGTGTGCTTGTGCTGTTTCAGTCTTTAAATGTCTTTTCAATAAAGTTAATTATTTTTCATACCTAGACAAGTGGATTCAGTCATTAATCTAGATCTGTTTGCAAGCAGAGCTTGTTTATTTTTGTCTTTATCAAAGACTGCTAAGCACCCCTGAGGTACTATGGGATCATCCTTGCTGTGTACACGTTCCATTGTCATGATTTAATGGGTCCGCACGGCCTGTGAACAGGTGTTTTTTTTAAGTGATGGAATGAAATGGAAAGGTACTTGAGGTACATAAGACAAGTCTGTTCAGTGGAAGTGAAGGTACAAAGTGTATGAAGTGATTATTTCTTGCTTAATTGAGCTCAACTGTGACAATAACAACTGCCATATATATTTTATTTATGCTTTAAACAGTAATATTGATCTTGGGTTGTACAAAACACTTAAAGACTGGTTAAAGAATAGATAGTATAAACTAAAATAAATAGATAGTATAGACATCTGAAAAATACAACCACAAGATCACTTTACAGAACTGCTGTGAATCTAAGAAAGAGGGTGTTACAGTTGCCTCTTCTGAAAGCTCAGGCACAGAACAAGGTCAGCACAAAACTTGCACACAAAGGAACTCCCTGAAAGTTGGCCAGAGAAGTAGCAAGCAGCACAGTCAGGCTAAATATCTGCATACAGTAAAGGGAAAAAATATCAAATCCCTCAGACAGGGCTGACACTAAGGTCAAAACTGACTACGCATCACCAAAGGCCATTCTAGGCACTGTGGATAGTAACACTGACCACAAACAAATAAAAGCTCCAAGAGAAGACCATCTAGTAACATTTTGTAGTAACATATTTTGGAAAATTATTTGATTAAAATAGATTTCGACAATCCAGTGTAGTCACCAACCCTGGTTCTGGAAATCTACCTATCAACCAGATTCTGGAGGTCTGCTGCACCTTCTCCAGCAAATTTACTGCTCCAGAAGTCCTTCATTGGCTGCATTAGCTGCAGTAGTGTTTGATAAGGGGCAGTATGTTTGATGCAGCTCGGATCTAAACTCTATATAAAAACAGATCTGCAAGAAGGAGGTTGGTGAACACTAAACACAGGGCCAAATGCTCAAACACCACTGCCATGCAATAATGCATCTGAGGAAGCAAATGGGCTGGAGCCGTTGTGAGGAATAATTGAGTTTCAGGACCAGGGCTTGAGGTCACTGTACTGGAGAGTTTAAAATGCTACTCACTCTACCATCGGTGTACTGATACTTTTGGGATAGTATTTTGTATGGACTGTGCATTTTTCAGTCCAATGTAAAAACCTTCAAAACCTTTACAAATAACTTGTTGGATTAAAGTACCACTGATATGATCATTCTCTTTTTTCCTTAACGTCATATTTCACCCATTTAGTACAAACATGTTTTTTTCATGATACGCAGAAACTCCTGCTGGTTCACTTCTCCATCTCCGTCCCGATCTGCTTCGTCAATCATCTCCTAATGATGCAGACAATACATCACAACATTGAGAGAACTGTTTTCACACTAAGCTATGAATCAGAGACCGCTCATCAATCATCCAAGACATCCATATTAGACAGGCTTACACACATGCATGGTGACGTGTGAGCTACTCACCTGAAGCTCCTCGTCAGTGAGGTTCTCCCCCAGCTCTTTGGCAACTCGCTTCAGGTTACGGAACGATATCTTTCCGGTCTCATCATCGTCAAATAGTCTAAAGGCCTTGAGGATTTCTTCCTTGGAATCCTTTTCAGCCTTGAAAAGACCACTGATAGGTAAGCAGAGGTGTTGGGAGATTATATCGCTTTTATGTTACGACAAGCACGTGTATCTCACCATCTTTTGGGTCATGATGGTGAGGAAATCGTTGAAAGAGATCTTGCCAGTGCCGTCCTTATCTACATCTGAGATCATTTTCTTGATTTCTTCCTTTTTGGGCTCAAACCCGAGGGCCCTCATGGCCACCTGCACCATGAAGGAGTCCATTAAGACAGATGCAGGCCTGTTTTTATGTCATCGCACAGCAGCTGTGTTGTATTTTTTTAAACTTACCTTAAGCTCCTTCACCTCAATGTACCCAGAACCGTCGGTGTCGAACAGCTCAAAGGCTTCTCGTATCTCCTGCCTCATTTCCTCGGGCAGTTCAGGCTTTGGACTGGTTTTCTTACGGGGAGCCACGGCCCCGAGCGAGGGCCTCTTGGCACTAGTGGCCTGAAAAAAATGAAGAAGGGGAAAACCAGATCCTTTCAGAACACCTGCACTCATATATAGGTATAGATATAGATATAGATATAGATATATATAGATAGATAGATGGATAGATAGATAGATGGACAGATGAGACTGTTGGCTTGAACATGTGCTGAGGAGAGACTCTGAGCGCGTTGGGAGAAGGATGCTGAGGATGGAGCTGCAGGGAAACAGAAGGAGAGGAAGGCCTAGTAGTAGGTTTATGGATGCAAGCAGTAGGATGAGACAGGATGGTGCAGAGGAGAGATGGAAATGGACACGGTTAAATTGCAGTGGAGACCCTAATCAGAAGAAGAAGAGAAACCACCAGCTAAGGTGTACAGAAACCAGAAAGCTCCTGCAACCTGAAATGTGCTAAGCATCCCTCCAGCGTAAGGCAACACATCTTCACACACAGTCTGGATTCCAGATCACAGCTAGCATTGGAAAACAGTCGTGACTCACCATAACAAGCGTAATTCCACGAACAAAAACGATCAGCACGACGCCCTATGATCGTATCTGACAGGCAAAACGGTCTTCTGTTAGATTTGAAACAAATTCACAGGGATCTTACAGATAATATTCAGCTACATCACTGTGCACTGGCAGCATCACACCCCTCCCTCAGTCCGGGGGGCTCCGGTTGGCTGGGTGGGCTTCGCAGAAGCTGATTGGCCCTTGCAGCTTTCTGGACCACCTTCTCAAGGAACTAATGAAAAACATATAACACAGTTTCAGATTTTTTGGCAGATTGCACTGTTTGCATTATTAGTTTCGCAATTTATAATGTCGCATCCGTATTCAAGCAGTGTTTAAATTGTATGCCGAGCGCACAGTGTTGCTATGGTGATTACGTATGCGTGCGCAGGCTACGTCGAATACGCTCACTGTACGCTAGGGCTCTGCTACTAAATAATATTAATAACATTATTAGTATTAGTAATGTTATTGGTGTCATTTACAAGCCATTTATTGTTTTATTGAGAGTAGAACTGTGGTCCCCTTATCCTTTATATTCCGTCGATTTTGTACAAACATTTAAAAACAAACAAACAAACCAAAAACTGTTTTCATTCGCACTATAAACTAAAAAAGTGTCGAGTGGTTCTAATACGCCAAAAACTAGCCTCACAAACGTATGCAAAGTTTTATTTCTGCAGAAATAAAAGCAGTGTGCAAAAAGTCAGAGCTGAATCTGAGAGACCGCCCCTGGAGGTTTAGAGGCGGGCAGTGGGATAGAACTGGTCACTGATTGGTCCATTGAATGGCGTAAGGTGACGTTAGATCTTCCCTATTGGTCAGAGACGTGTTTCACGTTGACAGCAGAGAACCAGTACAGCCAATAGCAGCGTCTTCCACTCTCTGCCCATAACACTGTTTCACACACGAGTCCACGCCACTGCAGGGCTTCTGGGGAAGACAGGTGAGTTTTACAGGTGAGTGGAGGAACTAGTGTCGAGATTTTATACGGTAGTGTATGAAGTTCCATGGTATCTTAGTTCTTCGGTGTGAAATAGTAGCTTCAGAAATATTATCTTTGTGACTTAACACTATATGACAAAAGTATTGGGACACTCCTCTTGATTGAATTCAGGTCGCATATTACTTCCAGTGAAAGGCAATCTTAATACTTAATACATTTTGGACAACGCCATGCCTCTAACTTTGTGGACATAGATTGGGGAAGAAAATTTTCTCTTCAAGCATCACTGTGCCCCAATGCAAGCTCCATAAAGATCCAACAGCTTTGGGATGCACTGGAGACTGCTAGCCAGGCCTTCTTGTCCAACTTCTGTACCTGACCTAATAAATGCTCTACCAAACGAATGGGCACAGATTGGCACAGAAAATCTTGTGGAAAGTCTTCCAAGAAGAGTGGAAGCTGTTCTAGCTGCAAAGGGAGGACCATCTCCGTATTAAACTCTGTATTTTAACGCATTGTCCCTGTTGGTATAAAGGTCAGACTTACCAATATATTTGTCCATATAATGTACTTGCCTTTGGGCTCCTTTTTCTTTGCCTTCCAGGGCACTTTGGTTATGGCGACACGTATCCGGTCGGTGAGTACTAGCCTGTCTTTTTAAATATTGGTATAAATTGTGTTCAGTTAGTTATTGGCATAGTGCTGCACGTGTGACGTCTTGTTCTCAACTGTTGGGTCAATGTTCGCTCTCCCCAGAGCAGCAAGCGGTGCGCTGTGATAGGAGGCTCTGGCTTTTTGGGCAGGCACCTTGTGGAGAAGCTGGTGGACAAGGGCTACTCCGTGACTATATTTGATATCAGACAGAGCTATGAGCTTCCTGGGGTCACATTCCACCAAGGAGATCTGTGCGATAAACAGGTGAGCAGACTGCCCTCCTGTGGGACATCTGGAGTTTTTTCAGATCTTTTAATCTTTTAATCGTTAAATACATCAATAATATACTTCATAACATCAATAATATTCTCTATACAACCAATCGTATCACTCGACTCCCTTGCGACCACCTTTGGCCAATTGAAATCCATGAAAACTACGTTTTTAAATTCCTTGTTATTTACTGTTAAATCATACAATTTTGGTTCAAATGCTTTCTTTCTAAACGTCTTTAATGGTTTCTACCAGATAATGTCATTTATCCATTTTTGATCGCAAGTGTAATTTTATATAATAGTCTTAGTTCCCAGTCAGGTGGGGGGGGTTCTGATGTCTCACTGCCCTCCAATGGAGCAAATTAACCCCACAGTTCTGACTCAGGTGGGACCTTAAGGATGTAGATAATGGTTTTGTGTTTGTGCCTGAAAATAAAATTGTTGTTAATCAGTTACATATTTCAGACTTGTTCCATTCTTGGCCCCAGTAGCATTGAGGATATAGAAAATGGCCGATTTTGAGGTTGTTTACTTACAAGTGCTTTGTGCAAACAAACTGGAATTTGAAAGATTAAAAAAAAAAAACCCAAAGGAATAAATATTTGATACTTATAACAAGAACTGATGTTCGTTAAAAACCTTATGCAGTAAAAATAGCAAAAAGTATATAACAGTATATAAAAATGAGATATAAACATATGGCCATTTTATAAAATCTATAAAATTGCTCATTTGGCCAAAAATGGATAAATGACAATCACTATAATTTTAATTTCTCAAGTGTTGAGTTTAGAATTAAAATATTTGAACCTAAATTGTGTGATTTAACGGTGTAAAGGTAGTTTTTCATGGGTTCGAATTGACCAAAAGTGGCCACAAACAAGCAGAATGTATAGTGAAAACGAGGAGGGCCCGAGGGTTCAAGTGTAATGTAGTATGTGAATATAGATAGTTTCTAAATACACCATCCACTCCCAAACACAGCACATTTTGAAATAATTGTCTGTGTGATGTCACAAAACCAGTGCATTTACCCACATCAGGTTGTCCAGCCTCTGTCAGTCCAAGCCTGTTCATTCACACCGAAGTCACGAAGCCTTGTCCCAGAAGCTCGCTAAGCCCTGTAGTCTTCCTGTCAGTCTTCTGTGCTGTAATTCAGGTGGATACAGAGGCCTTGGGGCTTAAAAGCATGCATTTGGCACAGACTGGTGGATTGCACATATTCTGTACCCAGCAAAATGATTAATACTGATTATCTGTCAAAACTAAATGTGTATGGAGTTCTCCAGATCACACCATAGACTGGTGCAAGCTCCTGGTTGTACTTAGATTTTAAACATTTACAGTTTTTGTATGAAATGCATTTTTTCGTCTAAGTTACACAAGACCTGTTTTGAAATACTTTGAGAGCCCGTTTATACACTTTGAATAGTTTCCTTTATTCATAAATCAACCGAGCACAGACGTGTCCTCGACTCCCATTAAGCTTTAACCAGGCTGATCATTTAAATTGGAAAATCTTTAACATTAATAAATGTAGAATGGAAATTTGCTTGGTTGTATTAGCGCGCAACATAATAAACCAAATCATTCTGAATCTTTTACATTTATTCATCATAGATTCTATACCAAGAAACGGAGTGAAGATGCCCTGAAAAGAATCCACATATAATTTATTCGTTCTTCTGCGTAGAGCTGAGCTCTCTCTGGATGCAGCAGATAGTAACACGACTGCTGACTGTTTTTGCGATGGACAAATATCTTTCTAGAATACGAAAAACACATGATAAACAGCATTTAAATGAGTAAGAAATCATGCTTTGGGAGCATTGGTCAACACTGTTGTTGTTGTTGCCCTACAGAGCTTACTTTGTATATGAATTTTTTTTTTTCTTAATTTTAAGCAGGTTTACAATAAAAAAAGAATATCCATTATGGCTGTGATTACAACAGAATGGACATTTTATGTAAAAAATGAAAATAGACTTATCTATTTATTGACAGCCATAAATACACACATTTCTATGACTAAAATGTTTTATATTACACTTTCATTATTAACTAATATAGAGCATGCTTGTTTTTTTGAGGTAGTTTGTTTATATACAGGTGTTGGTTATATATTACAAGCACAATTAATAAACAAAAGCAGTTTAATTCACGCTTCTTCCTGGCCATGTTGGTCAGACAGCTGTAAACAAGCCAGTCTCTTTAACTGCTCCTTGCCTTTATCTAAAGAAATAGCAAACATGGCTGGTTTCATTCAAAGGCCAGTAAAAAGCTCATGAAAAGGGTCATAAGTGGGTCACCATATGAGAATAAGTTTTTCATTTTTATTCCCTTTCACTTGTGTTTTTCTTGCCTTTTGTTCCCCCCAGGCTTTACTTGGAGCTCTGAAGGACGTATCCCTAGTGTTTCATTGTGCCTCTCCTGCCCCTTCCAGTGATGACCAAGCTTTATTCCAGAGAGTAAACGTCGAGGGCACGCGTTCAGTCATTCAAGCCTGTCAAGAGGCTGGGGTGCAGGTAAGCAGTGCAGGCATTACCCCCCCCACACTTCTCAAAATCATTAGTTTCTTCCCCCCACTTTTCCTGTACAAAAGTCGAGACCCCACAACCACCCCACCCACATACAACTACCTAAACGTAGAGCTGTACTCGTATCAGAGATGTTCACAAGTCATTTTTACCGAGTCCAAGTCAAGTCTCAAGTTACGAGTTGTAACGTTTACAAACAGCGACTCTAAATGTGGGATGTTTGAGCTGTAAATGTTGAGCTCTGAACGTTTAGAAGATATGCTAATAGGCCACGCCCCATGATTACAATTGGCTGTTGCTAAGCAGGGGGCGGGGCTGCGTGCTGTGATCTGCCCTCACCAACATGGAGGAT
>JBBJLR010000034.1:16645663-16659363 GCA_037577145.1 Brachypetersius gabonensis
TTATACCAACTATCATGCAGTATAGAACTAGCTTCATCACAAACACTGTACCTGCAGGAAAAACTCAACACAGATCTAAGATCAGCATGAAAAACACTACAGAACCCACAGAAACGTATACATTATGATTTTGACCTGTTGACCTTATTATTGCAAAATTTACATTTTTTTCTTTCAGTTTATTTTCTTTGGACATGCTTTTGCCTAGAACTGCATTTCATGAAGAGTTCACTTCTGTTTTCACAGCTGCCTGCCCAAGTCTGAGAAGACTCAACAATCTCTGGACCTGCTTGCAGTCGATGTAATTCCTATTGACACCAACACTGACAAGTGAGGGATTCGTCTTTTAAGGGACCCGCCTCCTACGTTTTCATTTTGTTTTACATTTCACTCATTGTATGGCATTATATATCAAAAATTGCAATAATTCCTTTTTACACAACCTTTATTCAAACTCTGG
This sequence comes from Brachypetersius gabonensis, assembly GCA_037577145.1. Classification (NCBI taxonomy): domain Eukaryota; kingdom Metazoa; phylum Chordata; class Actinopteri; order Characiformes; family Alestidae; genus Brachypetersius; species Brachypetersius gabonensis. Next base: position 16,646,124 of record JBBJLR010000034.1, read on the forward strand.
ACTCTGGTTTGGATTGGCTGCCCTGTATTGTGCCGCACTCTAAAAGGAATCCGGCCTGAAACACTCCTTATAACTTCAGCATGAATGAACTGAGCTAAACTGCAATATGCTGAGTATTAGTGTTGTAGTCAAGACCACCTAAACCGACATTGCAGAGACCGGAGGGAATCAAGACCAAGCCCAAGACCAAGACACACGAAGGCAAGACCAAGACTAAGACCGAAAACAGACTAGGGCTAGAATCGACATTACATTACTCAGATCAAAAGTAGAGAAAAAAGGCCTCGCTGTAAAGTGTCATTACTCGTTAAATCAAATTCATGTTATCTTTTCAATTATATTGTCCATATGTTGAGGCGCGTAATAAATAATGATACTGTTCTGTGATGATGTGCATGTGAGGTTTTCTCATCCCATCGAGACCGTTATGTCCGAGACTAAGACAAGACCGAGACCAAATAGAATCGAGACTAAGACAAGACCGAGACCAAATAGAATCGAGACCAAAACAAGACCGAGACCAAATAGAATCGAGACCGAATAGAACTGAGACTAAGACAAGACCGAGACCAAATAGAGTTGAGACTAAGACAAGACCGAGACCAAATAGAGTTGAGACTAAGACAAGACCAAGAGCAAGACCAAGACCAAATGGAGTCGAGACTAAGGCAAGACCGAGACCAAATGGAGTCGAGACTAAGACAAGACTAAGACCAAATATAGTCGAGACTAAGACAAGACCGAGACCAAATAGAGTCGAGACGAAGACAAGACCAAGACCACAGAAAATTGGTCTTGAGACCGGTCTCGAGAACTACAGCACTACTGAATGTGAAATAGAAATTTAAACATTTTACACAGAGAAGACGAAGAACACGTAGAAACATACATTTTCTTCTGATCTGAGCTTATAGATCTGATTTATTCTCTCCCTGTTAATCTCATTTTGCATCTTGGCCTCGTCCTCAGACTGAACACTGATAAAACAACCACAACCAAGACAGAGACAACAAAAACTGTTGTGCAGTCAAAGGACCCAAAGAGGTAAAGCAACACTTTATCTCCTTTACTTTAAAGTAAAAATGTATATTTTGGTTTTCTAACCTTCTGCCTTCATGTCTCTCACCAGTTTGACAGAAACAGTTACCATCACAACCACCAAAACTGAGATCATCACAAATAACAGGTATTGGTTTGTAGTAGCTCTTTTGGTGGAATACAGGTAAATGTGGTTATTTTAGATGGGAAAGTTCTAGTTTCTAGTTTGCTCATTAAGTACCATTGATTAATGGAATCCAGGCCAACCTCAGTTCAACCTTTATTCAGCTACAACTCAATGTATACCCATGGCGTCGACCTCAAAGGACATTTTTCCGGGTATTTTTAATAATAACTTTGTTTTCGTTTTGGGCGAAAAGCATGCAAAGTAAGATATGAAGCAGAAGATTACATCCCAGAGGCTTCTGCGGAGCACAGAATGAGAAAGCGTTTGCTTTTAGAGACTCTAATATTACCACTAATGCTGCGATGTGGTTTTCTCCCAGCTGTGCTATTATTTCTGTATCTCCTTGTCTTGTACCTGCCTGGAACTCATTTTACCACTCTGTGCTTGTGCGAACGTTGCGGACAGTGGGGTTTCTTTACATCATTGCTTTCCGCTTTCCTCTCTCGAAGGCAGGGGAACAGGTAAATGAGGCTAGTATAGCCAGGAGTCTAACTAAGACGTGAATAACGGCTGTATGCTAATCCTTTTTGTGAATGTGTTAATTCATACAATAATCTTAAATTCTGAAGATGATGAACTGTTTTCATTCTTAGACCACTTTGCACCAGTTGTAGTTCTGTGTCTCTGCGGAAGCTTATCAGAGCCTTGGTTTTTAAAATCCAGGGAAAATGTTCTTTGAGGAACCGATTTGTTAAACATGTAGACTGATGGAGAATTGCTAGCATTGATCTCAGCATTGCTTTGGTTGCTCCCTCAGCTCTCGGCCCCAGTCAGAGAAGGCCCTGGACCTGCTTGCATTTGATGCCATCCCCATCGACACTAAAAATGAAAAGTATGTGTGTCTTATTGGTTTTCCTTCACTACTGGAAAACTACAGAAAGCCTGTTTAGAGATTTTAAACCAAAAAAAAAAAACGTTTTTTTTTTTAAATCCTGTGCTCCTCTCAGGCTCAGCACTGAAATCACACCAAGGAAAGTCGAGACATCTCTAAAGAAGGAACCTGTGAGGTGATTGAACACTTTGATCATGCTTTAATTACATATTTTTTAACAGTATTTTCTCTGAAAAAACAATAAATAGATCTTTTTTTTAATATAATTTATTTTGCTGTCCAACACATATCATCAGGACACAACCTTAAAATAAAGTTAAATACTAGCTGCTTTTTATACTGTGCGTATTTATAAGGGTCCACAATTTGCTCCACTTTGCCTTTTTACATTTTTGTGAGATTTTGTTATGATAACAGCAATCGTTCACAACAGAATGAGATGCAGCACACAAAATGTCCACTAGGGGCAGTAGAGCCCCCCTCTTACTGCTCCCACAGCTGAGTGGAATGGAGAGCCCCTATTAACAGTCACATCAGAATACAATTTGCATATGACAAAGTGTGTTCTCGCCACAGAGTGAAATCAGTGTGAAATTGTTTTTTTCAGCTCTGTTGATCCATTTGATCCTATTCCAATTGCGAGCGAGTGCACAAAGAGGTAATGATTTGGGCTTAAAGGTGACAATTTCCGAATGTAATGCAATCATCTGTGTATACATCACACCTATTACAAATACAACACACTCTTTCCCTTTCTCCCACAGTCCCGTGGAGCTGTTTGATCCTCTACTCTTGGACAGGTATGTGCGAGAGCCAGATAAATGAACACAGTACTGAAAGGCGAGATGATGATATCAATCATAATGATGATAGTGATTATGGTGATGTGGAAGGTGGGCGGCATGAAGGCAAGGATGATCCACAAACTGCACCATAATAACTATGCATGCGACATTCCTGAGGCTTTGGAGGAAAATGTAGAGATGGCATTGCACATAAACTCTCAGAATGTAATGAAATGAACCTTTCAAGGGCTTAGGCACCACTGAAATGGCCGTGATGGTGCTGATTGATTGAAAAGAGTCTCAGCATTGATATTGACAAAACTTTTTAAACCTTTAAAACTTTTAGTTCCACGGATCCCAGCAGTTTGAGCAATGAGGAAGAGTTGCTAAGCCCTCTGCCTGAGTAAGTATCACTGACTTTAAGCTAAAATCTAATTAGAAACTGAATAGCCAGTTTATTAGTTACGCCTACACTATATGTTACGTTTTCTATATGCAAGTTTTCTGATTATGATTTTTTATTTACCGTTACATTTTCTTTATGGTCAGTGCGTTAAAAATGAAATGATAGTGTTCTGATTTGGGGCATATTTAGGGGATACACTATAAAAATAGGCATTTTATTAACCAAAACACAACAACATGGTTTTTCAATATATGCAGGTGCTCTTGGAACGTAACCTCCACGGAAAGCGGGGGATTATTATATATTATTTTAAAACTTTTTTTTAAACCTCCAGCTGATATCTTGTGTTGGCATAGAGCTGTTGCTGTTTATCTGACAGAAACTCATCGGTTGCACTGCAGTATTTACTGTCAGTGACAGATCTGGGACTTGCAGAAGGCCTGAAATGACGTTCTCCTGCACAAAAATGGTCCCATTCATTGTAAATCAAAACACGAGTGGTCGGTTCCTTCGCCGGATCGTGATTATACTGGTGGCAAACGTGCCGCACTTAAAGGACTCACCAATAGGAACGCAGATCCATCTCTCTACCCAGACACTGCAGAGAAAACTGATAGATCATTTTCTGTTTCTGTTCATGAACACTGTTAAATACAAACACAACTCTACTGAATAAAAACTAGTAAAACCTAGAAGTCATTAGGTGTTCGGCCTTTAAATTTCACTCAGTTCCACTCTGCCGGTGGTCCTATGGTGGTCCCTTTCTGTTAATGAACAAGATAGATGGGGGGCTGATAAATTATGCAGCAACAGATGGGTTACAGTCATTAATTGCAAACCTACCGAGTGCACATTCATGGTAGGTGCAGCTGCTGAAATGGCCAGTGAGTGTAGCTACAAAGCAGGAAGGCAACTCAAAATATCCTTCATTTTCAAACAGGTCCAATTTTAGTGCACGGAGGCTAAATGTTCAATTAGATTTTTTTTAATCCCAGTGAAAACTTCTTCTTGGCTGAAGATGTCATCCCAATCGACAGAAATTTGACAAGTTAATGCATTTATGAAATGTTCTAGTGTAGCATTTGCCTGTCTTGGAAGCACCTGCGTGTAATGGCACATCCAAGAGGTGAATACTGAGTACAAATTCGTGACTGGTCCCTTCTTTTGCATTCCAGCCTCAGCGATGACACTTCAAAGGAGCCTTTTGACAGCAGTGTGCCTGGCACAAACCAGAGGTGAGCGATCAAAGCCTCCAGTGCGCATTTTCTGCAGGGAGGCTGTGTGACTTTTGAATGCTGTCTCAGAGTCAGAAGAACATGCTGCAAACTGTTAAAGTCACATCTGAGAACAAGCGAGTTCTGTCTCTCTTCTCACACACTTCCATGCATTAACACAACACAATAGTCACATTGCTTGTATTATTAAGGGCCATGCTTGGATCAGCGACCTAGAACTGATTGTACACTGTGCTTCCTTAAAAAATAGCATTTCAACAAAAAGCAAAATCTCCTCTCCTATTCTTTAACACCACAGCATATCCAGTTACTCCCTCACAGGCGTCATCACTGACCCTTCAGAAAACATTGAAAAGGCATGAAATGGATCCACCTGAAGTTGATATTTTATGTTCTAGGTCATCTCACAATGGCTTCCCATCGGCCAGGTGGACATCCCACCTCACAGAGACCCCAACAGAGCAAAGGTACCGGAACACGTCATTCAGTTCAAAAAAGCGGCACATATTTTGTCATCTCTGGTGCTATTAGCTCTATTTGGTTTGTTTTGCAAAGATCTGCAGGGGAACACACAAAAAGGATAAAAGGAGTGCAAAAATTTGGCCAAAAATGACTTCAGTGTTAAATGTACTGAAGTCAAATCTATACAAATACTCCTAGAAGATCTTTCTTGAACATTGGGGGAGGGGTGGGGTATCAACATTCAGCAGGGCTAGCCCCACATATTTTTTATGCATGAATGAAAAATAAAGTTTTTTTTATAAAAACAACACACAATAATACAGCACAAAGAAAACTTCGACTAAACTGAAATAAATACATTAAAATAAACTACCATGTGTTTTAAGTGGAATGTATGCATGCTGCTTTGCTGAAACTAAACGTTTTAATGATGTCCTTTCGAACAGTGTTTTGATTGATCTTAATGAAAAACGAAAGGCAAAAACAAACACCTTCTGGGGCCTCGGGGTTGAACACAGGTGCTTCTATCATATCTACCAAAAAACAACCCTTCCAGCCGCCCTCGCTTTGATGCAGCTTTGCACACTCTTGCCATTCTGTCAAGCAGCTTCACAAAGCATCCATCATTTAATCATAAGCATTTAGATCCAAATGTCTGTGTGACATCAAGAACATACATTTGTTTAGGTGTGCCTTCTGACTGGTGCTAACAGTGTGGCAAAAAATCACAAAATTTTATGAAATCCATTACGATTGGTTGCTCTCAATCAGGAAATAAATACAGTAATCCCCCGCTCTTCCCCGGGGGTTACGTTCCAAGAGCACCTGCAAAACTGTGGTGTTGTTTTAGGAAAAAAGAAATATCTAAAAATATTTCCCTATCTGCCCCCAAATCTGCTCCCAGAACACTCAGTGTAATGCATTACCCTTAAAGAAAATGTAAAGGTAAACCCGTATTTGCAATTGCCGAGATATGCATTTCAGATGGTCGCGGGACAAAAGTATTGGGACACTGCTGTGCGGTGAATGGTTTTCAGGGAATAACCCCTGATCTACTGGGGCTAAAAATACAAATGAGGGCTCGTTGAAAAAGGTCTCCTGGAGATCTACCGAACGGTGGAGTTTGAAGTGTCTGAGTGCCTGCCTGTTGAGATATACAACTCGGAAGGTCAAGCTGAACAGGTCCCCTTGTGTGAAAACATCCAGAAAAAATATATTCATTTCCGCAAAAAAGTGTTATTGTAATTGTTTCTGTGTTATTGTGGGGATTTCCACGTAAAACTATCCGTGTGTGACTGAATCTGCGACTCCTGATCTGTGTAAACCTGGGGAGTTACTGTATATGTAAAGTGTACAGTATTTATGAAATATAATTGACAAGAAATGAAAATAGCCAAAAATATGTGAAAATGGCCATAAATATGTGAAAATGTCCAAAAGTGAATGTTTAAAATATGTTTTTGGGTGTATTTCCCTCCTGCGTAGGCCTATTGGAGCACTTTTAGGAGACGCATAGCTTTGAACAATTGTTTAAAATGAATTTGACCACATTTTATTTGCAAAAACCCTGTTCAGGAAGCATAGGGTTAAAGTTGGAGGCAGGACCAACCCAACCCTGTAACTACTCCTGCTCGATCCGTAACACAGAGCTGTCCTGAAAACACTGTGCTTACGTTTTTCCTCACAGGGAGACAAAGGCTGATCCGAAACCAATGGAGACGTAAGTGCAACTTTCCACACTCTTTAAAATAGTTGTAAAAGTTTCTTTAAATTTGCTTAAAATATTTCTTTGGAGAGATTACCTAGTTTTAATTTCATTAAGAGTTGTATTAAACAACTGTTAGCGACTATTTAGCAAGTATTGTTTTTGAATTTTTATATTATTATTTATTGTTAATGAGAGAAACTGTCAGACTGTGCTTTCCCGGGCTCATGATCATCAGTAGTTAAAGATCATGGTCCCAATTCAAGTTAATTACAAAAGAGCAGAATTGGGATGTAGTGCAGTGCAGACAGGGAAGAGTTAAATAAACCAATGGGGTTTGAGTTTATGTACTTTATTATTTTACTTTATAGTTTATTTTGTGTATTGTGAAAAACAAGAAATGTGACATTACCCAAATTTCCCCGTCCGTCCGTCCAAGTAGCTCATCATGCCCCAATTATGAATATGCTTGTGGAGATTAAATATGTATAAAACTGTTTTATTTTCTAAAAATGGCTCGGGATTTGTCAAGGGTTTAATATTTGCCAAAAAAGTAATGCTGATACTGATCGCTGCACCATGTGCATTACATACTGTAGCACCACTGTATGCCACTATATACTGTACACAGACCATAGCATGCACTAAGATTACTGATTTCATCTTGCCGTTAGTGGAAAATGGGTCATTTACAGCGTCGTGGCTTTCTATTGTTTGGGAAAAAAGCATTGAAACATAATAATCTAAGGATTATGAGTACAGGATGCAGACGTGTCCTATCTTATGAGTGATAAACAAGCTATTTGTAAAGCAAGACCTTTGTTATCTGTGTTACCAGTTCACTACCTGCATGGTGTAATGAGAGATGGGCTGTTGAGGCTGTATGGTCCAGCTTTCTCAGAAAGAACTGGTCTTTCTGCACAAATAACACTGATATAATACTACCATGAAGGACGTGTGGCAGTAGGCTGTGGGCCTTTGTTGGTTCCATCCTCTTTCTTGTCAATAGAATTAGCAATGTTAGCAAGGTTAGCATTGTTAGCATGCTTGATTGAGCTGCTCTTTTAATGTGATCTTTGTAAGTTAGTGGTATGTAAAGTAATGAAGTGCACAATGTTCAGTGCTAAAGCTTTCGTTTATCTTACTTTGAACAGTAGTTACACATCGAGCACCAGATGGGAGGACAGCAGTGTGGAGGAACCAAAGGACAGCGACAGTAAAAAGTATGTCGCTATCTTGTAGACCCTTTTTTATATCCTGGGAAATAAACGGATCTGTGAAACTCACAAATGCTCCTCCTGTCTTTCAGGGGCATTGTCTATGTTAAAGAGTACGTGAACTTGCCCCAGTTGTCCACGTACGGTGGCAGGTAAGACACATTGCATTTCATTCAGAATTAGCACAGTCGGGAAAGATGGGTGAAACGGTGTGTGTGGTTCATTTTCTTACTACAAATATGATTTAAAAACCGATATAAAAGGGCAAAAATCATATATATTGATTTTGGCACATCTAGAAATCAAAAGTTAATGAGGCGTATTACTATTTATATCACACTTACATGTTCAGGGATTTTGAGGAGGTTATCCTTGATCCAGGTCTTCATTGTTAAATACATCAGATTAAAGAATACACAAATTAATAAGGGCAATACGTAACAATTAAGAGCCCACCAGAAAGAGAATGCATGTTTAAAGTGAGGAAGATGGTTAGAGTGGTAAACATTTGCAGAGTTGACAGAAGACTGGAGAATTTTGGAGTCGCCAAATCCTCCCTAAATCAAAATTTAGCAGAGATTTGAGATGAGACGAAGGTAACAAACACTCAAAGTAGGTGTAAAAAAATGAATGATTATACAGAAAATTACCTCATCCCCACTGTTGGGTCTGGTGGAGGATCTATGATATTTGGGCCTGTTTTCCTACAAAGGCCCTGGCAGATCTGGACAGATTCTGAATTGAGACAACTTTTGCCTTCATGTTCTCAAATTTCATCAAACAAAGAATAATTGCTATTATGTTGGTAAAACATGTTGACAATGTACGAATGATTGTCTTTGTGGTTAATTACCTCAGTCTCTCACTGTAGAAAACATAGAAAACCACAAATAACAAAGCGCCCCCAGGTCAAATCCTAAGTGAACTTCTACAAAGCAAAACTGCTCCTAGATCAGTGTAGAACTCTTTAAGCTCAAAGGCTCCTAATATAAGGCAGTAGGCTACATTGAGCCTGTTTCTGTTCTTGCCCTCATATGTTGTATACGTTGACTTTTAGTGATATTTACCTTGTAAATGTAGTTCTGTATTTGTTCACAAAGATTAATAAACTTTCATTGCTAAGTTTATTGAACAATAGGTTTCTGCCACAATTGTTGCTTCTATAAGTTAAATATAAAACTAAGTTGTCGTTATTATGATTTGACGCCCCTCCCCTTCCCAACAAAAAAAAGGATGGAATGTATTTTTTGCCAAAGCCAAATGCCCTCCCACACATGGTCACACCTCCCTAGGTCAAATCCCAAGTTAACTTATACAAAGCAAAACTGCTCCTAGATCAGTGTAGAACAGCAGCTTACTAAAACGATCCAGAATCTGGCTTCCGGGTTCTTTAAGGCTCTTTAAGCTCAAAGGCTCCTAATAGAAGGCAGTAGGCCGGCGAATAGCATGGGAATAAAACACACCAATGTGCGACTGTACTAATCACATCAGCAAAACACAAAGCAATTGCTGCAGCTATTGTGTTCAATTTGGAGGCGCAGTAGACCGAGCACTGTAATGATCAGGGAATGAAGCCATCATCTTGTATTAAAAAGACCGATGTGTGTGTTCTCACCCACAGCGACATGGATTATCTGACCTCGACCAGTTCAAGCTACGCGTACAGCAGCCCCTCCAGGTAATATACACAACTAGCTAGGCTAATGAAAGCTGGCCTGAGGCCTGAAGGACCATATTAGAGAGGCTATTGCGCTGGATGACAAAAGGCCTCTCAAGCATTTATGAAACACTGAGGACTCGAGTGTCCTGAATATGTAATAATTGCATTCAGAATCTGATAAACAATGCCCAATTTTCTGTTTAGTGAAGCAGCACGGCTACATTTAAGAAGCTCCTCTATTAGCGAAGACATTTGTACAGTCCAGTTAGTCATAATTCTTGTGATGAACTCATTTCTTCATTGTCTTTTCTCAAAAGTACAAGCATGACCGCCTGTACCTACTGCGGCCGCCTGGTAGGGAACGACGCCAAGATCACTATCGAGCACCTCAACATCTCGTGCCACCCTGAATGCTTCAAGGTATTTACTAAGGCAGAACTTACGCAAACCGCTTTTTCTCAATTAGAATTGAAATGAAATAGACCACCAATTTATTGATGGGACTATAATCCCCCATGACGTAAATTGCTAGTAATAATATTGAAACAATATAATACTGCTCTCTGTGGACTGTTTTGCAAGTTAATAGCACCAGTGATGATTCACTTCTCTCAAGAAAAAAGTAAATTCAGACTTTTTTTTCCTTCTGTTTTCCCTTCAGTGCGGTATCTGCAGTAAACCAATGGGCGATTTTCTCTCCAGCATGTTTTTGCACCGTGGGACGGTCCATTGCGAAAGCTGCTATGCTAATGTTCTTTAGCCTTCAGGCTGAGGTGTTCTTTACGACTTTGATGAATATTAGTAATGTAGATCTGAGGTATACGTTCTGAGACGGTGTCCTTTTTGACTCGAACAGAAAGAAATGCATTATGTTCTCTTTGACTTTATCTGTATTTCTACAAAAGGGTGTGGGGTCAATCAGTTCACTTCGCCACACATTTTCCAGCACGTTTCAACCTGTCGACTGCATTCTTTAATTAAAACAGCGGTAATGATACTCTACAACACATTTTTGGTGGTTACGTTCCCTTGAATTTTTCAAAAATTGTGAAATTGAAGTGTGGAAAAAAAAAAAAAAAAAGGCCTATTTTTATACTCTAACCCCTAAGTATGCCCCCAAATATGCTTCCAAAACACTTTTTTATTTTAAACATCCTCTTAATACAGAACCCTTTTACAAAAGTAAAGGTAAACCTGTACAGTGCCCACTGTGCTAGAATGTAAATACAGATGCAGCCCCTATAAAGACTGTACTGTAATTCATGCACGCCCGTTTTGAAAGAATACATTCCTTTCAGAATTTTGTGAAGAATAACCGCAGACTGGACCTGTAGCTAATATCCAGGTTGAATATCGGAAACCGATCTGCAATAGCCTCCCTAACGACTATATTGAGCTCCGTTTCTGTTCTTGCCCTCATATGTTGTATACAATTGACTTTTAGTGATATTTACCTTGTAAATGTCATTCATTTGTTCACAAAAATTAAACTTTCATTCCTAATTTTATTGATCAATAGGTTTCTGCCACAATTGTTGCTTGTACAAGTTAAATATAAAACTAAGTTGTCATTATTATGATTTGACGCCCCTCCCCTTCCCTACAAAGAGGGGCTGGAATGATGGATAGGTACTTTTTGCTCCCCCAGATAAGCCGAATGCCCACCTGCACATGAAGTTCTGGTCACACCTCTGTTCCTACATCTTGTTACAATACTACTACTGTTTTAATGTTACTTTTTGTGCAAATTTCCTTGAAAGACAAACATGTTTGAGGGGGATAATAAAGGAATTACGTCGTTTTTTTTCTTTTCTTACTAGACTTTGAAACAGTTTTCTTCTTCCGTTTCACTCTTTTAGGTTGAATATTTTAAAAAATAAAAGAACCTTTAATATCTTATTTCTTTATCTTTAGGGCTGCAAAATATCAGCGCCACGGTAAATAAAGTTTGTGTACATTGTCTTTTATTGAGTTGTCATTCTGGCTTACAAAATAAAGTATAAAAAGAAATATAAATATATAAATACTTCATACTGAATTTGTGTCCTGACATGCATGTCTGAAAGGCAAAAAAGGCTTAGAAAACCTGAACAATGACTCAAAGTGATCTTTGATGTTGGACATGAACAGCAGCGTGACAAACATTATAAATCACAGAAGGGCTTGTTTATAACAGTAAAACGCAGAATAAGGATGACTTGTGTTTCTATGCTGATTGTCCATGAACATGACATAAACAGACGTCAAAGTCCCTGTTAGAACAAAACCTTATCTCCGCTTCCGTTTTTCTTTTTGAAACGTTATTGTGAGGAACTGGCTGGTCGAACATGTACTTTTCGTCCTCAGGTAAAGTTACTATTTTGTGAGATACGAGGTTTTATTCCAACAGCAACAATCTAAATACCGAACATGGATGCCTTCACCTTGACATCATCCACTCTTAAGAATATATAAGCAGTTTCCTGTGTGGTAAAATGGTTCACGTGACTTTTGGTAACTGTAAGCTTAGCAGTGACCAATCGGCCAACAGAACCACGAAAAAATGTCTTCACTGTTAGTGAATGTCTTCACTCAGTTCAGCTCAAGTGTGCAGACTGTAAGACAGTAAGCTGCTTTTGGGAATTCAGCTTTGGCCTGAGTGGGTGTACTTTGACACAGTAAAAGCAGTCCATGAGTTGCTGGAGACTTCATGGTATAACACCTTGGCTCTTGGGTCACTGGCCACTGCCTCTCTTCACTGCCAGTCTGTGAATGTGCTGCCACAGCAGTCCAGGATCAGACTCGTTATGCCTTATCAGCGACACCAGACCCTCGGCCTGGTCCAGGCTCTGCCAGTAGTCCTGCGGCCACATCTGAAGCCAGCTGAACACAAAACATAATGTTTATTCTCACCCCTCTTTACCACATGCTTTACATGTTTTGATACTGGACCCCTTACAGAAAGACATGTAGCACCAGTATTTTATGTATATTTTCTCAAATCAAACAAAACCACACTATCTGCACTTTTGCTGCATTACATCCATTGAAAAACAAAGTGTGGCAAGCAGGCCAACACTGTACTCCAATACTTTTCACCTTAAAAATGAATACAAAATAAAAATCTATTGCTTCAAATGTCTGTGTATGAGCTTCGAATAGTATCAAAACGTGTGTGTGGTGAATGTTAACCACTGTTACTTTGGCTCTAGCATTACCGGAGTGGTGGTACTCTGTCTACTCATAAAGTGAAAATTTCTGCATTAAACGCTGCTGTATAATACCAGAGACAAGTTCATGCTATGATTGAATGAAGGCAGCATTACAGGTTTCTCAAAGTGACTTAAAAATGCTTAAAAAGCAATAAACCGAATTATCTGATACATGCACAGGAATGGTTTTAGGTCTCATGCTTTTGCAATAAGAAACAGTCTGATGGACATTTCTATGCATTTTCTTCACAGTGTTTTCGCTCCGTTTCATTAAACTGCTAATGAATTGAAAGACCTGTAATGGTCAAAACAATCAGTTCATCACACAGGTCAACACATTTTTTTTTTTCAATAATCAGAAACCACACTTTTCTAGACCAGATTTTTATGCTGATTTCAGATCTTATATAAAAAATATTAGATTTTTTTTTTTTAAGCGCAGGACCAATCAAGAACTGTTTCGATATTTTCAGAGTGAAGTCAGACAGGCCACACTGTGGCATAGATATAATGATCAGAGTC
>JBBJLR010000034.1:16659463-16676063 GCA_037577145.1 Brachypetersius gabonensis
CAAACACTGTACCTGCAGGAAACACTACACACAGATCTGAGATCAGCAGGAAAAACACTACAGAACACACAGAAACTTAGAGAATAATAAGACTTCAGCCTGTAAAATTAACCTTGGAGTTTATAAGGGGTTAAACACTGGAGGCTATCACAATTCCTTCACTTACCCATCACTGGGGTCAATCTCTTCTACAGGTCCGTAGCCAGGGCTAGGAAGTGGGCAGCCCATATGGCTGTTTGTGGCCATCCTGGGCTTGGGCACAGGGTTCTTCTCTGGGTCCTGTCTGTGAGCTTTCATCGCTGCCAGACGCTCATTCTCCTGGTTGCACACAAAACACTCGAAACCATTCAAGTAATTGGGCTTGCTCATGTCATTGACACCCCACTCTCTGCTCTGGAGCCCTTCCAGCAGACGCAGGTTGGTGATCTTGCTAGGTGTTTTGTAATCCAAGTAACGCAAATACTTCTCGTCATCCTCATCCAGATCCGTGATAAACTCAGCGAGCTCTTTAGGGGAGGGAAAGCTGTCGATGAGAACGGCAGAATGAGTATTTGGGAGCCAGTCGGCCACAGACGACGAGCCCCTGTAGATGGGGACGCATCCTTGGTGCATGGGCCGCCATAGTTTCTCAGTCATATAATCTGGGCACAAGCCGTTTTCCATGGCGAGGTGGAACTTATAGCGGGCTACAAAGCGCATAAACTCTGGGTGCTCACCGGTGGCGGTGCTGGTGTCCTCCAAATGCTCAGGCAGAGGCTTGTTATTAAGACACTTTCCATAAGAGTCCACCTACAAAGAGTGTCAACATATATAAACATGTTAAATGTCAACTGAATTTTAAATTTAATTCAAATTTTGTTAAGCCCTTCTCTTCATCGCATTATCTCTTTCACGCTCTCTGCCATGCTAACATGAGTAGAACATGAGTAGGCGACTACACAAATTCAAAACGTCTTACTGTTCATACAGGTGGAGTATAAAAGCAGAAAGTCTAGCAAACTTTAACACTCAAAGAGCCATTTGGCCCCGGTTTCCACAAAAGAGAAACACCGGGAGCCACAAATCCTTTTTGACCTCTAAAATTGTTTTTAAGATCACAATAATCTTCAAATTTCAAACTACAAAAAAAAAAAAGAACAGAAATAAAATACACTTAACACCTAGAACGGCTGACAGCGTCAATTGACACGGCCTATTGGAGCAGCAAGCATGCTCTGTAAGAGACACATGGGTGTGGTGTAGGCACATGATCAGGAAGAGTCTTGTGCGAAACTAGGCACTCGGTCAATTGACGCACGCAGCTGTTATAGGTATTGCAAGTTAGCCGCCGTTCTAGGGTTAAATTACTATTTAGGGAGCCGCAACATAACGATGAAAGAGCTGCATGCGGCTCCAGAGCCACGGGTTGCCGACCCCTGATAATCTGCACCTCACTGTAAATCATATGCCGAAAAACAGCTTTGGGCGCTCTAAACTTTTTTCCACAGCCCACAGAACAGAAACACAATCTCTCTTACATCCTCACACACCCATGAAACCAAAGCGATTTTTAGCTTGGTCATGGGTGCTTCTGGACACCAGGGTTACAACCAACTCACTACAAGCCTTTAAACAAACGACATAATATAAGATAGATAAGATAAATCTTTATTATCATTAACACTTTTTCAAGGAACAACGACATTTAAGGTGTAGTCGACTCAGTGTGAGGCATATGGTTAAGACATGAATAAAATAAGAGTGTTAAATAAACAAATAGTAATAGTAGCACACAAGTTATATACAAACTGCACTGGTGGAATAAATATGAAATAGCCCAAAGACAGCTCCTCAGCTCTGCAGAAGTCTGAGAGCTGCATTAAAGACAACATTTAGACGGCCATTAGAGAGGTATGCCTGTATAGTCAAGATTCTGAATAACATGATTGCAAAAAAGCAACTATCCCACATTAACATACAGCCTGCCCTCAGAAACCCAACGAATCGCCCCGACTTCAAAAGATCTGTCCCACGATATCGGAAAACCTCAAGCAATGAGAAATAGACTAAAGAGTGAATAAGATAACTTCAGCATTTAGGGAAATGTTTCCTTCACCTGAAGCTTTAGAACATTTGTTTCAAAACATTTCAAATGCTAATTGTTGCAAAAATGATCATTACAATACAGTACATTATCATTTCACTCCAACCTTTCTCGCTGTTCATAAAACACTTATTGTTACACATGTTTTTGGGCTCTAGTTTGTGGCACACGCATCTGTAGAGCAGGAGTTGCTAATGTTGAGGCCGATACTGGAATCACAACATTAAGAGCAAATGTTGCCTTAAAAGAAAAAAAGATCCTATTGGATACTTTCGTTTTCAGCAACATTTCAAACTTGATATTTAATGACGTATTTATTGGACTCCAAAACAACAGGTAACACTGGGCTACTGTCCAAAAACTAACTCCCTGTAATGATAACCCAGATACATCTAGTTCCAGTTTCTACATTTTATAAATATTTGGGTATCAGCATAACCAGCTTCATATATTTAGAAAATGGCCCACAATTAAGTCCCATATTTTATAAAAACTTTTTAACACTAGTGACCTCCAGACTAACAAATCTATAAATCTATAAACACTTACCTGTATGTACTTCATGAGCTCCTGAACAAAGCGGTCCCGGTCTGAAGGCACGTCGCAGTGGGACTGCATGTAGAGAACCGGAGCCAGCCCGGCCCGCCTCCAGCGGTTCTTTTCCTGCAGGGGGACTGAGGGAGGCTTGAGGAGGTAGTCGAGTGAGGGCAGCCACTGCAGGGTGAGGGGATAGTCTGCCTCCCTGCTGAAGGTCGCTGTGTAGTTGAAAAGCCGGATGCCAGGACCATGCGACAGGACGTAGTTGTTCATGGGTGACTCTTCATGAAACAGAGCCCATGTCTGGTGGGGCAAGCGGGGAAGCGGGGCTTCATAAGCCCGGAAGTCTGTGCCATAGAAAATGATGGCTGCAGTGCGACGGTGCAGCTGGACCTTGCGGTTGCGCGTGACCAGGCATGACGAGCGGACACAGTCCACCCGCTCAGTGTCCCCGGGAAAGTGGGGAAACAGGTTAGCACTCCACCACAGGAGGATGGGTAATTCTTTGTTGCTGCGCGTGTCAGTGTTGCCGGGGCCTCTGTAGGAGCTCACAGCAACAAACTCCATGTCTGTAAGGGCACTTTGAGGCTGGAACACAGCCCTGTCCACAATGTCCAATGGCTGCTGGCCCCTGCAGGACAGTGTCCACAGCTGCACGAGCCACAAAGACAGCACACAGCCGGCCCCTGCAGCCTGAAGAGCAAGACGGACAGTTAATGTCACTACGAAACACAACGTACCTCAAATGTGCCTCATCTGACCTGAATTCGCCCTGAAAATAGCTCTTCATTTGAATTAAGTCCCCGTTAATTTGTGAACCGATCCTTTAATTTGACCTTGAAAGCGGATTTAAGGCAAGAGTGTAAAACCTCAATCTTAAACATAAGGCATTAATTCAGGAGGGTCTATTAATTAAGAGGCAGATTTGAACAAGTAAGGGGGGAAATCTCTTAATCTGTGCACTTTCCCCCTTATTTTTCCTTAATTACCTGGAAACTAAGGTCAAAATTGAGGTCATTTTAAGGGGTAAAATTAAGGGGTTCCCACTAAAAGGAATATCCCCGTGTTTTCAACCTAACCTCTGTCAGTATCACACTGTTTCTGCAGACATTTATTTAAGCGTTTGCCTGTATAATAAGAACACCTCTTGACATATTTATAAAACAGGTGATAGGGCAGTTGTTGAATTCTGTAATTAAATCTTAAAAAAAATAGACTTAAATGAAGTCTGAGCCTAAATTCTTTCAGATTCGGAGGCGGTCCAGAGCTGTGTTCTCTATACTGCACGCCGCTCCTCATTTAACATTCCTTATTACAGCACTGAGCCACGATTAGACTCTACTGATATCAGAGGCTGAATGTAATACTGCAATTTTCCAACAAAAAGTTCAATAGTGAAATGATTCAATAGTGATTTGATCAAATAATGCACAAAAATGTTCTGCAAAAATGCATTTAGTTAAATGCATCCATTTATTGATTCAGCAAGTGCCCAAATGGCTTTTACTGTGAATGCATGTTAAAGTGACTTGATTTGTGTTTGAGGAAACACAGAAATGATTGTCCATGGTAATAAATGCTCTGAGACAGATGTACATAAAGATGAGGTTGAAAACCTCTAAAGAAGAACAGGAACACTGGGTTAGTCTCACATCTAAAGAGGAACTTGAATACTTGATGAGTTTCTCGCACATAAAGAGGAACTTTAACGCTGGGTGAGTCTGTCCTGTCTTAAGGAGAGTTTACCAGGAGATTCACGTTCTGGGAGTTGGTCCCTCATTTCTAGTTATAAGCTCTTCTTGGAAGGCTTTCCACAAGATATTGGTGTTTCTGTGGAAAACTTGTGCCCATTCATTCTGTAGAGCATTTATGAGGTCAGAGAAGATGTACAAGAAGGTCTGGCTCACAATCTCTGTTCCAGTTCTTCCCAAAGGTGCTGGATGGGGTTGAGGTCAGGGCTCTGTGTGGATCAGTCAAGTTCTTCCACACTGAACTCCTCCAGCAGGTCTTTATAGAGCTGCTCTGTGCTCTGGGACACAGTCCTGCTGGAGTAGAAAAGGTTCTTCCCCAAACTGGGTCCACAAAGAAACATGGCGTTGTCTAAAATGCCTTGGGATGCTGAAGCAATAATATAGCCCTTCATTGGAAGTAAGAGAACTAGCCCAAACCCTGAACCCCTTAATTTTAAGTCTTAAAATTACCTTAATTTCTAAAAAATTAAGGAAAAGTAAGGGGGTAATTGCAAAGATTAAAGCTGATCAGGGTGTAAAACTACTGAATTCTCCCCTTACTTTTTTCAAAAATGTCCCATAAATAAAGAACCTCCTAAATTAATGCCTCGTGTTTAAGATTAAGGGGTTTCACACTCATGCCTTAAATCCAATTTTAAGGTAAATGTAAGGGATTGGTTCACAAATTAATTGCCACTTACTTCATATTAAGGGGTTTGGTGTATCTTCAGGGGTAAAATAAGGAAATGTTAAATAGTACATAGTACATGTGTTTTTCGTATTGACAGGTGTGTCCACATAGCGTATCTCTTTGGGCCACGATACTAATATCACGAGATAAAACTCGCTTGCCTTACAAGGTTTTGTTGGAATTTTTGTTTCTTTTTTAGGATATTAAGGCGCTGTGTTGCAGGGATCTTTTTTTCTGGACAGTCACTCCTAATTTTAGAGATGTGTCCCAATAGTTTTGTCCATATATTGTACCTGGTTACAGAATACTGACACGTTCACGTGCTCTACCTCGAGTAACACTTAACTGAGGGAGTGTATAAATAAAACTCAGACACTGACTTTAAACGTGTAAACAGCTGATAGTTGTCATGCAGCGTTGCTGTCTTTAGTGGGATATCAGTAGAATTAAACTGCATTAAATGCCTTACCATTCTTAAAGCAGGGTCGCTGAGTCTTCGGGTGGAATCTGTTCTGACAAAATTACATTCTTAATAAACACACTAAGAACAGATTTGGAGCCTTAGCTCTTCTTCCACGTCCATTTTAAGGGAAGCCTGTGCTTTATCGCCACCTGGACTTTGGGATACGGCATAGACACACAGGCTTCAGCCTTAAAGGCTTCAGGAACAAACAAGTAAACAGACCGAGTTCTCCCAATAAAACACCAGGCGAGGAACACAGTGACAGAGTTTCACATCTATTTTCAGTTTGCAATGTGATCTAATGTATTGCAACGCAATGTAATGCAGTGTCATGCAATGTAATAGAATGCAGTGTCATGTGAACTTCACAGCTACAGTCCATTTCCAGCCCCCTGAGAGGTTTTTCTTTTTGTATGATACACTACGAAACACTAGGCACTGAAAATGTGCTTAACTCTACCGTCATTTACCCCCGAAAATACACCAAACCCCTTAGTTTGAATTAAATAAACGATTCATTCAGGAGGTTCTATTATGTAAGGGGCACATTAGAAAAAGTAAGGGGGAAATTCAGTAGTTTTACTGAATGTAAAATGTGATGTAATATAATGTAATGCAGTGCAATGCATTGTAATGTGATTAAATGTAGTGTAATATAATGTAATGCAGTGCAATGCATTGTAATGTAATGCAATCTAGTGTAATATAATACCATGTAATGCAAGATAAGAGCTCTTCAACACAACAGTATAATAGAAAAAGTACACTGTACAAATATTACAAAAATATAAATATAGACGTTTGTGCGTATGTACAGACACACGCACACACACATATATATGCAATGCACTGTACTGTAATGTACCCTAATGTAGTATAATCCCATGTAATGTACTGTAATGCACCGAATCCCCGCCCGGGATTTGGACGTTAGGACCCCGCGCCGCCCTCGCCCTCCCACCGCGTCTAAATCTCCACCCGCCGCCGTGCAGAATGAGGTAACGAGGATAAACATCTCATGACAAAGTGAACAAACTCCCCGTTTAGCTGCTTATTTGTGTTGTTTTGTGGTCCGACTCTAATTTAGATCGTGTTAGGTCTCTGAATGATCCCCGAGAGCTTTATTCTCAACACCAGAGCTGTGCATGATGTGGCTAAACCTGGAGACTAGCGTTAGCATCCGAGATTTTAGGGTTTCTTCTTGCACAACTCGGTATATGTGACGTACTCGATACGAACATAAAGTACATTCGTGTGAAATAACACTTTTTAACTCTATAAAGACAGGAGCTGCACTGGAAATGAGAATAGTTTAACACTTGACAACACTGGAGCCTGTCATGCTCTTGTGCGCATGCGCGAAGGATGGCGCTGTCTCGCAGTTTACTGCTCTTATCTTGTGGCTTTTTGTTTTCTAGTCATTATGTTGATAAAATCGTAAGAACTGAACTCCTAACTAGAAATGAGCATGCATTCGTGGAGTTTATAATCCGATTCACAGTGTAAATGGTTGGTTATTCTGCAGGATAAGTGATGTCATGTAAGTAGATGAGTCGTGATTTCCTCATTCCTCCAAAATGACATGCTTAGGTCTGCTAGATCCTTAAACACTAGTTGGCTGATCCCTCAAATCACTGTAGCTGTCCAATCTTTGTACGTCCTGTAAGAGGGTGGTACCCTGTCCAAAGTCTCAGGGTCATCCACACAGATAAACACTGCTCAGCTGCAGCTGAAGCTTTTTTTTTTGTTCAAAAAGTTCTCTATTGCATTCAGCATGCTTGGTGTCCACTTGCAAAAAGGTTAGACGTTTTTTAAAAAGCTGTCATTATTAGATCGCTGTCTCTTAATTAATCTGTGGGTTTTTTTTTGTGTTTTAAGGATATGTTGAGCCTGTGTGCCACC
The DNA here is from genome assembly GCA_037577145.1 of Brachypetersius gabonensis. NCBI lineage: Eukaryota > Metazoa > Chordata > Actinopteri > Characiformes > Alestidae > Brachypetersius > Brachypetersius gabonensis. Next base: position 16,666,870 of record JBBJLR010000034.1, read on the forward strand.
CAGCCTTCGCTGGCGACATGAGTGGGAAGAGCCTCCTTCTGAAGGTGATCCTGCTGGGGGACGGCGGCGTGGGAAAGAGCTCGCTAATGAACCGCTATGTGACTGACCGCTTCGACTCACAGTCCTTTCACACCATCGGTGTGGAGTTCCTCAACCGTGACCTGGAGGTAGACGGGCGGTTGGTTACTCTGCAGATTTGGGACACAGCTGGCCAGGAGCGTTTCAAGAGCTTGCGCACGCCCTTCTACCGCGGGGCCGACTGCTGCCTCCTCACCTTCGCCGTGGACGACCTGCAGAGTTTCCAGAACCTGGGCTGCTGGAAGAAGGAGTTCATGTACTACTCGGATGTGCGTGACCCTGAGCGGTTCCCCTTTGTAGTGCTGGGTAACAAGGTGGACAAGGAGGAGCGCGAGGTGGGCGAGGATGAGGCCCGGGCGTGGTGTGAGGAGAACGGCTGTTGCCCATACTTCGAGACCAGTGCCAAGGACGACACCAATGTGAGCGCCGCCTTTGAGGCGGCTGTGAGGGAGGTGCTGGCCAGCGAGGAACAGATTGACCACGCCTTGCTAAGCAGCACTATCGACCTCCATGGCAACCGCAAAGCACCCCGTTCCTCTTGCTGCTGAGGCGTCCGCAGATACCACGGTGCCTTTGTGGTCCCTGGACCTGCCATGTCTACACACTGGCTGACGGTGACGAGGCTGGCTTAGAGTGGGCATAACCGAATTAATAGATTTACCATTATAGTGTAACATACCATATTTTATAGGTGTCTGCTTTCTGCAGTCTCGCACCTGTAATGCCGTAGTCTAAGCCGTCTTTTTCTGCCAGAGGCTCTTGTGCTTGTGCAGTGTTGAACGACGCCGCTTCCTTGCCCAGGCGGTCTCTGGGCTCCTGCGTTCTTCACCACACTCTGTTGTTCCCAATAGCACAGTCAGCTTTGTTGCACAAATCATCACTCTGTTACTTGCTTGGCCTGCCATCAGCATTCCTCTCAGTTTATCAAACAGATTGCTTTTTTTTGTTTGTCCCATTATTTTGCTGGTGTTTTTGTGTTCTGTCGTAGGCTAAGCGCTGAGAGATAAACTGAGTGTGCACTACTGTGTAGGTCTGAAAAGTCAGATTTCAGTGTTTTTGCTGGGTTGTGTGTGTATATGTTGGAGAAAAAGGGAATTTATCTTTGATGTGGAGTTAAAGGGTGTGAACAATGTGAATGGTTAGGGTTTTTTTTTATTTAGGTACCTTGATCTTGTCACGCTGTGGTGCAACGTTGTTACAATTTTTTCTTTTTAGTGCAAGATGCTCTGTTGTTTCATTTGGAGCGGTTTTGTCTGTGTGAGATGGAGCGTTAAGTTTGGAGCTCGCTCCAACAGTCTGTTAAAAATAAGGGCTGTTTTGCTCTCTGTAGAATTGAGGGCTCTAGTCCCCAAACGTCTTTAAAGGAATGGCTTTCTTTTGTTTGGTGTAGATCCACATTTAGTCTTTCATATCGGAGCGTACTGGGTTGAGTTGGTACCGAGTCATCACTAATTTGATTTCCGTAGTGGTTAACTTTTATGCTCTCTGTATTTAAAAAAAAAATGTTTTTAGAAGTCAGCAAAAAAGACACATGACTAATTTCTTCAGTGCTTTTTGCTTGGCTGTTTTAGAAGAGAACCAATTAGCAATCAGTTTAGTCCCTCATCTTACCCTCAATTCAGTCTAATCTGAATGTGATGATGATAAAAAAGGAAAAAGACCAAAGCACACTTGCCCTAGTTTTCTGCATTTAACTCCAATCCTGTTTATACTGTTTAAAAAAGGTACTTGTGAACAATCCTGTTGTTTCGGACATAAAAGGCCCATCTTTGGTACTTAAAATTTTGATATTATTGACGTATTTTCTTTGAATGTTCTGCTAAATCGTCCTGGAGATCGACCTGTCGTCGCAGTTTGAGTGCCGCCTGAACTGACGCGATCCTAATGTTCATGAGTTTGATATTTATTTGCGCTGCCTATACGAAGCAAGAGATGTAGCTCATGTTTCCTTCCATATAAACGTTTACTGACTTCCAAGCCTGAAATGGGGCATGCTTTGTCGCATTAACCTGGCAGATGGTTTTCAGGTCTGCTTGCTCTTGCATGTAAATGCTATAACACTTAGAACTAGAACAAGGCTACCAACCTTTTCTAGCCGAACCCCACTCACTGAAAACGGCTCCTGAGAATGGTTCACTGTGAAACGGAATCAGTTAAGGCACTGTGTCTCCCTTGGCGCTTTGGTACGTAAAGCTATAGGGCCGTTTGCTCTCTTATGTTGGAAATAGTATTTAACTGCCAGACTCCGATGGTATTTTAAAACTGAGGTACAGACATAAGCTGCAGCAGTGTGTTCACTGTGATTCTGACCTGGTTTTATTACACCAGGTTTTACAGTATTTAGTTTGTTACAGATGGAAGGTACTTGCTCGTGTGTATCGAAACTGTAAGATCCTGCATATGTTTAAACTGTCTTTTTAAAATAATAGTTGTTCATAGACATGCCTGTTGAATACGGTTTTTTTTTTATGGCTGCAAGTAATTGTATTTTTCTCTGGTTTCTGGTACGCTGCGTTAAGCTCTATTTACTTGTAACAGGTGAACACTGAGAACACATTAACTGCTTTACAATGTGTGTTTCGGCTTATCGTTTACACATTATTTTCCATTCCAGCGGCATCCTTGATTTTGTATGTCTGTTACTTGCTGTTCAGGGTCAAGTCTCTTGTTAGTTTTTTTTGAGGGCCGTCACTGCCCTGAATGTCAGCTGTAGCTCGGTGAGCTCACGTCAAATGCTTTGTACGCATTGCACTGGGGATCCATTCACAAAGGCTGTGCTAGAATAGTTGAAAATTGCCGTCACCAATGTCTGAGTATTTGCTTGATGTGCTTTGAAGTTCGAGTTGAGTGTGAGGATGCCTGAGAATGGCCAGGCAGCTTCTTAAACATCCAAACCCCCCCCAGCGCAATAAAGGAGGTCAAGACTGCCTTTGTTTACAAACCAAACTAATTCAGTTTGCTAGTATGCAATGCCAGTGCGATGATGAATAAACCTTACAACTTACAATGTGTCTGACTTCTGTGAAAACACAAATTTTCTACATTTGTTGAATAGATGGGGGAAAAAAGCAAAGACACATTGCGAGAATGACGATGTGTATTTCACAGGATTTCACTCATTTTACATGTGTAGAGCATCCCAAGTGCCAAAAACATACTGAACATAAATTCTTTCTGTTAACAGGGGAATGCAAACCTGAAATCAAAGCACCTTTTGGTCATGAACATCTGGTAAAATAATATTTTACAAAAAAAAAAAAACTTAATCGTAACTAATTTGTGGTTGTTGCCCCTAACAGGGACTGTCGGAGTCGGGAGCATAAGGAGAAGAGACATTGCTGCCATGGCCTCTCAGGAGGCAGCCAGATATGGCACACTTCCTCTTCTCCTTAACTCTGCAGCGCTGGTCGTTTCGCTGAAGCCACCATGAGGCCACGTGCAGAGGACAGTGAACCTGTTAATGAGAAAAAGAAGCTGTGCAGAACCTCATCTCAAACCCTGACAGAATCAAGAGGCCTGTTCCAGAAGTCCCTGCTATACACTTTATTACCGAAGCACCTTCAAAATCTCAAAAGCACCTAATAAACTAATACAGAGCCAACCAACCGGTTAAAGAAAAAAAAAAAACCTGGGTTGGATAAAGCATTCGCCGTATAATTTACAAGCACTTTGAAAACGTTCTAACAAATATTGTTAGTAGCACAAGATATAAAAAGACTAAAGTAGAAATCTTCAGTAGGATTAGTTAAAAACACTAGCTAGATAAAAACAGAGTTATACAATAACTACTAAATCTCTCCTGATAGTTACAGGGGCAAAAGATTTAAACAAACCTTAAACAGCTTTTTAGAAAACCAAGCTTAAACTTGCACTCACCCAACACTAGGGGGAGCCAGAGTCTCCCACTAATAAATAATGGTAAATGACAGACATATGAAATATTAAAATGATTCCACTAGAGACTGTCAGTGTTAGGTTTCGGTTAAAAAAAAGTCCCTGATTTTTTTTTAAAATTATTTGCACAAAGTCTAAATCTGCTGAATTGTCTTTACAAGACAACCATCACAAACAGCCCCCAAAATAGCACCCACACTCAAGGACTTGTCTCTTTTGTGTCCCCGTCACAGAAGGGCTCTATTCAACTAGCTGAAAAGTTTTGCCCCTTTTTGTCATGCGGGTCTCCCCCTGCACGAGGATGTGACCCTGGGTGTGGGGTTTGGGACAGGATCCTCTCCTGATTGGTCCTTTTGATTAGTGGGCTTGCCTCTATTATTCTCAAGACTGTGAGAAAAAAAAAAAAAGTGCCGAGGCAACAGCAACTAGGCACACACTGGTTCGTCTGGCACCATGGGAACCAGATGTGAAAGACCGCCACCATTGTATCCTGCCATCGGCAACATGAGAGGCCCGTTTTTGGTTCCCCCCCACACAGAAAAAAAACAAAGTGAATGCTAATATATGTCTGGCTGGGTTTTCTAACCAAATTATCCTTATTTGATCAAACTAACCAAAAAAAAATTCTACAAAAAACATCTAGTAAACTATGCTAATATCTGGACAACCCCCACATCAAATGATATTGCTGGAAAACAACCAGCAACTCAACACAAAAAGAATGCCATTTTGTGTTGAGTTACAAGTCACTAAACAAATAAAACAGCAACGCATTTAACAAGTTACATTAAAAAAAGCAAAACAAAAAAATCTGCAAATCACAGAATTCGTGGAAAGTGTCAAAGCTGAAGATTTTCATCCATCAGCAGGGAAAAGGCACTACTGAGCAGAAATTCTGGATTTCTATCATTGCTATGCGTTCTCAAGTGGTGTTAGTCATTGGTCACTGTTCATAACACAAGGTGGTTCTGAGCCACTGCTCCACCTGCTGGACAAAAATGTAGTCGGGCAGCTTCAATTTCCCAGTCTTAACAGAGCAGGAGGTCTTAAACAGAGTCAGAGAAGTACTGTTGTAGGTGAAAAGATTTCTTCAAGTGTCCCATGGGGTGCAGAGTTGGTAACAGAGGAAGCAGCATGGATTACAGGACAAGGAGCCTAACACCGTGGACTTAAACCCTTCCTCCCAAGATAACGCAGCACAGCAAAATTATATGTAGTGGAGACCACATATGTGAGCTGGAGAGAGAGTGGGAGAGAGAGAGAGAGAAAAGAGGAAACACAACCCAAGAGGAATGACAGTCAGTTTTATCATAACAGAAGCAAATTCAGTATGTTTCTCTACATTCGTGGTGTGTGTATGCGAGTGTGTGTATACAGATAGATAGATAAGGTCTGAGACCACATTCATAATCTGTGATTTAGTTTTCCCCCATTTAAACCTGGAAATTTGATAATTTTTTAAATTATTTTCAGAAATAAAGAACAGCTAGGATCAGTAAAACAAAAAACTTCAATCTTTAAACTGACTCAAATTTATGATACTGCTCCCATTAAGACCTTGTTGAGGCCTCATCACAGTTATGAGTCTTTCCTTTTCACTAAAATGCGCATTCAGACGTCTGTTGAACTCATTCGCTTCTGCACTAACGTGGATTTTAAGTCGATGCGGTCATTAAAGAAACATTTGTACTGAAGCTGATTTTCATTAGAGATCTCAGACTTTTGGCTTCCCCTGTATATCAGGAGAACATCATGCTGGATTAAAATACATCAACAAGCTGAAGCACGACAACAATAATATTGAAATGAATGAAGATATTGCTTATTATTTAGTTATTGGAAAAACCTACATTATTATTTTATAACTATTTTAAATATAATTTTATATAAGTGTAAAAAATGACAATAATTGCACTATACTAGAAATTACACAGTTTACATTACTCGTCACTTTTCATTGTTTTTATATTCCTGTGCTATTACGGCACAATGCACTTTAACATTCCATTTGCACAATGTTCATATATTGCTGCTACATTTATTTATATAAATACATATAAAAAACTATTTTTCAGCCTACATATAATTTCACTTAACTGGTGGTGCTCCTCGTTTAAGGTACTTTAGATTTGTGTTTCAGAAAACTTCAGATCTATATTTTTAAAAATTTAACTTACATTTATACTCATATTTACTAATTTCTTTATTTGGGTTTCAGAAAATGTCCATATATATACACATATATATATATATTTTTTTTTTTATTTAAAATGTACTTATTGTTTATAATGTTGCACAGTCAGAAAGGAGCGGTTCAGGATACATTTCACTGTGTTGTACTTGTATGATTACGCATGTGACGAATGAAGAATCTCGAATCTTGAAACGAACACCCACCTAATGAGGAAAAAAGGTTTTGTAGTTGATAAACACTGAGAAATACGTCATATACAGACGTCATGCGATTATGATACTGTGATTCAGTGGACAAATACCACAGAACACTGGAAAAAAGGCACAAAAAGCTGTTTTCACAACTACTGGACTCATCCTGGACAGACATAACTGGACTCATATCTCACAGAGGGTTCAAATTCTTTTCCACCTACGGCTGCTGCGTCACTGCGTCACATGACTGTTTTGCTGCATTTCGCCTGTTTTTGGCTCTTGTACTCACCAGGGCCAATAATGTGATCCCGGCTCCAGCAAAGGCAGCGATGTAGAGATCATAGGTCAGGAAAAACTGCAAAGAAGGACAGAATCCACAAAGTCAGAGCTGTGACGCCTCCAGGCTCAGCGCTCGCATTTGATGTCGGTTCCTTCTCTGGCGAGCTTTTGAGGCTGGATCTCGGAGGACTCGCAGCGAGACATGAAATCACACTTTGCCTGGAGGCACGACTTACCTCCCTTGTTCTGCACACGTTGGACAGCGTCATCCCACAAGCCTTCCCTGGCGTCGCGTTCCATGGAAGCAAACCTGAAGGAAGCAAGACATCTTTGGCCGTTTTACTTGCACACTGTCACACAGACCGCAATGGAACAATGATGCAGCACCGCAGTCTCACATCAGGCCACAGAAGGTCTCAGAATGTCATATACTTTTGGCTTACATATAAATGGCTTCAGTACATGGAACCATCTGAAGAACAGCAGCTTTCTTTTCTTTTTGGCAGATACATTTAATAAACCAAGCGCATCATTTGACAAACTGTCATTATTGGCATTAAATTCATATACTTTCAGATCTTTATATAAATAGACTTGTGCATTTTTTGTCTGTCCAACTCAGGAAGCACCTGCAGCAGCAGGAGCTTCACTTCACTTTTGAAGTGTGGCACCTGGCTGGTTTCCTATGTCTCAAAATACTCCTCTTATAAAACATGACGTTCTGCTTATATCTTTTTTCCTTCGAGTGAATCGACATCAAGTCATTACTATACATGGAAACGAATTTGCTCTTTTTTTTTTGACGTGTGCACCTGCTGCATATATAACCGTGGCCTCTTATGGTCACGCTTGAACACACCACAGCACGCAGTGTGAAATTCTGTCTCTGCATTTAACCCTTTCACCAAGCGAAGCAGGGGGCTGCCACCAACTGGAGGTGCCCAGGGAGACGGTACCTAAGTGGGGATTCGAACCTACAACCTTCTGATCGCAGGGGCAACGCCCTAACCACCAGGCAACCTATGTAGGGTGCGAACCCACGACCCTGAGATTAAAGTTGGTTCTCTACTGACTTGGTTCGGTTCAGTTATACTCTGTTCAGTTTGTTTTCAGACCAACAGTTTTCCACTACAACTGGTTGCTATAGTGACCAAACATTCTGAGCAGCAGGAGCGGATCTCTAAGCTGAGGTGAACAACCCGGCATCATTACAAACGCCAGCATGGATGAAATCAGAGGGGTTTTATTTCTCATCCTTGGTTTGTGGCCATTTGACACAAAACGGAGATAATTGGCTTCCAGACAAGACTTAAAGAAGCCACATTAGGCTAATGCTAACGCTAACGTTCAGGCAACAACACTAGCGTAACCATAGCGACTACCAATCAGTGACCTCCAATATGTACACGTCATCATTTAGTATCGGCTCAGCACGCTTGGAACCTCGGCCAAGGTGGTGCCAGGAATGGTACCAGGGACCAGATTTTAGTGATGGAAAAGCAAAAAAGCGAGCAGAGTTGAACTGAACCGAGACGGTACCAGTCAGTGGAAAACCCCCATAAGAGTCTTATGCTAGCTGGGCACAGGTCAGTGATAAAATGTGTCATTTTTCTGTTTGTGGAGAAACTAGACTAGAAACCTCTCTCCCAGCTTTCTGTGGATAAAACACCGCGAGTCTGCACAGCACAAAAGAATGTTACCACAGATGTTTTGGTTGTAAAACCATTCAAGTACATCCTTACATATACACCATATAATTACTGGGCGCTCTTCTTATTATAGCACCAGCTTCCCAGCTTGAACATAAGTGAAGGTTTCCACCATAGTATGCTGTGCAATTGGCATGGGGAGGGCTTGCAGCTTGCGGAGACCAAACTACCAATATCACAACAACACTGGACAGCTGAGCATGCCTGCAGGAAAAGGCTAACTGCCAGTTCTGGGAGCGACAGGAGGAGAGGGAGGACCACCCAGACAGGCCAAGTGTAGTCTCTTGGACTCCAGGGCTGATTGCTTGGACTCCAGGGTGGTTATTAGCATAAGCGATTCTAAGATGATTTCAGAGATGGTTAAACATCTTATGATTGCTAACTTATACCCACAAACACTTTGACCAAGAATCATGTGTAAAGTCAAGCAATTTACCATTATCACTTTCACTATCCCCCACTGAGAATGTAAAAATCAACAAAAACAGCCCAATCTCTAGCTTCAATATCGCACATTCTAGCTCCTGAGCTAGATAATGATACATCGGAAAACTCTTGACAAAGTGATAATGTTAAAACATTATCAAAAAAAAACCATTTGACTACCGGTCAAATGTTGGGACACACCCTCTCTCATAGATTTCCTTTGTTTTTATTATTGATTACATTAATATAGATTAATATTGAAAATATTATAGGGAAGGGTATTGTTTGAATTTTTAGATTCTGATTCCGGTTCTGCATAAACGAATCCGGTTCTTAACGATTCGATATACACACACACACACACACACACACACACACACACACACACACACACACACACACACACACACACACACACAC
>JBBJLR010000034.1:16690239-16708131 GCA_037577145.1 Brachypetersius gabonensis
AGAACCACTGAACTCAGTAAAAAACAACAGTCCATCATTCCCTGATTACAGAACAGTGTCTGGGTTCTTTATCTCTGTTTCTGTTTACTGCAGAATTCCAGGAGTTCCTTCAGCATTTAGTCTGTTTAATATTAATCTACAGTGTAGAAAATAATAAAAACAAAGCAAACACACTGAATGAGAAGGTGTGTCCAAACTTTTGACTGGTGGTGTATTTTTTTGGTCACTTTTTGATCATTTGCTTCTGGGCAGTTAAACTATTCATTGATTGCTTCCGTAGTGGAGTGAACGGAGACCATAGAAAAAGATTGATCAGGTTTATTTTGATCTGATCTCATTCTAAGGTGCTCATGTGTTGTGGAACAGTGCTGGTAGAATGGAAAATGGCACAGTGACTCTTAATAGTCACAAACATAGAACAAAAAATAATAATAATAAAACTGATAGTTTACAAGACGGCCGAATCTCTTTGTGCCCCGTATCTGGGACATGTGACCCAAAGGTGAGATTTAGTTTGAAATATTTTTTTTACACAATCTTATCAGGCGCACATACCAGCACAGCCACCATTAACAGGTCCTAACATGTTACTGTCATTCCCATGACAACAATCCACTGTTCAGAAGTGATCTTTCCGCTGTGTGTAGAGGAACAAACGACAACCTGAATCGCAACAGTCAGTAACTCTATACCCACAGATAAAGAAGTGCAGATAATAAGAGGTGCGCTTAGTAAAATGTTGAGTGAAGGCAAATAAATACAATTGTACCCAATAAACTGTGTGTGATTTGATTAATGTCATTTTGGAATTCACTGAGAACACGGATAAAATCAAAACGTGAAGTCTGTTGATCAGATTCTGTTTACTTACCTTTCAACCCTTTACTTGCATTTCGCTGGAATGCTGGAGGGCCACCTAAGAGCTTCTCCAACTGAAGTGAGCAAGACGTCATCCTGGTTTCTCCTCCTGGGGTGAGAAGCTAAAGCAATTGAGAATAATATTAATCTTAATGAGGAGTTGAAAAAAAATGATTCACCTTTCAGGCTGCTCACGTTCATCATCGACACAGAAATACATCAAATCATAAGCGGAGATCATAAATACAGGGGGCAGCAAATGAGGCACTAACAAGTACAAATTAAATGCAGCAAGAAAGTACAAAGGCCTCAATAGAAAAATGAAATAAAATACACGACGAGATCAAATGAAGGTGAACATTTTAAAAGGGAACTCATTTGTGCATAATTCAGTTGCAAACAAAGTCATTCAGAGGATTTCTTATTTTCTTTACAGAGGGGCTGGTAGGAACCAGGGGTCACAAAAATAGCCGTTTTATTTACTAAAATTACTGGTCAACCTAAGAATATATTAAAACATAAAATACACACTGACCTCTCGAATCTAAGGCTCAGGCTTCAGGCAGTGTATTCATGACCACTTCATGCAACAGCTTCCAGTGATATTGCCTCTGGAGACCCTTCAACGAAATAAAACACAACATGCATGCTGTATTATCCGAAGACTTGAGATATGTAGCTTGAGCTTCAGGGCAAACAGCAACTCGAGCAGTTAACAGATTTTTGACTGGACTATTTATTTGTGCCCAGTAGCTACAATGTTGCATATCAGTGGGCTGAGTGTAGCCTCACAGAGTCTTACAGAGAAAAGCAGCTATTAAAGCACACAACACAAACAGATAATACCAGCTTTACAGTGTTTATGCTTATTTTTCATGGCTTGTAGCGTCTTTTTGTACTAAAACAAACTCCAAACAACTGGCAATAAATACTGAATAGAAAAAACTGCAATGATTATTCAGTGTTTTGTGCTGCTTTAAACGTGAAGAAACTGAAACGACAGCCTCTGTGTGCCTCTGAAATGCTAGTGCACCTTTTAATCACAAGCATACAGCTCTTGTGCTTCTTAAGGAACTGATTTTATTGTAATTTACATGGTCAGAGTGGATGGATGATCATTGCTGTGTGGTATTGCTGTTTGCATTTATGATCTACACAGATATCAAAAACACCTTCCTAATATTCTGTAAGCCCCCCTCATGCCAGAAAAGCAGCTTTAACCAATCGGGGCTCTGGTGTGTGGCACCAAGACATTAGCAGCAGATCCTTTATGTCTTGTAAGTTGCGAGGTGGGGCTCTCAGGCATTGGACTTAGTTGTATAGAATGAGAACCAGTTTCTCAGTAGAATGAGAACCAGTTTCTCAGTGGAACAGCTGTCCAGAATATTACTGGGGGTGGTGGTGCCTAGTGGGTAGGATACTTGACCCCGGACCATAAAATAATGGGTTTGAATCCTACCTTCAGCACCACCACTGGTTTCCTTAGCCCGTCCCAGAGTTGCACCAGGGAGAGACTGCCCCCTGTAGGTAGGGAATGGAAGTCACTTTGGATAAAAGTGTCTGCTAAATGCCGTGAATGTATTACAATGTCTCTGCCAGCTTGTATTCTTCCTGTGGTGCACCTCAGTGCCATCTCTTCTTGGGTAAACACCTGGTTGTCCACATGATTTTAAAGAAAACACGATTAATCAGGCCAGACCACCTTCATCCAGTTCTGATGCTAGGTGGTAGAACGTTCAGCATGGGCACTCTGAACGGTCTGCGGCTATGCAGACCCTCCCACACAGCAGGCTGCGATGCACTGTGTGTTCTGACACCTTTCAGTCATAGCCATAATCATGTTTTTTCTGCATTTTGGGCTAAATGAGCTCTTTTGTGGTATCAGACCAGACAGGTGCTTCAGTGGGCATCCTTCCTTGGACCATGACTGACTGTTCCCTTGCTACCTCATACATCCCAGCCCTTAATAGGTGTAATTGTAACATTATGATCAACATTCACCTGTCAGTGGTTTTAATGTTCTTTCTGATTTGTGTGTCTTCTCTTCTTTTGTTTTAATGTTACAAAGGTTGTGTAGAAATTCTATGCATTTACTAAGTGAGCTCAGAGACTATACGTGTTGATTTGGACACTGTCAGTGTGTCATCTGACCAGAGAGAGATTGGCCAATGTTATTTTTAATTTTTTCCTCTATATATATAATATAGAGGGAAATAATGTATATTTCTGTCCATCAGGCTACAGATAAGACTAGACCAGACTAGGCTGGATTTGGAGTTATATTACACATGTATGTTTTAAAACCATCCTGATTTGACACAAAGTGTTCCTGACACAGTAGATGTGTAGACAAAAAAATTACACGCTCATTTCAGAAGTTCATGTGTATAACATTCTTGTGTTTGCTCAAGCGTTGACTGCAGAGTGTAATTCTCAGAATCTTGCCTGAGGACAAAAGTAAAGAAGCCAGAAATTACAGCATTCCAATTTAAACAGTACTGCATGCACATGTGTAGTTCTTGAGTGAGTCTTTAAACCAGGGGGCACTAACATTTCTGAAACAGAGGGCGACCTCACAGGTACTGAACCACACGAAGGGCCACCAGTCTGATACAATAGAGCAGAGTTTACCTAAACTTATCCAACCTTCATGTATAATAATTGTTTTGGATACTGTTGTTTTCAAATCTATGTAAATGCAAATGTGATCAGAGAAGAATAAATTCAGGATAAAATTAAATGCTAAACGTTGCTCACTGGTGAGTTGTGCTACTTTTAGAACAGGTCTCCGGGCTACTCATGTGGTCCTTGGAGGCACCAGTTTGGCGACCCCTGCTTTAGACAAGCAAAAAATATTTAATTCATCTTCCTTGGTTGTCAGTAATACCTGCGTATACCTGGAGTATTTATTTAAGAGTTAATTCAACACTGTGGGATTTGCTCTGTGTAAACGTGGGAATATGTCTACTGTACCAGAAGCATTTGTAAAATTTTAATTAAACCCATTGTTATTTTTATAAGCTGTTATAGAATCATCTGGCGCTTTGTTGACAGATGGGTTAATGTGTCTGCTGGCAGATTTATGATAATGTGTTAAATATTGTGAGTGCGTGATCATATTGTCAACATCAGAACAAAACCTTGTAGTTTTACAGAAGGGGAGGAAAAGGTACTCAACATTAAAGACTTTTTTGTAAGTAATTTTTGACCATTTCTACTAGTCTGGTGTCCCTATAACTCTCAAAAGAGGGCAGGCGCATAGGCAGAAGTCCATTTCAACTTCTTTATATTAAACAAAGCAAACTGGTTCAAGGGCCACAAACAATACTCAAAACAAAAGGAGAAAGTAGAACATAGAAAGTACTTCAGTATGACGATGGACCAACAACTAAGGCCCATTTCAAAACTAACTAAATACAAACCCCCAACTCAAACAACCAATAAACACAAACATCTTCTGATCACACCGGTCAGCTGAAACACATTATGTAAACAAATATAAGACCGATATGCTCAGCCTTTATAATAAAAGTCTCCAAAACAAAACTAAGAACTAAAAAAGGATGGCCTCTAGAGGCCTCCAACCGTCACACCTGGTTGATAAAATGACAGTCATGAATTCTTGCCATTGTACCAGAAGCATTTGTAAAATTTTAATTAAACCCATTGTTATTTTTATAAGCTGTTATAGAATCATCGGGCGCTTTGTTGACAGATGGGTTAATGTGTCTGCTGGCAGATTTATGATAATGTGTTAAATATTGTGAGTGGGTAATCATATTGTCAACATCAGAACAAAACCTTTTAGTTTTACAGAAGGGGGGGAAAGGTACTCAACATTAAAGACTTTTTTGTAAGTAATTTTTGACCATTTCTACTAGTCTGGTGTCCCTATAACTCTCGAAAGAGGGCAGGCGCATAGGCAGAGGTCCATTTCAACTTCTTTATATTAAACAAAGCAAACTGGTTCAAGGGCCATAAACAATACTCAAAACAAAAGGAGAAAGTAGAACATAGAAAGTATTTCAGTATGACGATGGACCAACAACTAAGGCCCATCTCAAAACTAACTAAATACAAACCCCCAACTCAAACAACCAATAAAAACAAGCATCTTCTGATCACACTGGTCAGCTGAAACACATTATGTAAACAAATATAAGACCGATATGCTCAGCCTTTATAATAAAAGTCTCCAAAACAAAACTAAGAACTAAAAAAGGACGGCCTCTAGAGGCCTCCAACCGTCACACCCGGTTGATAAAATGACAGCCATGAATTCTTGCCATTGTACCAGAAGCATTTGTAAAATTTTAATTAAACCCACTGATATTTTCATGACCTGCTATACAATAATTTGTTGACAAACGAGCTAATGTGCCTGCTGACAAAGTTATGATGATGCCTATCCCAGCTGCCATGGGCAAAGGCGGGGTACCCACGACAGTCGCCAGCATGATGCAGTGCCACATACAGCGCCAGACAACCCTTCACGCTCACTGTCACACCTAGGGGCAATTTAGTGCGCTCAGTCAGCCTAACCCCAAAGCATGCAGTGTCGTGACACCAACAATATTTTGCTTTTGAAAAAAAGGTACGCTGGAGCCAGAAATGCAGCAGACTGTAGTAAGAGAATGTCAACATGACAGCAACACCAAATCCTGGACACTTCATAGATTGATAACATGAGTTCAAGCATGCATGAGTTCAAGTGGAACCCAGTCCAGTGTTTGTCTGGACCTTTATCTGGACCTTTATTGGTTCTAGGACAAAGTCTGAGAAACATCAGTGTCATTATTTCCAGCTCAGGCATTGATGTGTGACCACACTGTGACATTTCTTCTTAAAGTTGATTGAAGGGGAATCTAAAGGGATTTTTTTTCACTTGGAAGAAACATATTTTTGAACATGCACTTTTGAGCATGAAGTATGCATCATGCAATGAAAAAACACATTTTATAGTCAAAACCCTGTAGTAGATAAAACAAACTTGATGCAAAGACAGGAACATTGTTTGGATTCGTTCCACATTCTCATGATAGAAGCTTTTTATAGCGGCTGATTGATATATTGTTTAAAAGTTTCTATGGCTTTTTTGGCATAGATGGACGTCCATCTATGCACTGATAAGATATCAGGAATGTGATGCTACTTTAAACAACAACCAAACCATGCTGTTGTTTGCTACGGGATTCTAGTATCAAGTAACAAGCTTTGTAATTCCCGTCACATAACATAGACTAAACAATTATTGGTGCCTTGAGTTTAGATAAAAACTTGAAAGCTTCTTCTTATTCTTCTTCTTTTTCTGTAATCGCTTAAACCTTACTAAGGTTGCGGGTACCCAGAGCCTATCCCGGGTTCTCTGAATACAAGACAAGGACTCTAACCCTAACTCTATCTTTGGTTGGGGTGCCAGCCCACCGTGGGGCTAAAACCTGAAGACTGTATGAATGGGATTGCGATGCTTTCTTCCAGTGCATTATGTTCTAAAAAAATGACTCATGGCATCTAGAACTGACTGAAGGTTAGGCTTCAGTCATTTAACGTTAATGCTTTAACAAAAACAGTCCATCGAAACTATATATACTTCGATATGGTGATCATCAAGGGTGACAAATTACTTTTACTCATTACTATACCTAGTATAACAAGTATGGTTTTAAGACTCGTACTATTCATTTATATCTAAGTGTTTATTTTTTATGTATAATTACTATATTAGTTACACTTTACTCAATTACAAGGTAAAAGAACTCCTTACTGTTTTTAAACCACAGAAGGTTTTAGAAACGTCGAAGTTTTAATGGTAGAATGTATTTTGTGTAGAATGAAACACAAAGTCTGTCTGTGATTCTGAAACATAATTAGCATTTAGTTCGATTTAGAAGCGTTATAATAAAATGGAAATATGAGTTTGGTTTCCTGCAGAAAGACTGTAACTTCTAACGGAATACACTGCAGTGAGCCTCCGGCGACCCTGGGCAACATCCACCAGCATGAGGTGAGGAGGGTAACTATCAGATGACAGGAACAGTGAGACTTGAGACGAAGTACTATCTCTCACCACTCCACCAAAGCCCCAGCCTCATCCCCCGGCCTCCTCTGAAGCAGCACCTTGAGAGATTTTCATCACCTCACTTCAAGAGAAACATTAGAGCCTTTTGTGGCCACTAATACCTGAGACTTCCATCAATTATTGTTGGGAATCTGAGAGAGTGCTAATCAAGGCAACAGAGGATTAGCAAACCCTTGAGCCGACTAGTCTTTTAGCTAATAGCATTTAGGTCTCACAGAAACCCACACCATGCACTGACTGCCCCTGCGATTATAAGACGATGCCTGTAACTGTTTGAGTTAATGATCATCCTTTAAAGTTACAGACCTCTCGGCATGATCGTATGGACTTCAAACCAGCGGAGACGCTTTTAGGTCAAAGAATGGTTGAGAGAGAAAACTCGGTTATACAGTGAGAATTTTTTAATTTGTAAAAGATATATAATATCTTTTATATTATATTAATATAATATAAAAGATAATATAATAATATTATTGTATATTCACACAGCAGTGAATAAGTGAATGTCACACAGGTGCGTTACTCCACAGAGAAAATGTCCCCACAGGCAGAATTTTTTGAAACGATTATAATTGTTGAATATTTATTGCACTAAAAGCTTTGTTTCTATTTATGTTTACTATTGACAATGTGGGAACGAGAGTCAGGGGAAGACAAAATGGATCCATTTATTATGACAAGGGTATCTCCTAGCGCAGTGGTTCCCAACCTGGGGTCCGGGCCTCCCTTAGGGGGGCGCTAGAGATCGCAGGGGGTGCACACAATTTTGTCTGCACTGAGGTTAACAAACCTTGTACACATTAAATTCATAACATCCCAGTGTCTGAAAAACGTAAAAGTGTGTGTGTGTGAGTGTGTGTGTGTGAGTATAAGAACAAAAACCTAATGCTGTTTATTTTTTGCAAATAAAAGTTCATAATTAATCACTTTATTCTTTTTATGCGTCTATGCGGGTAGGAGTTGGGTTTGGGGGGAACTTAGACACAGGCAAGGGGGGCTTCAAGGAAAAAAGGTTGGGAACCACTGTCCTAGTGCAACAAATAGCATGGGGAGTACCACCCACACAGAGACGCACAGCTCAGAGTATTAAAATTAGCGTATAAACTACTGAAGTTCAATGTTCATTTGATGTTTTCATTCATTATTTTCCTGTAAAATCATAATTCAGTGATAATGTTCAATATTCATATAATCAGTATTCAGTGATCATTTGTGTGGTGGTGGCTTAGTGGGTAGGATACTTGCCTCTGGACCAAGAGGTCATGGGTTCGATTCCTACCTTTAGCATCACCACCACTGGGTCCTGAGCAAGACCCTTAACCCCAAGTTGCTCCAGGGAGAGACTGCCCCCTGTAGGTACGGAATGGAAGTCGCTTTGGATAAAAGCGTCTGATAAAATGCCGTAAATGTAAAATTTTGGATGTCATCCCAGCCCTAGATACAACACACACGGGCAAAACCAGCTATGATCTGCACAGAAGCACCATTTGTGCTCTAAAAACAATAAACAGGGTGACAGTTATACATTCACTTTTGAATTCTTTTGACTCATAGTAAACAATGTTTGTTTTTATTGTAAATCTTTCTGTTAAGCCTAGTAATCGTTCTGACATGAAATGTTGCCTGAAATCTGAAACCATTGTTTGTACATTTGTTTGTACAAAGTTCCTGTTACTTGTGCATTCCTGTGGTTCAGGCACATTTTTTTTCATCTTGGTTCAGTTTTCCTCACAGAATTGAACTCCTCCATTTTGAACTGAAAACCATTTGAGCTCCCAGTCCAGGATATACCCAACTCAATCCACATTTTGGCTCTGTTCTCTCTCCAAAAGCCTTAAATGGAATAACGAAGGCCGCGGAATGCTGATCAGCTACCAGGCTCAGATGTGGGAGCTAAAATAATAAAGCTGTGGAGGGATTGGAAAGCCCAGAACACTGTGTCAAGAATCTCTGCTTAGAAACTGAGCTCCATCTCCCATTTGGGGGAATGGATTACAGTCATAATTTGTGCTTTTCTCTTTTTTATGGATTTCCAGCTATTTTTTCTCTCTTTTCCTAGTTGTGTCTAATTCTATCTCTGAGCTAGGCAACCCCAAACACACAAAACAAACAATATGGGAGAATGGAGGCTAGAACATGCTTCCTTTAACTCATTATCAGGGCCAGCCCTTAGACAGCTGGACCTCTCTGAAGCTCATAACAATTCTTAGAAGGGAGAGTTTAGATAAAGTGGGACAAATACAGCATACAGATTGCTGTTGCACCCTGGTGTCCGGTTGGCCAGTGAAAGACAATGTTTTGTTGCTGTTAAAGCAAATCTATGTATCCCCAAAATACTAGCTTTACAAGAAAAGGAAAAAAAACGTCGTTATTGTAACACTATTTGAGTAAAATCTTACATTAACGCAACAAAATGGCTCCATAAGAATACATTATTATTTGACAAATTTCAAATTTTGGATTAAGTCTAGAATCTTCAGAAAAAGTGTGATACTTTTTAAACGGCCAAAAATTATAACACTTCTAAAGTTCAGCGGATCAGGCAGTCCATTAGACAGCTCAATTCAAAATGCTGCTGCCAGAGTTCTAACCAAAATCAAGAAAAGAGCACATTACTCCAACCCTCAGGTCCTTGCACTGATCCCAGTTCAGTGCAGAATTGACTTTAAAACATTACTTATTGTGTAGAAGTCACTCAAAGGTTTGGGTCCTACATACGTCTCTGATATGCTTAAAGTTTATATTCCTGGTGGATCTCTTAGATCTGCAGGAGCTGGACAGCTAGTGGTGAGAAGATCTGAAACTAGACCTGGGGAAATGGTATTTAGTCACTATGCAGCTCGATGCTGGAACAAGCTGCCCATTACTATCAGATCTGCACCGACTGTGGCTTTAAAAAACTGCTAAAAACAGCACTATTCTCTTCTGCCTTATTTAAAGATTTGCACTTTTACAGCACTTTGCATGTTCATTTATGTGTTCTTTTCCTTTTTTATCCCTCTCATTATATTTATTTTTTTATTTAGTTTATTTTGTTTTTATTTTTCTGTAAAGCACATTGAATGACCATCTGTGAATGATAATGTGTTACATAAATACACTTGAACTTCAGCATGCATTGGATATTTCCTTTCCATGACTGAGAGAAACATGGTACCAGGGTGGGTGTCTCAGCTAGATGGATTTCAAACAGTAATAGGTGAGGATGGTGGGAAGAGGAGAAATATATTAGTGGTTAATATTCTTTATTCTCCTGCTTGTTTTTTATTACGTTGTATGATAGGTTATGCTTTTACCAGACATACAACCTAAAAAAATTAAAAACTCTTTGGATTCAAGAAGTTATGTGTCGCCATTATTGAAGGCAACAGTTATCAGTGTGTTCAAGGCAGGATGTTTCACAATGAGCTAAATAATGTATCCAGATATCTACTAACCCTATGGAAGACTAACTTGATGCCTCTGTCATTCATTTTGAGCTGCAAGCTTTATTTTAATAAGTAATTCCACCCAAGTGTATTGGGTGGAATTTAGGTGCATATGTCCTAATTTAGCGAAACTTTTCAGCACTTAAACCTGACCAGTCTGGGAAAAAGTAGAGGACAAAGAATGAAAAGGCAGCGTGAAAGAAAGAAAGCTCTTAAACCTTGGAGGTGATAGTGGAGATGAGTCAAAGCATAGAGGACAGAACGAAATAAAAGCACAGACTGACAGGAGACAGGCAGTTAATAGAGAGCAGAGAGGAAGCCTGAGCTGCGGGTTCTCGCCAGAAGATGGTACGTGCTGAAGTCTATCCTTCAAAGGTGCTAGTTTTTAAAAAAACAGTTCTAGGTTGTCAATCAAATGTGAAAGTTTTAATGCTTTATCCCAATATGCATCTTACCACATAGTAAAAAAGCAAATCAAATAAAACAAAACAATAAATAAATAAACAGTACCTAACTGTGTTTTTAGGCTATAATATCAAAATAACATTTTAGTTTAACATATGTCTCATTACTTTTGTCCGAGATGAACGGTTTTCAGCTTATAACGGTTTTTGAGAGGTCGTTGGAAAGTGGTCAACTGTGGGGTCTTACATTTAGAGAGAGAGAGAGATATTTTTCATATTTAATATTTAGATTTAAGATCATTTAAGGCAAATCCTCCATGTTGGTGAGGGCAGATCACAGCGCGCAGCCCCGCCCCCTGCTAAGTAATAGCCAATTGTAATCGCGGGGCATGGCCAATTAGCATATCTCGCCGTTTGTAAAAGTCCTACAATTAAATCCCACATTTAGAGCCTGAATTTGTAAAAGTGCAACAGTTAGATTTAGAGCACAACATTTTAAAAAAAAACCCATTTAGCTTAAAATGTGTGAAAATTGTGTGAAAACTGCACTAAATTATGAAAAAAATGTCACCTCTAGGGGGGACATCTTACTATACTATGTTCTCTGTGCAATGTTCCTCCCTTATTATATCACAGTCATTATTTTTGTATTTGTGTGAAGGTTTACAA
The DNA here is from genome assembly GCA_037577145.1 of Brachypetersius gabonensis. NCBI lineage: Eukaryota > Metazoa > Chordata > Actinopteri > Characiformes > Alestidae > Brachypetersius > Brachypetersius gabonensis. The sequence continues at coordinate 16,701,678 of JBBJLR010000034.1, forward strand.
AATGTATCAGGACATTTTTAGAAAGCATTCTTTTTTCATTATCAGATTTGTATTGTATCGGCAGATATCCAAATTTACAATATCGGTATCAGTATCGGACATAAAAAAGGGGTATCGTGCCATGTCTTGTATAAACAGTAGCTTCCAAGGGTCTCCTGGTTTGCTGACCTAAAAGCGTCCCACTTTTGCTGAGATCGCACTACATTTAGATTCACACCAGCTATTAAGACACTATTGACAGGGATTTCCAGAAACTGCATAGTAACAAGCAGGACAGAGTTTCCTAACCCATGCTGCGGGGGCCTGCTGCTCTCTGCATTTAAATGTTTTCTCTGCACAGCTAATCCAACTACTCAGCTCATTAACAGCCCCTTACCGAGCTGAAGTGAGTGTGTTAAAGCTAGTGAAGCACTAAACTGTGCAAAGACCAGGACCAGGGTTAGGAAACTACTTGTTATTTTTTTATCCTATTTCCCTCTAACTGTTATTTTTTTTTTACCCCTGTTTGTTTCTCAGACCATTAAATTTTGCAGGATCGGAATCAATAATACTTACTGTATTGAGACTTAATAGATTTTTTAATGTGGCAATACTGTTTTGCTGGTGCATTTTGTCCATTCCAACTTATCACAAATTAAATGCATGTTGGGGCACCCCTGGACAAAAGTATATATCCTCTAGAGAACACACTTCTAATAAACAGTCACTGTTTATCTGCTATGCGAAAGCTATCGTTCACCTGGGTGCTCTGTAGAGAAAATAGATTATTGGATGTCTGCCGTATTGTTCTCCCCATCAGGCTAGGAAGCGTTTGGGGAAAAGAGCCTGAGTTAAAAGGTGCACAGAACAATGCATCAAAACAAATAACACATCGCTTGTTACGGCGTGTTCTCTTTACGGGATAGCTTTACAAAGAGCTTTTGTATAATCATTCCCCTTCCACTGAAATATTCAAAGACTTAAGTTCATGGTGTTTTCTCATGTCTGTTCGTTTTTGAGACAAAGCTTTCCGTCTCAAACAAATTATAGTGGCGGCAAGAAGCATGCAAGCTGAGAGCACCACCATGCCCAGTCCACAGAGGAGTATGAACCAAGACGGTTCTGTACAAGGCTTTGTTAGGTTCTCCTTCTGTACTGGCAACATGGGTTCTGAGGTCTGGGGTGGAAATGGAGGAACACTTGTGAGTTGGCACTGCTCCAGTGTTTCATTGACTAACAGGCTGACCCACACCGAGGCCTGTAGGGGCACCGGCTTCCCTGCATCGCTCACTACAATGAAGAGGTGGTGCATCCCGTAGTTTCTCCCGGCTAGCCCGTGTGCTAGCGTGATGTTCCCTGAACGGGGATCGATGTGGAACGGGCTTTGCCAGGCCGGCTGTCTGGCTGTGATGTGGTAGGAGATTTCTGAATTCATGCCCAGGTCAGTGTCGATGGCGTAGATCTTTGTAATGATGCTGCCAGCCCTGGTGCTGGGAGGGATAGTCAGGCAGGAAAGATTACTGCTAGGCAGGATCACCTGGGGTTGGTTGTCATTGACATCTTCCACAAAAATGGTCACGGAAGCGGTGGAGGATCGCCGAGGACTGCCACCATCCATCGCCAGCAAAAGCAGCTCATAACGATCTTGCTTCTCCCTGTCCACTTCAGCAGTGCAGCGAAGTGTCAACTGGGACAGGTCCACGGCGAAAGGAGCGTTCTCATTCAGCACCCGCACATCAACCACTTTCCCATTGTCCCCCTCATCTACATCCATCACTCCAATCTTACCGACCTGGGCCAGGTGTGGAACGCTCTCAGAGACAAAAAAGACAAAGCTGGGTTTAATAAAGACGGGCTGGTTGTCGTTCTGGTCCAGGACGTTTATGGTCACGGACATGTGGGTCTCCAGAGAAGGGGAGCCTTGATCCTTTGCCAGTACTGTGAGGACATAGCTGCCCTGTTGCTCTCTGTCCAAGGGCTCCGACACAGACAGCACACCTGATGCTTCATCAATATTAAAGACAGGCGGCGCGTGAATAAGCTGATATGACACTTTGCCGTTGAGCAGGCTGTCTGCGTCGGTTGCTCCGACTTGTATTAAAGATGCACCGGGTTTATTGTTCTCTTCTACCTCCACCCGATAGTGTGGCTGCACGAACTGTGGGGCATTATCATTCACATCTTCCACCACCACTTTGATCACCTGCTTTCCCCACACACGTTTGCCTTGGGCCTCCCTTATAACGACAGTAATGCGATAGTCGCTGCACAGTTCAAAGTCTAGTGGCTTTGATGTTGAAAGCAGATAGTTGCCTGCTTGCTCTTTCAAAGTGAATGGCATGCTGTCTGCCTGTAGGGACAGAACTGCTTGAGTGTTTGAGGTGTCTCTCAGCTCTATTAGGGCCAAAATAGTGGGGGGCTCGTTCTCTCGTAACACTACTATTTGGTTTTTATACTCCGCTACAAACTTGATCTCGATGGTCGGCTCCAGGAGTGCCACTGGTTGCATGTATACGGTTACCTGAGTTAACACAGCCGGGCAGGGGGGGCTGTTTGCAACAACTTTCAAGACGTGTTCCTCCAGCTTGTCTAACCTCGCATCCACAGCTAAGCTGATCCTGCCTGTGACCAGGTCCAGGTGGAAGAGGGCCCTGGCCCGCTCTGATATTTGAGGGCTGAAGGAGTAGGTTATGTGAGCATTGCTGCCCGAGTCACGGTCTGTGGCCTGAACCTGGGTTACAGTCTCACCCTGGGCTGCTCCTCCCGGCACCGTAGCCATGTCAGGATTATCTCGGCTGAACTGCGGGCAGTTATCATTAATGTCCAGCACCGCGACGATGAGAGATACCGTAGCGCTCAGAGACTCTGAGCCGCCATCCACCGCTACAAGAATCATGCGGTACTCATCCTGAGTCTCCCGGTCAAGCTCTTTTTCCACAACCAGCTCCAGGGCAGATCTATCCTGGGTCACCCCGAAGAAGCCTCCAGCTCCTTCTAGATGATAGATAATTTCTCGGTTGCTGCCAGTGTCCTCATCCCAAGCTTCGTTGTCCAACAGGACCCTCGAGCCCACTGCTGCATCCTCAGGAATTTGTACGTGAATTTCGTTTGTTTGAAATGAAGGAGCATTGTCATTAATATCCTCCACAACAACGGTTATCTTCACCATCTCCTGATCAGGGCCCACAAGGGCATTATCTGAGATGGTACAGTCCCTACCCTCTCGAGGTCCACACAGCACCTCCCGGTCAATTTTCTGTTCTGTTGTGTACAAGTCCCCCGTTTCTCTGTTCACTCTCAAATACCCACTTCCAAGCAGCTGGTATGGAGGGGCGTAGTCTTCACTCAGAGTGCCTATCTTAATTCCTTCCACCTGCTCCTCTGGTGTCGAGAAAGAGAGCGTTTGGCATATGATCTGCCTGACAGATGCCATGAGAAGCACCCTCTACAAAGAGAACCAGAGAAAGGGTTTAGCAGACAGGAGAAAGCAACACCTCTCTTTCCATATGAAAGTTTAAATACAATTACTCAATGTTTAAAGACTCAACGATGACAGCTCAGCTCTGCCACCTGACTCACCGAGGGCTGCTACAATCTTTACTGTCGCTTACAATCTTTACTGACACACAGTCATACCTCAGCATGTCGGAATGAAAGACTAATTAGTGTAGCATGTCATGAAGGTTTGAGTGAGAGGGCTGACACATGACTCCCGAATACTAAATAATAAAATACCAAAAAAAAAAAAAAGTTGGGCAAGAGTCTTATATTGACATTAAAAACTAAAGATGTCTGAGGAAAAAATTGTGGAACAGATTACATTTTCTGTAATTCAGCTTTTGGAATAAAAGTATACGAATTTTTTCTGAGATATACACTAGGAAAATGAAGAATTATGCCTTTTTCCTTCAGTGGGAGGCTATAACAGTGCATGGCAAATACAGCCCACAGCATTAGTTAAACAGTAAAGGCAGCAGGGACTTTATCCCCCTGGGCAGACAAGCCAGTATAACAGAACATGGAACATAAAACAAGAATATATAAACATTTTTTAGTTGACAGAGAAGAAAAATTTAGAAGGGAGACTCACCTGTAACAGACACGGCAAGTTCATATTTCCTTAAGCCGCCTCTGCTCATTCTCCATAGTCACATTATCTCCGCAAGAAGGAGTGCAAGTATGATCAAGTTTTCAGAGGGAGGGAACTTTGAAGCAGCCCTGCCTGAACTACAGGTGTTAAAGGAGCACACTTCACTGGAAATAAAGTAAAGACTGGTTGCTCAGCATTCCACTCCTCCTCTTCTCTGTGTATTTATCAACTCTCAATGATTACAGCAAGAACCCCTTTCACACCAAGGCTGTTTCCTAAAGACCTCAGCCTGTATGAGTGCAAACACCAAACCCATTCACAGCATTAGAGACCTGCTTTTTCCGGTAAAGTCCTGTTAATTTAATTTAGTATACATATGTGCTCTATAAAAAGAGCACTGACACTTCAGCCGCGCTCATTAGTTCAAATTGAATTAGTGCTAAATCTGTTATGAGTCTTGTGTCGCCATCGTGTGGAGAGAATTTCATGGAAACGTCTGCTTCAAGACCAAAACTGGACCGCGAAACGTTTCTCTCAGAGAGAAGAAATACACTTCTCACTATATGGACAAAAGTATTGGGTCGGCTGACCATTACACCAACAGGGATATTGCATTCAAACACAAAGACTTCAAAATGAATTTGGTCCCCCTTTGTGGCTATAACAGCTTCCGCTCTTCTTGGAAGGCTTTCCACGACATTTTGGAGTTTATGTGGGAATTCATTTACATTTACATTTATCAGAGGCTTTTATCCAATGCGACTTTCATTCCCTAACTACAGGGGACAGTCTCCCTGGAGCAACTCTTGCTCAGGGACCCAGTGGTGGTGCTGGGACAAGTTTTCTACCCACTGAGCCCCTCCACCTCCGTGCCCATTCATTCTGTAGAGCATTTATGAGGTCAGACACTGATGTTGGACGACGGTTGTGTTGGTCAGAGCTCTGTATGGGCCAGTCAAGTTCTTCCATTTACATTTATGGCATTTAGTAGAAGCTTTTATCCAAAGCGACTTCCATTCCTTAACTACAGGGGGCAGTCTCCCTGGAGCAACTTTGGGTTAAGGGTGCTGAAGGTAGGATTCGAACCCATGACCTCTTGGTCTGGAGGCAAGTATCCTACCCACTGAGCTCCTCCACCCACACTGAACTCCTCCAGCAGGTCTTTATGGAGCTCGCTTTGTGCTCTGGGACACAGTCCTGCTGGAATAGAAAAGGTTCTTCCTTCCAAAGTGTGTCCACAAAGTTGCATGACGTTGTCCAAAATGTCTTGGTAGGTTGAAGCTGCCCTTATATTAGGCCTATAATACCTGGATTTTCCGAGAAAAGGGAAATTCCACACGCAATCACTGTCACTGACTGAAGTTTCCTACACGCACGTCATTATTACCCACCTGTATTCCGACAAGCCCCGCCTCCTACGCTACGATTGGCTGATACTCCAGTTCTCATCCGCCTACCGTCCATTTTAGCCAATACTAGAGCAGAAAAGAGAAACACCTCGCGTCAATCCTGTCGTTTTGAGTAGTGGTCTGCACGAATATGGGTGGGAAAAAAATGATGAGCACCACGAAGCCTCATTGGCTGAAGAGTTCCGAAGAGTTGAGGGTAGAGATGTGTATATATACACCTCAGACAGAAACAGGGGCTCTCTAACTGTACAGAGGACGTTTGTGAAATAAGACACATTCAGGAGCCTGAGAGGATGTCGACCACTCTAGGTTAGTTTTATTATTATTTCATATTTTTTACACGTGAGGAACATGACCGAGACTTCTTAGGTAGTACATCAAAAGCAGAATAGAAGCTCAAAACTGTGGTGACAGGTTAATATTTTTATCTCTGAAGCACAAAAAAGTGTTGAAATAACACCAAAGAGCATTAAAAGTCTTCTGGTGGTGTTTTAACGCAGTTTGAATCAAAGTAGACACATAAAAGTGGTTTATATCGTCATTTGCTACTTTGTTGTTAAGCTTGTGGTTCAGAGAGTAACACTTTAACTAATTGGTAAAATGGTCTATAGTGTTCTTCTAAGTCCAAATGCACACAATTGTTGTAGAGCTGGAGATGGAGCTTGGGGAGCTTCTCCAGGAGTTTAACGAGGTGGCTGAGGAGCTGTCAGCCCCATCTTTCAGCTCCACCCGGGCCTACGAGCATCTCCTCAGCCAGACCAAAGGCTCCAGCGAGGCCGTGAACGACAGTGGCATCGAGGACACAGACGAAGGTGAGACTTTGCATTCACCTAAGTTAAACATACACTATATGGACAAAAGTATTGGGACGCCTGACACCAGCAGGCACTTTCATGACATTCAGAATCAGAATCAGAATCGCGTTTATTGGCCAAGTATGTGAGTGAACACATACAAGGAATTTGATTCCGGTAGA
>JBBJLR010000034.1:16718366-16729978 GCA_037577145.1 Brachypetersius gabonensis
ACTCCAGCAGTAACTTGGTTAAATAGCTGTTGTTGATTTAAGTTTAGCTTTACAGGTTTCAGAACAGTTGTGGACTTCTCTAAGCACTGATGTACGTCGCTCTGGATAAGAGCGTCTGCTAAATGATGTAAACGTTAATCAGTTACAGAAACTCCTGATCTGAACTCGTTATATGTGTAAAGCACATCGGTCCACAGAATCCATTCCAACCTCTCCACCACCATAGACAAGACCGAAGAGCTGTTAAAGGACGTCATGGATGAGACTGTAGACCTGCACAAGGCTGGAATGGGTTACAAGACCATAAGCAAGAAGCTTGGAGAGAAGGTGACCATTGTTGGTGCGATAACTTGGAAATGGAAGAAATATAAAATGACCATCAATTGCCCTCAGTCTGGAGCTCCATGCAGTATCTCATGGGGTGGACGACCATGAGAAAGGTGAGGGATCAGCCCAGAACTACATGGGAGGAGCTTGTTAATGAGGCAGTTGGGACCACGGTCACTAAGAACACCATTGGTAACAAACTACATCATGATGGATTGAAATCCTGCAGTGCCTGAAGGTCCCCCGGCTCAAAAAGGCACATGTACAGACAATCTTAAGTTTGCCAGTGAACATCTAAACGGTTCGGAGAAGGTTTGGGAGAAAGTGATGAGACCAAAATCGAGCTCTTTGGCATCAACTCGACCCACAGTGTGAGGAAGAAGAGAAATGCTGAGTATGACCCGAACAACACCATCACAGTCAGGCATGGAGGTGGAAACATTATGCTTGGACATGTTTTACTTCTAAGGGTACAGGATGACTTCACCGCACTGAGAGGCAAATGGATGGGGCCATGTACCGTAAAATCTTGGATGAGAACTTCCTTCCCTCAGACAGAACTCTGAAGATGGGCTGTGGGTCTTCCGGCATGACAATGACCCAAAACATACTGCCAAGGTAGCAAAGGAGTGGCTAAAGAAGAAGCATAATAAAGGTCCATCAATTGCCGAGCCAGTCTCCAGACTTCAGTCCTATAGAAAATCTGTGGAGCTGAAGCTTCGAATTACCAAACAGCAGCCAAGAGACCTAAAGGATTTAGAGAGTTTCTGTAAAGAGGAGAGAGCCAAAATTCCTCCAGAGATGTTCAAGCTTGGTGAGTAAGAAACGTCTTATTGCTGTGCTTGCTAGCAAGGGTTTCTCCACCCAGTACTAAGTCGTGTTTTGCTTGGGTATCAAATCCTCATTTCACTCAGTAAAATGCAAATTAATTCATAACCTTTATGTAACATGTTTTTCTTGATTTTGGGTTGATAGTCTGTCTCTCTCCATAAAAATGAAACTACGTCATGAATTAGAGACAGCGAACATACAAATTCAGCAGGGGATTAAATAATTATTTCCCCCACTGTAGATGCTGTAGGGTGTAGTAGGGTAGAACAGAACTCTAATTATTTTCTATTTCATCCATTTTCCAAGTGTTTGGCTTAAATCAGCAGGATGAAGTTGATGTCCTGAAACAAATCTACTGCCTATAAAACCCACGCAGATGCTTGAGGCTAAATTGAAAAGGCATTTTGGGCCAAGAAAAAAGCAGAGGGGACAAACAAGCAGATCATTTTAGCAGTGATGGTAGAGATGAGCAGAGAAAGAGAGGAATTGTTCTGATTTTGGCTTTAAGAGCAGGGCACTGCAATTGCCTTGATGACAATCACACAAGAAAAACATCCCCCTTCACAGTTCTCCTGTTCTCCAGGGTGGCACAGTGAGCCACAGCTCACACTGTAAGAACTAGACGCTTCATCAAATTCGCTGAAACCCTTCTCAATCAAACCTATAGGAAAGCTGCCATTGCCTGGAGCTGGGAGGTCCTGCCCTCTCCAGAGTCCATAATGGGTTCAGCCTGGCCACAGCTCTCTCATAATGTACTTTCCAAGCTGGATCATCTACTGGGAAGCCATGTCTCACATTGTTTCCTCCATATAGAGGGCTTTTGTCTAACTGGAGGTCATCTTTGTCTCAGTACGCGCAGGAAAATTCACAAAAATATACTGGGCCACAAAATAATTTATTTAAAAGCTTGACCAAATCAAATCATGGTCTAATTACAAACAAATCACTGCGGTAAACAGAAGAACCTTAGAATGGTGGAAGGGGTGGTGGCACAGTGGTTAAGCCACGCTCTAAACAAAACAAGGCTGGTTTGAGTCTGAAAGAGGATATCCACAAGACCTTTGTTTGTTGTGAATGCCGTAGACCAAATTACATAAAAGGAATAGCTTGCGAATGACCAAGAATTCATAAAAAAAAAAAACCCTAGTAGTGATGCACAGGAATTGCTTCTACAGTTTAAAACTGGAGCAGTGAGGCTAATGATGGTAACAAACAAGTAAATAGTCACCCATTGTTTTCTGTGAATATATCCCTAAAACTTCTCTCAGCTTGCTCAACCCACAGTCAGTTTTTCTTTAACGTGGTTCAGACTTGAAAATGAAGTTTTAAAAAAACTTCACTACAGAAAACACCTGTTTAGATTGTAAGACCACTTGAAAAAAGGCTGCCCACACGTTAGCATTATCCATTATGGCTAATAGTAAGTCACACCATATCCTAAACCACACCAACAAGTCTGTGGCAACTTGATGAGGAGCTGGATGCATTTTGCATGGTTTAGAATATGTTTTGAGGATGTACACATAGAAATAATTTGGGTTACTGTTGATTTCTAGTGTTTGTAAGCAACATTAGCCTCATAGCAACATTAGCCTCGTGCTAAACGTAAATACGTTTTGGCTGCGTCTGGTTTGGAAACTTGTGGAAATCTTTTTGACAAACATTTTTCCAAAAGTAAGAGCACATAATCTAAGCGTGAAATGTTCTAATGTATCCCAATATATCAACGGATAGAAATTAATATATACATTTCAGTCAGCTAACAACTGGTGTCAATACGCGAACCTTGTGTGTGCATACATTTTCCCCTAGTACATTTTTTACTGTATGGAATGTAATCATGTGTGTATACAGCTTACAGGGTATACAAGCCACTATAGTGTCAAGAAGCTATACACGTGTACAGAAGCATACCCAAAGAAAAAGCCAACCAGGTTCGGAAGTTGAGATGTAATTAGCGATGCACAGTCCAGTGTGAGTCATAGACGTTTTTAAAAAGTCTTGGCTAAAAACTGACCGATCCACATTTGATACCTTTCGTTTGTTTCTGATCACAAAAAAAAGAACAAAAAACACAGATCGCTACTTGGTTTTGGCAGATGCTCTGAAATCAGGCTGTGAACAAATGGGACTTGGTGCAGCCTTGGTTTCACTAACCCTGAAACCCTTATCCCATCTGTGACTGCTTGAAGGAAGCTCTACAGTAGTCTGGAGTTGATTTAGAGATGCAGTACTAGTTTCGGCTGAGTTCACCAGGGAATTCTGGGAGTTAAAAATGGAACATCAAGCCATTATCAGCTGACCCAATAACTGACGAGCAGACAGCGACAAATTTTCCTGTTAAACTGGCAGTTGCTGTTCAGCACGGGAACATTAGACTGCTCCATTTGTGACAATCTGAAACGATTCATTATTAGGGAGCAGTGGTTGTGCAGAGTATGCTATTGACTCTGGAAAGGGGTTTTAGCCTCTCTGCTCCAACCTACTGCTGCTTGCTCAAATACTTGATTGAGAAAAGGGTTTTAGAACCCAATATTGCAGAGAGATGCAGGAGGAGCCTAGAGGAGAGCTACATTGAGCCACCTGCCATGTCTCAGAGGGTACAGAGGACATTACTCGTTTATTTTGTGACCTTTCTACCTCAGTCAGCAGAATAACAGATGAAGAGTGCTAAACCAAAGTCAACAGGCTCTGCGAATCTAACTCCCAGATCAAATCTAGTTGTTCCCTTCTAGTGCTTCTTCCTCAGGAGTTTAGCCCCCTAATTCAACCCCGAACCTCTTTTCCAGACCCCCTACTTTCTGCCAATCTGGATGAATGGGGTTTTTATTCATAAGGCCTGAACAGCATCATCCAGAGTCAATTCAGCTTAGCTGTGTTGAATTTTTGTGAAGTAAAACTAGCCTTGTCCCACCTACCAAATACACAGAGAGCAGTGTGGAGACACTAATGCGAGAAGACTTTTCTGGGGACACTGCAGACATAGCTGCCATAATTCAGCAGCCAAATTTATCCACTAACCTTTCGCATGGATATCCTTGTCATTCCGCTGGGCTCTGGGAGTAGGGGGCTAAAGTGAATTCAAGAGCTATTGTGATGAAGAGCAGGAGGTGGTTGATTAAGGTCAATGAAGACAAGTGCCTTACTGGCTGAGAGCACTTTGGCCAGAGCGGAGCTTGCTCTACCCACTGGTTTGGACTGCTTTTACCCCACATGTCCAAAAACGACTGGCAAGAACGACAAACAGAACCACCGACCCAAACACGTGTGTTCTACATCCAAACTCCCACCTTTGAACCACTGAAATCCTTCCTTCTCCTCCTCTGATCTTTGCTGGCAAAAGCTACCAAGATGTTTTTTCGTTGTAGCCCAACGTGGAGAGAACAGCATGGGATGGAATAAACAGCTTGAGTTTGATGCTTCGACCAGAACTCAACACCGTCTTCTTAACAGTTCCAACAATCTGGATCAACCCGAAGAAATCGGAGGACGCTTGCATGAGAAATAATGTTGTTTTGCAACATGTCTTCTCCAGTTTTATGGTTTAATTTTGGCACATGGCACAATCAGCATGTATACATCTGGTATACATAAATAAATATTAAATATATTTATACATAAATATACATATAGAGCTATTAAAAAGACACTTGGTGTGGCCTCAGATTATGGTGTTGAGAATTAAGACTAAGACAAACACTAATCGCTCTGTCTTCTGGATACAGGTGCTGTCAATCTAATAGGAGCCATTTACACTTTCAGGTCAATGGGAGTATAATCTTCATAAAAGCCCTATACATATATGTATGTATGCCAATATTTATATATATATATTTATATATATATATATATTTTAAAGAAACACAGGTCTACACTGAAATAAGGTTATTCAGTGTAAACAGGCCACCATCTCCTGTTGGGAGAAACTTACAAAGTCAATGGAATCATGTCAGTTAGTTGAGTTGAATCTTTAGCTATTTTTTTCTTTTACATGTAAAATAATAGATTTATTTTTGTAATTCTTAAGCAAAATTAGACATATATAATTTTTTTTCCTCAAAAAAACAACAAAAAAAACCCCAAAAAAGTGCTATTTCGCAAAGACAGACAACCAGAGACGCAGCTGAAACACTACTGGTGGTCAACAAAATCAACAACATGGCAAAAAAAGCCGCCCCCCCACAAAATGTTTAACAAAAACAGGGCAAATGTGTGCACACTCTCACACACATATACTGACATACAGAACGCTCTCTCTCTCCCCCATACACACACATTCTCATGCACTGACCACAAGCACAACCAACACACACACAGACACACACACACACACACACACACACCTACACTTACTCATACACACAAACTCACACACACACCTACACTTACTCATACACACACACACACACACACTTACTCATACACACAAACATACACACACACACACACTTACTCATACGCACAAACATACACACACACACACACACCTCCTTATGTCTTGCCCTCACATACACTCATTCACACACATAAACCCATTCTCAGGCAATCTAAACACACACACACACACACACACACACACACCAGCCAACAGGTGTTGTGAGCACTGTGTGTATGTGTGCATTTCCTTTAGCTGAAAGAGAAATCTGTTGAAAAAGATGCACTTTTTTCTTAACAAAACAATCACAGTTAAGTCTGTAACTCCAGTCTTGTCTCGTGGCAGAGTCTGTATCAGACAAATAATTAGCACTGGAAATAAGAAAAAACCCAGCAAGACCATGTAAGAGGGTACGCAACTGAAAACAAGTCAGTCCAGATTGCTTCGATTCTCTACGTGTTTTCTATGTGTCTGTCGTTTTCAAGAACCTAGCGGCTTATGGCAAACACGTTCCACGCAAAGATAAAAAGTAGGAAAACCAAAATATGGAGCACTCTCAGTAAGGCAGTGAAATGAAAAAAGTAACAAAAACAAAAAACAAATAAGCAACACAAATATTACGCAAATGTCAGAGGCCATTGTTTTTGAAATGTTTCCCACAAGAGACTGAAATGGGAAATAAAAAGCACTTTTCTTCATTTTTGTTAATTATTCAAGAAAAAAGTGTTGATAACTCCCCAGTCTTCTTAAAAAGGCGTTTCCCATTCCCCCGTTTTTAAAATGATTATTAGAAAAAAATACTGCTTGAAATGCTTGTCTCTCTGCTAGGGTAGATGGAGTAGTTTTACGGTTTGGCAGGTCTGCAACCACTCGACATCCAGATAGCGTGGCCAAGACTCCTATTCAAGTCTATTCAAATTGTTCGTTTTAAGACTCCTCTGTAATCCGCTTGGGTATATTCCTAAAAAACCAAAAACACCCCCCTTCCTCCGCAACCCAGATGCTTAGGCGGGCCTCCTTAAAGCTATACTCGTGTAGTGGAGTGCGAGTGGGGCAGGCCGGTGGAGTTGAAGCCGGCGGTGAAGGTGTTGTAAGGGTGCAGGTTGGGCATTCCCACCAGCGAGTTGGGAATCATGGTGATGGTGTTGGGTGTCATGAGCGGGATGTCATCAGGCGAGCGTCGCAGAGTTAGGGCGTAGTCGGGCAACGAGGCCAGCCGCAGTGCGTCCCCGGCTGGCCCAGCGTCGCACTCGTGGTGCGACTGGTTGACTTGAAGCGACATGATCTCTTCCTCTGGTGCATGCCGGCCGACATCGTTGGACGACGCTTGGTTGGAGGCTCTAGGAGGGCTGGACTGAGGCTGCTGCTCTTGCCGACGCTTGTCTTTACGGTAGTACAGGGCAGCGAAAGCCAGCACATTGAGGAACAGGAGAGAGGCACCCACGGCAATTGTGACACTTAGCTCGGTGGAGTAGTCACGCGGGTTCTCCACCACTAGTGGGCCCGGCTCCTCACTGCCATTCCACTGCTCCTTGCCGCTTTCGCTGTTGTAGGCCGGAGACATGGGTGGCCGCTTGGTGTTGAAGGGCCACGGCTTGCCGTTGGGTCGCTTGGTGGACAGCGAGTTCTGTGTAGTCTCAGGCGGGGGCACTTTGGTCGTGGTGGACGTGTAGTGGAACATATCGTGCAGGTTGTACAGGTGGGGTACCAGGTGCTTCCAGAATGCCACCTTAGTGGCACGGTAGTGGTCTCGCACTCTGGGCTTCAGGCCAATGTGCAGATACAGCTGGTCCTGAGGGTTGTACTTAGACCAGGCGACTTCCTCAAAGCGGTTGGCCTTCGTGTGGATGAACTTGGTGTCCTGAGGGACGGGCTTATTAGGATCTCTGCAGGAAAGAAAGAGAGATACAATTCAATTTCAGTTTTTAAATTACAGCACAACCAGAAAGTTGGAACATTCCACCCTCAGCGATACACTATTTAAGTATGTATGGTTCTGAGTATATGAAATTTGGTCATTCAGAAATGATGGACAATTAACAACCAACAACTAGCAATCATACCCATCAGTAATGCACTTCTGGACTGCACTTTACCTGAACTCTCCTACGTAACACTGACATCAATGTTTCATGACAGATGTCAGATGCTTTCATGAATTTCACCGGCAATGGTACCATGTCACGTTAAATTAATGAACATAATCTGTCATGACAGCTCATGACAGCATGCAACGTCTGCCATTGCTTGTTTAAGGCATGGTTAAATAGATTTTAGGTTGCAGGGCTCAGGTGAGGTGTTACCAGCCATTGTTCAATTTAATCATTTTTTTCTAATTCTCCGAATCGGTATCACGGCCAAATTGTTTATACAGTAGTGCAAGTGCAAGTGTCAACAAATTAAAGTAACAATAAAAAACGTGTCATCTACAGTGACATACTGTAATATATAGTTGTACTGTATAAAACTATATACCTATATATACTGTGTAGTTACCCTGTATACTATATGAAGTTATACAGTTATAGATTACTTGTTTATAGCACAGTAAAGTACTGAATCAGCAACTAAATCAGTGTTTGCAGAGGTTATATCAATCACGCTAGCAGACTAGAGTACGGTGTAGCTCCAGTGAGTCAGGATACTTTCACTCTGCCACTTTAGCCTCTGCTTGACAGCATTTTTTATTTGGCAAAATCCTGCGCTGCCTTGCCCCGTCAGGTGTTCGCAGACACAGAGACGTGACCTGCCTCGGGCAGCACAAGGAAGTGACCTGAATATCACTCTCGGGAGCACAATAACAATGCAACAAATCTAAGACTCCATGTGTTGGAGATCAACAAAATGCCTAGACCTCTAAAAAGCTGGTGCATTTCTAAATGGAAGCATGATTTCCTGTCCCAATCGCACCATGAGTCTCTTTTGTCTACTGGGCTTAAGCAAAGCCTGATGCATCTCCACCAGCTCTCCATGAAAAAAAAGAAGAACGGGACAGAAGCTTTTAGAGTAAATACATATGAATAAATCAGCATGCTTAGATGCGCTTCAGGAAGCAACTTGTTTTGGATAGAACAACAGAGACGCAGGCCCTACACTAATTGCTTTGGGGAAGCAGCGCGGTGTGCATTAACAGTGAGCTCGCTGATAGAAAGTGGACCATATTAATCAAGACACTAATGCGCGGTGTGGCGGTGGGGGACCTCAGACGGAGTAGCCTGATGGACACAGTAACACCTTCTGGCCTACAGGGGTCAGTGTTTCCCCATTGGAGTCATTCTGGTGCTCTGGTGCAGGATGGCCCTCAGTTCCCGGAACATGGCTCTATTGATTTAGCAACTGTATTAACATATGCCACACCAGAACTAGTGCAGGGCTCCTTGTGGTCATGTAGCCAAAGTGTATTAGTACAAGAAGAACTATAAGAGCGGAGAATGAGCAACAGAAGAGATTCCACCCTCCCACCTCCCTCATGATCACATAAAAAGTTTAATAAGCAAAATCTATGAGCAGGTTCCACAACAATCAGCCTTGGAAAATGACTCATCTGTAACTGAAATGACTTGATGGCTGCATGTTTTGGGAACTCAGCTCTTTTATTTCCCCCCTGTTTGTGTTGTGGGCACCTGTTTGCTCCCAGCAACACAAAAGGAAGAGGAATGCACTAAAGACAGGCCAAAGAAAAGAAAACACATTTTCCTTTCTGTGCTGTCAATTTTTTTTTTTTTTTGCGTTTTCAGGTCAGCGCTTCTGGGAGTGGAGAGGCAAATAAAGCCTGCTGAACTGAAATCCCCTAGTGAGGCGGGATGTCAGTGGTGCAGCCCGTAAATAACCCGTTTTATTAGGCTAGTAATGATCCCCGATGAATATTGGCAGCTGGGCTATGATGACTTTGTAGCTGAAAATCAGTAATTAAGTTTCAAAGGAGCAGGCGGCTGAGGTAAGGTCATATTGATCCTCTGCCGCCCAACAACATGCCAAAGAGCAGGACATCAATGAGGCTGCGGCGCCGGCGACTTTATGAATTCTTGAGGCAGAGCCTGAGCCACAGTCACTGAACCCGGGGCAATCTCGGTTAATAGAAGAGTCTAGTGTCTCAATACACCCCGGCGCATTCTCGCCTATAACGATCAGTCTGGGAGATTGCATGATGAAACACGCTGGTGCACTGCGATGAACACAGTCCCGCAACTACTGATATGGGGTCAGTGCTGACGTCCTTGTCATGACAGTTGCTTGCGGAGAGCTGCCTGGAGATCTGCAGAGAGTTGAAGAGCCAGGGAGTGTTTAAGTGCAGGAGTGGGTTTTTTTTTCACATGTGTGGGCCGTGTGGCGTGGATCTCACTTAAGGTGTAGCTTGGTGGGTGAAAATGAATAATTCAGAGTCACTCCATCGAATCGATGCGGCATCTTGGGCTAATTTGATTTGCGGCATTAGGAAGCAGCGTGCATGCCTCATCTAATTATGTGCACACAGACACACACACACACACTCGGCAGGTAATTGTGACAGCATCAATAAGGCGTTCATTTTTTTTTTAGACAGAGTTTGAGCTGTGGGGAGCTCATACCCAGCCCTCGTACTACATGAGGGTGAGCACCCATGTGCGTGTGTGTGTGTGTGTGTGTGTGAATGTGTCTGCCTTAGCCGATAGCATCCTGTCAGACCTCCCACTTAAGCTGGATCGGAGTCAGCTGCGAGAGCCTGAGAGATTATTCCACTCATAAATGCAGGGCTTTTAATGGCGTCCACAGGTTTCCTTGAATGCCTTGCTGTAGTCAAATGCAGCTTCTGTCCTCTGTGTATGCAAACCGTGGCCCCAGGAGACCGTGGTCAAACCTCAACCACATAGTGTCGCAGGTTCCTTGTGGACGGAAAACTCATCTTGTTTAACAAGGCAGGCGAGGATCTGATAAGCTGGCAATGATGCTTCAGCTTGGGGGTGGAAATGTGTGTGTAAAATGACTCGTCCTACAGTATGGAACACATAAAATGGTGGACTGAGGGAGTTCAAATCAGCACAGGGCACATTAGAAATGACTGAAACTGTGAATGGCTGAAATAGTTCCTCCGGCTGCCTTGAGTGCCAGCACCAGTCGAACAGATCAAATGAATGGGAGATGGAGCAAGGGAGTCAAATACAGTTAGATGTGGCCCCATTGTGCATTCATCCTGCTTTACTTTATAGCGCTTGGATAACCATGGAGCCAGTGCATCTCTGAATCTGAAAAGACATTTTCAAAGACCCAGAGGCATCACACAAGAAACTCTTCCGCTGCAAGGTCTTCGAATGTCTTGGCCAGGTTCAGCCACTTAATTAAAAAACATGGCCCCACGCCAACTTGGTGACAATGACGTTAACTCAAGCTGGTGGGCTGTTCTCTGCATCCAAGCCCCTAATAATGTTTTACACATAAGAATCGCCAACAGCTACTGTTCATAAATAAAACCGGTGCCTATGCACTGCACTGTAATTGATATCTTCAGAGATGCAGTGAAACAGCTCTACACGCAGCTGCCTTTGCATTTAAAAGAAGCGGCGCTGAAGCAAGTCTCTCCCTGTTCTCACAAGGTCAGGACAAGACATAGGCTTATGATACAAAATGCACTGTGTGACTTTGAGAGGGAACTTTCAAAGATCTTCGCAGTTGACGGAGCAAACATTTAAAAATCCGGTGTCACAAAAGAAAATCCTTGCCACCGCTGTGCTCCCGGAATCGCATGTTCCTTGTTTGAAAGCAATGACACGTTGAATTCCAACGTCTGAACGCTTTCACGTCAGTGGAAATCACGTGGCAGAGTGGGAGTGACAACACTACAATACAGGTGCTGGTCATAAAATTAGAATGACAAAGTTGATTTATTTCAGTAATTCCATTCAAAAGGTAAAACTTGTATATTAGATTCATTCATTACACACAGACTGATGTATTTCAAATATTTATTTCTTTTAATTTTGATTATTATAACTGACAACTAATGAAAGTCCCAAATTCAGTATCTCGAAAAATTAGAATATTGTGAAAAGGTTCAATATTGAAGAGACCTGGTGCCACACTCTAATCAGCTAATTAACTCAAA
>JBBJLR010000034.1:16730697-16741409 GCA_037577145.1 Brachypetersius gabonensis
TCACCTTTTGAATGGAATTACTGAAATAAATCAACTTTGTCATGATATTCTAATTTTATGACCAGCACCTGTATTCTGTTTGTTGGACCCGAGTACTTATATTTATTCCTCAAGCTTCTTACAACCCAGCGAAAAGCTTTCAAAGTAAGTGGAAAAGTACTATGTCCGGACATATTTCCTGGATCTTTCCCCTCAGCTGCTGCTTGTAGCTGGTCTATTACGGGAACACAGAGGGATGAGGGAGACTGCCAGAGGACAGCTGCTGCATCTTGTCCGCTCTTCATTATGGCCTCTATTGATCGGTCATATTAGATGAGTGACGGCTCCCATGTATCTTCACGCCCGCCCAGCTCAGGACCATTGCAGGGCTGATCCCTCGCCCATCTTTCCCAACTATTATTGCATTCTCGTTACAGCATGGCTTCCCAATCAATTGAATACAAGCCTCTTAACAAGTCCTGCCACTTCCTCAGTTTTTCTAAAGGTAATTAGCATATTGGCAGAAACTCTCCTATCAATTGGTAACTCCATGGATAGGGAGGACAGAGAAAAGGGCCTGTTACACAAACCATACATAACACCCCTTTTAATTCGCAATGGGACTGGCAGTGTCCTCAGGTGAGACAAAGCCAGCGGATGAGGAATGTAATTAGCTCCAATCCTGGGAAAGAACGGGTTGGCCTTGTATAATGGGGTCAATTGACGTTTGAGTGCGTTCTGCTCTTTGTTGGGGTGTAATGGATTGGGAAAAAAACTACTCATTAATATGCGGCAGAGTTGTCGCAGGCCTTTCGTTTTTACTGGCCCCATTTCCTTTCTGACCGACACTCCAGTAAACATTACATCATGTGAAAGAAATCATTTAGGACCATGATAAGACCAGGCAAGACACTGTTAAGTGAAGTCAATGCTTGAACTTCCAGTAAGGCAATCAATGAATCAATGAATAACTTTCTCGTTTTTGAGTCAAATTGATTAAAGATTAAGGTCAAGCCACATGTCAGCCTCAGTTAAATCTCATGTTAATTGTTGATCATTTCGATTAAAACCAAAGGGAGGGGTTAAATTAAGCAGCGGCAGGAGTGTTTGTAAAAAAAAAAAAAGTGGTCAGTATTTCAAAAAATCTCCATGTATTTCAAAAAATGGTATTAGGATTCATCTCAGCAAGGCTCTGCGTTTAGAAAAAAAGCACTAGATCCAACAAAAACATGAGTAGGGATTGGGAGAAAAGAAACAGACAAAGGGAAGGAAAGCCGAGCACCACAGTGTTGCGCTTACCAACTACCCTGGCTCAGCACAGCATGGGTAGTGTTTGACTGCAGGCGAAAGAAAGGGAACGAACGATGGCATAAAAGAATATTGAGGAAACAGCCAGATGCCAAAAGGATAGTAACACAACCGGCTTTATAGAAACACAAGAGCGGGAGATTTCCAACTCAAGGCTAAACGTGTGGTTGCAGGGGGAAAAAATGTCCAAGAGAAAACGTGTTCCAGCACTGCATGGATGAATTATAAGCAGCAGAAAAAAGTCGACCTCCATTAGAAGAATACATCATGTATATAAATTGAACATATTTCTTTATCCTAGCAATGGCTCATAAAGATAAGAGTTTAGCATCTGGTGGGTCTATCTGTTATTTTGCCTGCTGTACTCGTCTGTCAAACTCTGCTGCAAATGGGAATCTTCATGCTCTTTTGCTATTGCAGTGATTCAAGACGCATGGTTGCTTGTAAGGAGCATGAAGCAGAAAGTGGAATTTAGCTTTGGGAAATGATACATGCTGTTGACATGCACCGGAACGGGCTCAACATAATGTAGTACACGCATCCGATTTAGAGAGATGGCAGGAAGTGTGATCTGGGTCATCTCATTACGAAACAGCTGCGGAGTGCACGGCTCCGCCGATAGCAGCGATCTTGAGGTACGGGAATTTGTGTGGGATTAGAAGGGAGGGAGGTGGGCAAACATGGGCTGGCTTGGTCGCGTCATGTTGTGAAGCTGGGTCTGGTCAGGAGCAGGTGAAGTTGAAAAGGAGGTCATCATTATTTGAGTTTGTTTATATACTAAGACGGGGATTTACCCTGCCCTCCCCTGTGCCTCTACAGTGGTAGGGTCCTTCCCCACAGCTGTGCTAAATTACCCTTTGAACAGCTCTTGGGCTTCTCCATTATCCTGGCATCTAATCCTCGGTGCTCTGCGAGCTCGGCTGGCCGCCGCTAGACCACATATAATCCCCTCGTCCACAATAATGCCATTGCAATGGGACGACTCCGAGGCCCAGCGCTATCAAAAGCTGCCGGCCTGAAGCGTGTGCCACGAGTGCCGGGCACCGACCAGGACGGCCAAAGACAGGCCATTAGATAAGTGAGGTTTTAAAGGAATGCGCTGTTTATGTCACATAGGTAAGCTCCCTGCAGAGTGTAGGGATGCACCATACCAAAAGGTTAATAGGATGTGGAGGTCATAAGTTCAAGGGTGGATCGTCCCTGTGAAGTTGTAGAGGATTATTTTTTACTGGACGAACAGCACAGTGCTTTTTTTTAAGCATTTCCGAGGCCCACAGAGGATACCATGGCAGAAACACGATGTCCTCTTCTGTGAAAATGTGCTGCTCAAGATGCTACCCACATGCACAACATCTCAAATTAATATACAAAATGTAGAGTGCCCTTAAGCTTTCTGACTTTGCCCAGACAGCTGTTTGACTGAAGGGTTTTTCTTTGCCTGAAGAGTCCTCTGTAGAATTTTTGGCAACCCTGGCAGAAAGTCAAGCTCTAATATTTTAGCATTAGCATTTGTATTCTATCTTATTCTCACTGCGTGAGAATGATTTATAAATGTCAGGCAGTGTCATTTCATTGTGAATGGCAAAATAGCAAAGTTTACACAAGCAGAGGCATGACCAATCAATTTTTTTTTGCTAGTAACAGTGGTCGTCAAATTAGATTTGTGTTGTTAGACCTGATTACAAGCTCTCCTCATATAAATCCATAATGCTTTGGGCTCTGAGCAAAATTGAGCCGAGCAAGTAGGGGAAAAAACAGAGGGAAAAAAGTCAAGTCAGCTAGGGAGTCAGTGATTGACTGTGGAGAGGTGCGATGATCAATACTGCCAGAATGTGATATGCTTCCCTGATAACTTTCTCTTTTCACTCCTTGTCCCATTCCTGCTCTACACATTTCCACATGCTGACAGAGACGATATTCTTGCACATACAGAAACCATGAGCACGCTAAATTATTGATTAATATCCTTGGTCTTTTGATTGCTGCTCTGCACAAAAAAAAACAGTAGTATTTGAACACAGGGTGTCTTAAATTGTATATTTTTGGCTCTGCATAAACGATATGTCACTTTAAACCCTCACTGCATCATTTTCCACTAGACATTCTATTAATACTGTAAAACCTTTTCTGTACTTTTAAATACTAAACATTCTTTAAAATGTTATTTTCTTAATATTGTACCTATTTTCTAAATGTTACATATATGTTACATTCTCACTGATATATTCAATTCTTAAAATTTAAAAGTTTTGATTTTTTTTAACCATAATTCTATATATTTATGTAAAGTTGGGAGAATTTCATTACGGTAATGATGCTACATTGTTATCTGTACATGACAATAAAACTGACACTGAAACGATACTGTAAATGCCAACACTTACCCTGTCTTGGCGAAGTTAGTCCAGTAGGTCATGACCACGGCACTGAGCATAATATCGTTCTTGGAGAAGTTACAGGGGAACAGGTCAGTGGGCCCAATCATAGGGATACCAAAGACGTAGGGCACCTCGTCTCCGTGTGCTGCATCAGACCAGGCGGGCTTCATCAGGCTCTGGCAGTGGTGGTAGAAGGCATAGAAGTAGGTGGGTGAGCCATAGCGGGCATGCAGGTCTGCTGTTACCACTGAAGGCTCTACCCACTGGTGATCGGTGAAGAGCGCCACCAGGGTCTTACGTCGTGTCTCAGGGTTGTCCCGGTCAGCCCAGTCTGTGTACATGAACTTGATGGTCTCCCGCAGAGTGTCCTTCCCCTCCGGGTAGCCATACAAGCTGTCCACAAAGTCAGAGACAGAGAAGTCAAAGTCGTTGCCCGAAACTCCGTCTTCGGAGTCCACCACGTTCTCCACGAAGCGCAGGCCTTCGCCCTGGTTGACACCCAGCATGATGTCGTAGTTAAGGAACTCGCCCTGCTCCATCAGGATCTCAGGGTCATCTGGGATCACGTCGCCGTCGATGACTGGCCCGAAGGCCACATGGTAGCGGGCCGGCTGTATGTCCTGCTCCACGAGTTCACGGGCATTTTTTTTCCGCAGACAGTGCACCATGTCCATGGTGTCCAGGACATTGCAGCCCACCTTCTCCGCCAGCAGCCTCGTGTACTTCACTGGCTGGTAGTTGACGGCCCAGCTGGACAGGGCTGAGCCACTCTGGATTATGGCACGATGGAACAGACCTGTGAGAGGGAGGGAGAAGAAATCTCAGATAAAGATTACTTTCTGACAAGGGGCTAAACTGCTAATTCCAGGGTGAAGAGCTTTCAGTCACTAATCACTTTGAAAGAGCGGATGTCTGTGTTATTGACTGCCAAGACATGATTTAAATGACCAATATTACACTGGTGTGTGTATTAAGCACGGAATGTACTTGTCTTTGAAAAACTTAAACTCAAATAATCCTTCTAGGAGATGCTACAAGCTCATCAACAGACGAAAATGATGAAGTCTAATCACTATAAACATGAATTCAGTGCAAACTACTGCACTGTCTGCATTATCATTTTCCCATTATTTCGGGTGTGCATTAAAGCACATGAACATGAGCTGCAAGAATTTCATATGGACATTTATACATGTATATGTCATATGTACAGTCTCACTTAAAGCCTCTGATCGTTGGCTAGATGGCTGGACTCCGTATCTAACTCTCCCATCCGAGCAAGCCTGCCCACTCCCTCCAGTCCAGCCTCCCTACAACAAAGAGGCCTTGGTTCTATGCGTAGGTACAGAACAGTGTGGTGGTCCATACATGCCTACAGCAAGTACCGATTGGGCTGTTCTGAAGGAGGGTCAGGCCTCCCTCCCACTTTAATGGCTGCTCTATACTACTACCAAGCACTACTGCACAGTGATCGCTCTGCTGCAAATGGAGCAAGAGCCGGCTAATGCAATACTACTGGGAGGCTATAAATACGCAGGTGAACTGGCATGTATGCAATAATACCATTGTACGATGGCTGTGTATGCCTCAGAAATGAAAGAGAGATATAGCCTTGCATGCATTGGAGAGCCCAGCATAACTCAAATATGTGAGGTTTTTTTTCACTGCAGCAGTATACTGGGATTTTTTTTTCTTCAGTTTAGTCTCTTAAAGGCTTACTGGCTCAGCATCCTAAGGGCAATCTCCTACCTGATTGCACAATTGATCAGCAGCCCCTGCACACTACACTCTGCCCCAGTGCACACTGAAAAAGTTTACCGACCACTTAGGTCTCCCTAATTTCCCCTAAGATAACTTTTTACAGGGCGAATGATAAAGAGCAGGACTAGTGCAAATATTCGAAGGGCTTGTGTTTCAGGCTATAGTATATGGAGCTTTGCTTTTTGTATAATCTGAGCTTTGCCTTCGCACCGGGCCTCCTGTACTGAGGAGGATCTGCGAAAATGAGTTTGTGCAGCAGGCTGACAGAGTACAATATCAGCCTCTGCACCGGCATGCTGCTAATACTCCTGAAGGACGTAGGCTGGGGGTTTTGATCAGAGATGATGTGTGCTAGTGCCTGCGTGCAGGCGTAAAGATATGGGATTGGGATTGTGTGTGTGTGTTTGAGAAAAAACAAGTTGCAGGGTGCTTCATTCATTGGAGAGGCTCCACGAACGGACAGGGCAACGGCGGACTCCTGGGGCGAGCTGAGCAGATGTCAAGGATATCAACTCCTTCTCCAAAGCATTAGCAGGGTGGCTGCAAGATGAAAGATGGCCACCCCCCAGGCCTAGGAAGATGCAACCCTGTCCCTGCCCTCAGTCTGTTTATAACAGCCTAGCTTTCGTCCAATCGGCCCTCAGCATCACTGATGGGAAACGCTGTAGACGCTGAGCAAAGATTTGAGTGCAGTATTTTACGGCCAAGCCACCCAAACCCTCGACATTTGCTACATTTTACTATATAGGAGCTCCCACACATTCATTTCTGCATTTCTGTGACCCCTTCCATGTGTTCTTTTCTTCAGACGAAAGGCTGGAGGCAGAGAGAAGCATGAGTGTTACAGTAACACTGGCTACATGGTACATCAGGGGTAGGGGTGTGTGTAAACATGACTAAGTATTTACTATTGTTTCCACTTAAATTTGGGCCATGCAAGCTGCCTGTGTTAGTGAATATGCTCTCTACATCTCATCCAGAGCGTCCAACGTTGTTGCAGCAGAGCTAAAGTGGATGGAAAGACATACTGCCTCAGTGACTAACTGATTGATTGAAGTAATTATTTTAGGTGAGGGTCACCTCGCCAGGGTATGGCAGATGCAAATGACTTGCTGATTGAGAAATTGCTTCAAATAAAATGCAAATTATGGATTTGATTGTGCACAAAGTTCATTTCTTTCAACAAATAGCTCTCCTTATGGTGAAATATTTGTTTTATTTTATACATTTTTTTGGTAACTGTACCATTTCCACCAGCCACTTTGCTCCACCAGATTTCTACCATTCCTCATTGCACCTGTATACTAACTGTGGACGCTGCATTGTTATTGTCAGCCATCAGATTTGTTTGCATCGTATACACTACTGGTAGAGGGGACTCCATCAAACTATGCTCGACATGGGTGCCGAGTGCCTAAACCATGCGCCTATCCATCAGTGAGCGGCTTTGCTGGCAGATTGAGGTCATGGTGAATTATGACAGGAGCTGGGAGGTAATCACTCATTTAGCCCAGCTAAAATGCTGCTGCTTTGCTGGGCTTTGTCGACCTCGACCGCCTGCCCCCTCTCAAGACGCTAGTTAAATGGTTGCATAGCAGATGCTCCAATTGGTTGAAGAGAGGGATAATTCACTGCAGGTATAAACCAGTGACCTTGTGCCACAGGGAGCACAACATCACAGCCCCTGAGCTGACAGTGCTCTGATTACAACACACCACACCCCCATAATTACCACACCCACATCTTAAAGGGACGGGGTGCGGAAAACTCAACATCAGTCATGTACAGGTAATTCATTAGAACACAGTGATAAAACATTTAACTCACTGATGTTCATTGTGGTCAGTCTGATCTCTTTACAACAGACCCGATTTAATTTCCCGTAATGTGACAAAAAACGATATTGTGATACTTAAAGAGGTCTATTTGATAAATAGGGAAAAGACTCGTTAGGGTGTTTATTATCGGTAAATGGATTTTGACTAAAATAACCAAGACAACATGGTCCGAAAACATAAGCAGATAAAAATACATTATAACAACAAAAAACTTAACCAAGTGTAACGATATTCTTTTTTATTTTTATCAGGTAAAAATCAGTAAATAAAACACAACAGCCTTTGTGAGCTACCACTCAAGCAGTTTTACCATGTACCTCAACTCTTTCCATCTGACCCATTAAAAACAAACTGTTATATTTCTGCTATCCAAGCACAGATTCTAAATCTGAAAGCTAAAAAGTGAATACAGTAAACCCTTTTTTTATGCGGATGCTCTTTTTTGAACCCAGTTTTATGTGAATCAGCATTTTTTCTGAGAACTGAACTGTATTAATACACTAAAAAGTTGTCAACTGCCATAAAGAGAAGAAGAAGAAGAAGAAGAAGCTGCTGCAGCGTGTAGCATGACTGCTCCGTGTCTTGCCCTCGTATTTTAGTGTTTTAAACCCCTCCCCATTTTCAACAGTTATCTCAGTTTATTCAGTATTAGTAAGCTGTGCTCTGTCTAAACATGTGGGTAGAGAGAGTTATTTCAACCTTTCTTTTGTGTACGACGCTGCTCTTTACACGCTGCTAATGCTAACCGTTAATGCTAATAGTTTTTTAAGGAATAAAGTTTTCTGATTCTGATTATTTATTTATCTTTACATTTTATTTAAGAATAATTAATGCATTAAGCTGAGTTTAAAATGAAATTTAAGTGTTCTGAGAGCAGATTTGGGGGCATATTTAGGTTTTTTTTTTACCAAAATACAACAACGCGGGTTTTCACGATACGCAGGTGCTCTTCAAACGTAACCACAGTGAAAACCGGGGGATTACTGTACCAATGAAATAATGATAATAATTAAAATAATAATAATAATAATAACAACTATCAATAGAAATGTACTCAGTTGCAATTTAAAACATGGTTCATTCTTAACTAAAAAACAAACGTATCTTGTTTTGTCTGCAATGAGAATGCAAGCCCAAGGCTAACCCCCCTGCTGTTTAGGAGCTGATTCATCCTTCCTATGTTTAATCTGTTTTGTCCAACAGAGCAAAAAAAAAGAGTAAAAATGGAAACCATCACCAAGTAATAATCTGTGTAACATGACAGCCAGCCAAACGCAATGCGATGAATCATACACAAGGCAAGTGGCAAACAATAGACTTGCTTCATGCTGTTTTGTCTAAAATACTTTGTTTAATGCTGATGAGTATATAATGTGTATGTTCATGTGGATGAGGCTATTTCTTGTTCATCATTTTGGGGTTATTGTAGGGAAACCATTATGAGTCACTTTTTGACGAAAACTCTTTTTTTTGCCTCTCTTTAATTCATTTGAAACTGTTTTTTGTTTTGCATTACATGCAACTGGCAAGTGCTGCTCTAGAAAGCATGATCAATTTCTCACAAAAACAACACATATGGCTGTGCGTAACCCCTAGTTAAATGTCATCCACACATGGTTACACAGACTTGGTTCAATGATTTCATGAGTATGAACTAATTAGCCAGCCTTAAAAAGGGGCGGGGGGGCAGTTTGAAACTGGAAGAGCTGGAGCAGAGCTGTCACTCTCTGAGAACTCCAGGAGCTCTCAGCTTCATAAGCTTTACTCTAGTCTCTACTGGCTGCTCCACACACTCACAAATTCACGCAGCCTCACTGCTGATTATGGCTTTTTAGCCTGGCTGCGCTCCTGGCTTATTCTCTCGAGCATCTCCCCAGCATGGCCGCTAAATCCCTCATGTCTTGCTAGCTGCCATATAGCACAGGGATCCCATGGTGGGATCGTCTCTCATTGTGTCCAACGTGTCATTACCGTCTCTTTTCTCGCTTCTTCATGCCACACAGATTCTTCGCCTCTTCTCTCAGGACTCTTTCGCACTAAAGTCCCATGTAAGTCACACGCAACGTCTCTTACACCCCTTTGCAGAAGTCCCACATCCAGTTGCCTAAAAGGCCACGTGAGGGAGCAACGGGCAAACAGCCCATCTGACCAGAGCTAATCCTTCTCTATCTCCACTCTTTTCTGTGACTCAGATCCTGCTGTCTCCATAGCTACGACATACACAGCGACGACTCATGCTAGGTGCAGTCTAGCAGCTAACTGCCACAGTGTTGTGTTCATTTTTCTGAGACAGCAGCAGCGAGGCTCCCATTATGCAGCAAATTGTCTCTTGGGCCGGACACAGACTTTCTGAAATGTCCTTGCTTCACTCACAAAATTAAAGCACCATAGATTAGTCTGTACGATGGCTCTGAATCAATTCCTATGCGATCACAAAGGGTAAATAACACTGTAGCCCCCCCAAATGCTGCCCCCTCACACAACTCCCATGAAAGAATTAGAGAAAATCACACTAGTTGAGTTCTCCTTCAGATGCCGTCAGCATGAGGATTATCTAGCGCCTGATGCTGTTTACGTGCTGCACTCTCTTAATGTGCTGCATCATGAACAATGGAACAGGCGCCTGAACTGAGTCGCAAAGTCTTTGATTAACACATCTAAATGGAATTTGCCTACAATCCTACCCTTACTATTACAATTGCTATTTGCATAATCAATACTGAGTGTCCAATAGTGCACCAACAGTGGCTACAAGTCCTCCTTTTATGTCACTATTGTTTCCCCCACCATTAAATAGCTTGGATGAGATCCAGATATTGAGATGTAAGTAACGTTTCTAAATTAAGTAAAATTACTAATCTATTTTCAAATGCACTAGATTCAGATCCCAAGTGTGGGGCAGATCTAATCATTGATATAAGGTATTAGGCAGCCGATGAGAGCAGGGTAGACTTTTGGTAATCTTTTAGCTTTTTGGTAGATTTAATGCAATGAATTCCTCCTCAAACAAACAAAGTTTCTATCTGAATGACTGAATAAGGTATAATAAACAGCAAGAAACTCAAGCATGGCATTTCTACTGTGCTGTTTTATCAGGAGAAAATATGTGAGCTTCCTATTATGTATGCAAACCTTCCTCAAGGCCTAAGGAAGAGCAGTCCTGTTGAAATTTTCTTTTAGACTTTACAATCCAATACGAATTTAGCGTTGGCTTAAGGAACTGTAAATGCTGCTCTATTGCATTTCTATAGAAATATATGCAAATTATTCTTTGGCTCAGGATGAACTGTAAAGCATTCAGCCACTCATGAATTCTTCTCATATCAGTGAATTGGCTATTAAATGAATTGCAAATCATTCTCAAATGAACCTCTTACATTTACATTTACGGCATTTATCAGACGCTTTTATCCAAAGCGACTTCCATTCTCTAACTACAGGGGACAGT
>JBBJLR010000034.1:16789693-16809400 GCA_037577145.1 Brachypetersius gabonensis
TCTCCACACATGTGATGTGTGTCTGTCTTCTCTGCTGCATGTCTCTCGTCTTGTTGTGGTCTCGTGTTTAGATTCCCTTCGGGCCAACAGTACCGCCCCTTTTATGAAGGCACTTTAATAATTGGTTAAATCAAGGAACGTGTGTCAGTGTGAGCCAATCAGAGGCAGAGATTGCAGGAGGGGTCAACTCATTTCTCTTTAGTCGATTTTGTGTTAATGCCCTAGTGTGAAGGCAGTTTCCAGTTTGCGTCCCCAAAGCCCAGTGAGATCAGCAGTGAGAGCAGTTCTATAAGTGTATACATCACATTTATATACAGGCAATGGCTGTGATTGTAGCCTCTTACTCTTGCAGCTCATGGATTCTTGTTACACTGGAGGCCTTAGAGG
The DNA here is from genome assembly GCA_037577145.1 of Brachypetersius gabonensis. Taxonomy (NCBI): domain Eukaryota; kingdom Metazoa; phylum Chordata; class Actinopteri; order Characiformes; family Alestidae; genus Brachypetersius; species Brachypetersius gabonensis. The sequence continues at coordinate 16,790,081 of JBBJLR010000034.1, forward strand.
AGAATGGCAGCATTCCACTTTGAGGAAAAAGCAAAGTCCCAGCCAGAAGGAGAAAGGTGTCACAGAAATATGGTTTTGACAATCTCACAAAAAAATCTTCAGCGAAGAAACACAATCAAACCTCTGCCCACCAAACCAACACTAAACCATGCAAAGCCTTCAGGCCTTCACCGTGGCGCCTGAAGGGAAGATTCTGCGGTGTGGAAGTTGAGGGAGTTGACAGAAGATTTTGTGATTGTAGTCTCTTGCTTTTACCTTTATAGCTCACAGAATATTGTTACAGTGGAGACTCTGGAGGAGAACTGGAGCTATTGCTGTTGCTTTTTACCATTCGGTCATTTGTCCATAAGCCTCATGTAAGCGCTTCCAGCATGTTTTGCAGATAGTATTCCTTTAAACAGAGGGACTGCAACCCTGTCATAGCAGTATACAACACATAAGCAACTGGGCTTCAGCCTCCAGGTGAACCTTTTGTCACCAGTTGATACTGTTTTGTGTGTTACAGTCCAAAGTAAAACATCTTCACTGTGACTGGCTAAGGTTTCATCCTCGAAACTCTTCTGTCTTCTGCTCATGGCAAAGGTTTGTTTATATTTAAATGTTGACAGAGAATTTGTACATATTGATTAAAACCGTGTACTTTTATTCAGAATACTGAGTTGGCATACTTCATAGGTCACTGGCATCTGAATGTCTAAATACCTGCATGAACATCCTTTGGATTAAAAAAAACAATTTGTTTTAGACAATTTTATCACAAAACAATATTAGAAATACTCAAATGTATGACAACTTTTCAGTATTTTTCAACACATTATGTAGCCATAAAGGCTCAAACTATTGGTTTTAAAGACCATTCAGATTAGGAGATAAATGTAGTGCGCCGACATTCACTTTTGTGTTGGGTCATGAAAAAAAGTATCACTAATTTATTCAAAATCCTAATTACTTTTAGTTTATCACTTGACAAAATTTTATTTTTAAAGAGGAGAAAAAATGCAAGTTTCCTTAAAAATTATGTTGACAAAATTATATCCAGTCCAAAGAAAAGCAAAAAGTTTTTACATCTTTCTCACTTTGAGCTGGACTGACAGCATTCAGGTGTTACGAGGATTTGGACACAGGTCATTTCCAAAAATGGTGGAAAGGATGCCATGAATCTGTGCTGCTGTGTTGACAGTAAACGGTGGTTATTTTAAAGAAACTCATGTTTGAGCTTTTGCATCTATTAAATTGCACTTGCAGTGTACATTGTTACATTACACTTCAAAACCAGTTACAATTGTTTTAATTATTGCTAATGTCGTCTTATATTAAAGAGCACATCATCTTTTTTTTTTTAATCCGAGGGGGAAGGGGCAAACTTCTAGCCTGTAATATACTGAGCATAAGGCTGATGCATAAGGCTCTAAAAGCTATTAAGCATGAGTAGTTATAGTACACAGATGAACTGAAGCGAAATGAACTATCAGTGGGGAATTCACAAGAGCCTCGATACCAGCATGAACATCTTTTCTTGTACAACTGATTCTACAAACAGCAACATCTGGATCTGCTTCTGCTGAGTGCCAGAATTTTCCAAGTGAGCAGGCTGCTCCCTCTCAGCCTGATGACTCATCCTGGATTTTATTCTGCCATCCTATCGATCGATATATGCAGCCACTCCCGAGACTCCTCCAGTAGATGCCCTTAAACCTGACGTCGTTAAATGGGGAGCGTTGCAAAATACAGTGTTCGTCTGTGGCTTTACAGTATCTCTCTCATTAGAGCATCAAAGTATGCTCCGAATTAGGCATGCAGGATGTGAACCTTGAACATTTCCACACTGAAGAAGCACCGTTTTGGAATATATCGAAAGAAAATTTGTCGTTAGCCACTGTGTGACATCTGTATCTCATTCATGGAGCCATAAGGGAAACTGCAGTGGTGTGAGCTATCGATAATTGTCAGTTTAACAACTCTCTCTCTCTCTTTCTGTCTCTTTCCTTCAAACTCGGTATGATCGTTGTGTGGGGGGGCTATTATCATCAAGCTCACTCTGAAAGATGAATAGGGCTTAGGCGGGTGGTGACGAGAAAAGTAGAAGGAGGAGGTAGTGGATGATGATGCAATGAATTAGCTAGACTGGTCCATAGCCAGCCCCCCGGCACTCCCCCCTCCCTGACCCCCATTTCTCTTTCTTTCTCTCTCTCTCCTTTTGCCCAGCACTGTGGGTGCCAGCTAACAAGGCTGTCTGTGTGTCCCAACTATCTTACCAATCCGGCCCTCCCCACAGTCCCAGCCAGAAGGAAAAAGGGCCACACAATCACGGCCTTGACACTCTCACAAAACATTCACCAACAAAGAAACGCCATCGACCCCCCCTTCCTCACACACATACACACACACACTCAACCCTCCCAACCCTCCAAAGCCCTTACCCTGGTGCCTGAAAGGAAGATTCTGGGGTGTGGATGTGGAGGGAGGAGGCAGAAGGCCACCCTCCAGACCTCTACATAAAGAACACAGTGTGTTAGCTAACACCCCCACAGCACTTCATATCCCCCAAGGGATGCTATTCACTGTTCCCACATGCTATTCCCCCAAGCACCCCCCCCACAAAACCCCCTGTAAACTCCCGGTCCCTGTCACAGAAACGCTGCATTCCGAAAAATACGAGGCTTGAAAAGAAGAAAAGGGGAGGGGAGGGGAGGAGAAGTATGCCAGTGAAAGGAGGGGACTGCCATTTATATCATAGTACATTTCTTCAGTCTCTCTCTCTCTCTCTCTCTCTCTCTCTCTCTCTCTCTGGCTCCTCAATAACACAACTGACATGCCGAGGAAGGGAAAGCACCGTTTTTTGTAGGTCCTTGAACACTGAGCCCCTTTCACTTCCCACTTCTTCTCTGTTTCCGGTGGTGGTACAAAACACTCGAGAGGCTACGGCTATAAATTTGGAAAACAAGATAGCTATGTTGTGACGCACTGGGAATGGCACAGATGGTTCGAATTTCCATGTAAAAAGTAAGTGACGGGAGCTCCCAAGCACCACAACTGTCTAAGCTGTGGCCCTGTGGTGCTAAGCAGCGGACATAACACAACTGACGATTAGCATTCTCCTCCAAGCATGTTAGTCTGTGCAGTGATGCTGCAGTAGTCCAGCGTTGGTGGTGCTGTGATGGGGCAGTCATAACTAGTGGGTGGAACTGGAGACAAATAAATTGGGTAGAAAATCAGAAAAACAAGAAAGAAAATAAATATGTGACTCATACCTTTTCACCAAATGCTTAAGATGGTTCACCTGAATGGTATTTCAATCTTTTATAAAGCTCCAGGGTCTGAATGCTGCTTCATACCCATCTGCCTGTTGGCTCCGGCCTTGAAAATCTGTATTCCAAAGGCCGAATTCCACAACGCATGCGGAAGCCTACATATGGTGACTGGCATAAGATAACACGTTATATGACTTCCAATCATATGTGTGTAATCCCGTGCCAGGAGGCACATCTTAATTGGTTTTGAATGAGGTCCAACAGGAGAGCCTCTGAGACACTGACTCTACTGTTCAGCTCCAGTATACGAAGTTGGCCTACGCTTAAAATTCAAATCACATTTTTCATTGAAATTATACCTGAGGCTGAATACAACATACAGCATGTACACAGTGCACACAGTGAATAGATCCTCCAACCTACTTAGAAGATATGGGCAGTGGTTCTTTTAGGTGCGTTAGATCAGCTAATCCAGCATGCAGATCAGGTTTGGCTAGTTTGTCTCCAATACGGACAAAATACGGCTCTTTGTTAATTAACCTTGCTGTTTTTTCCCCAAAAAATGTTGTTCTTATGAGATCTTATGACATAAACACCTCATATGAGAAATCATGTTGAAACAACATGTTGTAATTATAAGAACATCCCTTAATTATGAAAAAGCTATACTATAGTGTAGCAGACTATAAAAAACAATGACATTTATTAGAAAAATGTTCATGTCAGTTACACACCATTTTATTTTGTAATGAACACATCCATAAAATTACATGGTAATTGTGACAAATGTTAACGTAATGTTTTAAACCATTTTAAATAATGCAAATGCAAATATAATGTGACGCGATAACGACAAATAAAAGTAGAAACACTTCACCTCTTTGCTAGATTTAGCTGATGTCGATAAGCAGTTTGAATACAGAGCAGACAAGACAGAGAAACATAATATTATAGTGGTATTTGTGTTTAGACATCTTATGCCTAAGTTTAGGCATAAGATTTTAAATCTTATGCTTAAGTTTTAAAAACATTTTTTGATTGTGCAAAAATATAAACTATATTAAAATTGTGCAAATTATAAACTTTTCAATTCTATGTAAATCGTCTTTGAGTATTTTTAAAAGCGCTCTATAAATAAAATGTATTATTATTATTATATTATTATTATTATTATTAGGTGCAGTTTCATTAAAGATGAGGCTAAAGTCCAAAATGAAGAAGTCAAAAAAATCAACAAAACATTGCAAGATCAGGGTAAAAAGATGGCAGATAAATTGTTCATCTGTAAAGGTACATACAAAATAAGATCTAAGCATTTATTTAATTTTGATTAACAATAAAAAAATGATGTAAGTCGGCTCCCAACGTTCATTTCAAAGTCCGGTTCTTAAACCATACATCACTACTACTTAGCAACATCGGCACACACCAGTCAACAAACTGCCAGCAGCGGGCTTATCGTCAATAGAGGAAGATAAACACACCCGGAAATTTGTGGCTGATAAAAAACAGATTCCTTCCTAGGGAAGCACGTGGCGAGCGGTGAAGTAATATCAGGGTGGGTGGATGGCAGTTGGGGCGCAGCTGCAGGTCCTTCCCGTCTGTGCATTAGCTCTTAATCTGATTACACGACCTGGTCTCTAAGGGCGGCCCGGGACTTCGCCTGCCGCTGCAAACCGCTGGAGCCAACTACAAAAGAGCAGTGTGCATGGAATGCTCCCTCTTTCTAATGGAATACATCCCAATCAATCACATACAATGCTAAGTGGTTTGGTAGAGAGAGGGAGGGAGGGGGGTAGGTGGGGGAGGCCACAGTGTTTAGGCGACTCAAGCCAGCTTTCAATGACAGTGAAAGGCTTTTACTCTGAGTGAAGCCTTTGCCTCCCATTGAACCGAGGCCTAACTCAAGTGGCACCGCAGAAACGTGAATGCTGCGCAGATCAGAGCCAGGGGCTTATCAAAACAAGTCACGAGAGGGGAGTCGGCACGCAAGATCGTAATTTAGAACCTCTTCAAAGTGGTCCTCGTCTCAAATCTCAGGTGGCAGCCGCAATCTCATTTCTTGGTAATGAGGAGCTTCGGAGGTGTCTTAACCTCTGAAGTTGGTGAAGATACAGCACTTTGGTAAGTTAGCACATTGCTTCTCCATCACAAAAGACAGCCTGGGAAAAAGCCCTCTTTCCTTTTTCATCCTTGGCCTTTTGGGGCTGATCTTCAGAAGATCTGCATGCAATTGTCGAGACTGAAAAGGGGGTTCTTTCTGCTTTAGCCACAGCAAACTGTTTCTCTAGTCTAGTCACTTTGTCTCCAAGAACTGGAGCTATTGAGCTTACAGCATCTTACACTGGACTTGGATGCAAGGCTCTAGGAAAAGAGCTGTAATTTATCTAAAGACTTTACATCATAAGGAAGATCTTTCTGCTTAAAGCATTTCATCGAACTTCCATCCACTAGAAGATTCTTTAAGGACCCCATCGATGATTCTTCTGTGGCATTGCTCCGAAGAATATCAGCTGGTGGTCCGGTGATTGGGAACTTGTCCCTGTGATTGGATGGTGGTGGGTTTGGCTCCACTGAGGTACACTTGAGCAAGATACCAGCTACACACAGCTCCCTGGGTGCCGTGTTGTTGTCTACTCACTGCTTCACTTCATGGGTTAAATGCAGAGAAATGTAGATACATATTTGGGATTAAATATAGTCTTTCTGCATCAAGATTCATATAAGATTTCTTTGGGCAGACCTCTGTCCCGACCATATGGCTGTAGATATAGAGAGCTTACTTTTTGGAGTATTTTTATTAAAGTGATATACGATTTGTTTGAGTGGCTCTTCTCAGCATGGGAGAACCTGACCATCAAAAGAGTTTGCCATCAGATAGGGACGGTGGTGGTTATGGGGACTAGGATAGAGTAAAGAATAGAGGAGACTTTGGCATAGGCCATGAAACCAGCATGTGATAGGAGCTTGGACAAGGTATGAGAACCAAGGGGAAGAGGAAATCACAGAGAAATACTGTGTACTATTGGCTGAAAGGCAATAAAAAGAGGGGGGGAGTCATTCGCCCGGAAACACTATAAAGGTAGATGTAAAATCTCTCAAAGCCTGCGGAGTCGGATAAACACTCTGATCCTGGACCTGCGAGGCTGCTTTTCTCTGCAAAGCTGCATTTCTCCACACGCTCTAGTGTGTTTACGTGTGACTATAAGGGGCCACTTTACACTTTTTGGCCCCTTCATTGCTCACAGAGTATCTGTTGGACGGAGCTGTGAGAAAAGTGGTAAAAGTGCAAGGTTGCTGTTCTCCTGCACAATCCCACCAGCGCCTTTGTTGTAAAGCTAGAGTCTGCAACTCCGCCATGTTCTTTCAGAGCAGATTAGAGAGGAAGTTGCCAGCTGCCTCCCAGCGTGGCCATGGTTTTTGAATGCTCAGGGAGTGGTGGTGTGCGGTGGGGACGTATGGATATTAATCACGGGGAAGAGTGCAGGCTCAGACCGGCACGAGGAGATGGATGGGGTGTGAGCGCAGTGATGTCACCCTGACGAATGGCTCGGCGGTGTTGGTGGAGACTCGCACATCGCCTCTCATTTCAATTAGATTCCAAGCACTAGTACTGACTCTCACCTCTAGCATAGTTTAAAAAATACGTACACACACACACACACACGTTTATGGTTTCCCCCTCCCTCCCCGGCCTCAGGACCAAACATACCTCTATCAAGCCAAATAAACAGTAGAGCTTTCTAGGAGCAGTGATCCGTTAGCATCACCCTACGAGTGAATCATTCACTGTGAATGATAAAGCAGTTTGCTGCCTTTCCTCAACCATCTCAACTCATTATACACATATCAGCTCACACTGTCACTCACTGCTTGACGCCCGCGCTATTAACTAAAGTTCCAATCACCTTCTGGTCATTAGGGCAGATCTTTTCATCATTTATCTTATTTATCTAACGAGTATACGGCCACTTACACGACTGCCACACTCAATACCAATAGAAACTATCATAATCCTCGATGCCAAAACAATGTTATGGCATAAATTACGAGTACTAAATGATTCAAATATAAATATCACTGATTCGCTAACTCTGTCTCTGGTTTTTACTATGATTTTCTCAACTGAAATTTTAAATGTGATCAAACTTTTATGAGAATATCTCAAGACTTTTTTCTGTGTACATATTCTTTTTTTGTTTTTGTCTATGTATCCCACTATTAAAAAGTAATAAATATCCCAATGTTTCATAAAAGAGGTTCATTTCTTGGTTTTTATCGACATAAATGTATTTATTCGTTGCACTACTAATATCGGTATATAAACGATTAACAGTAAGTAAGGTAAGGATATACAACAAAGTCCAACATTCATGTTATTTATATACTTTGTGAAGTATGGAATGCTAAATAATACTAAGTAATAGAACTGAAAGTGTTGAATTGTCTCTAGAACTGCAAGTCTTCATCCTACATGTGCAAAGCAAGGCCATGAATTAATGAGAGGCACCCGCTATAATGAACAGTGTCACTGTAAGCCACTGATAGCACTGCAAACAGCGATTCAAAGCACTTGTCTTGGCGGACTGACCCCAATGGCTTTGGAGTGGATCTGCGCTGTATGTGTTATATGCTCAGTGTTCAACATGAAAGTGCTTCCCTGCTAAACTCGCCGGAGCCTTTCAAGAGGCTGGGCTTGTGCCATTGAGCTGGGGATTTGAATGCCACTTCCCAGGGCCCGAACTTGAGCTTAACATATAGCTTTGAGTTGGCCTGCCTAGCTTTTAATCTGGCTAAATAAGGCGTATGAGTTTAAGGGAGTCCGGAGGGGGGAGCTGTGCAGCATTGTGACGGTACATTAACTATTGTGGCTCTCATGAGTTTAACAAAGCCCTGAATAGACGAAACACTGTAGTTTATGTTGTTACATAGTGGAGTGCAGCTACATAGTGGAGTAGTTTAGATTTCAAACGGCTGATATATTATTTTCTTGTCACTGTCATTTTTCCCCTGATGTCTACCTTCGTGGTTTTATGTATTTTTACAAAATCATTTTTCACTCGTTTTTGTTGTGCCTTTAGGACTGATATATCGTCGCTGTTGGGCGGAAACCTCATATGTCCAAAACGGCTATTTTTCAGGAAACTAAAAAAACTATTTTTTTTCTAAATAAATGAATACTGTGTCATCAAAATTGGTATAACATCTTAAGATATGGTTATATAACTGTGTGTAAGGTTTTATTGCCAATATTTTTGCAAAACCTTTCTTAAATGGATTTACGTGGATTTTGACCGGTAAATATGGACACAGGAGTTTGTGCCATTATTGATTTACCGGCCGCGGTGCGTCTAGACAGAGCCTCTGTACGTTACTGTACATGTATCGAGATCAATTAACAGACTACAGCACTTTATTAAAGCCTACAGCTGGTCTAACAGAGTTGATTAGCCTTTGTTCGCTCAAAACTTGAACCAGTGAACTGACAAACAGAACAGAAGCCTGATGGTGATCAGAGGGAAATGTTTAACTCAACGTGAAAACAAGCGAAGCACCCAGGGACGGTACTTTACTTTACCTCAGTGGTGCCACTAGCAGTCTTGGGATTTGAACCCACGTCTTTCTGATTGCTGAGCCAACGCTCTAACCACCAGGCCACCAGATACTGTTTGTATTTGGCCTCATTCGAACAGCACTAGAGACTGAAGCACTTCATTATGAACGGGTCAGTCTGTAAATTAAAAATAAAAAGGTTATATTAATGAGGTAAATCATGAAAGATGACACTGCTGTCTAATGGAAGAGCTATATGTATATAACTAAAACCTCAGGAAAGCAGGTAGAACTGACTGTCTTACTCTGATAACCTGAAACATTGCAGATTATGGCGTCACGCCTTCACTGCCAGACACAAGGATGCAGCGGTGAAGAACATCTTGTATAAACCTGATTGCTCTGAAGTCTGATAGGTATTGTAGTACCATTTCCATTGAGAATCGCTGCTGAGGTGATTCCCGTTTCTTTTTTTTTTCCATTTTCACTCGCTTCTTCCCTTTTAATCTGCTCTGTTCTCGTGAAAAAAAAAGGTTAGATCTCACTTTCTGTTTCATCTTTTGCTGCCTGCGATCCCACAGGAACAGTCGGCGCGCAGCTTCTCTTGCCTTGCACTGGGAGGATGTGGCAGGGCCGCTGTTTGTTTGCCTTTCTTCCCCTCTCCATCTCACAGAAATCTGCCTGACAGTTCAGCAGCAACGCTTTCCCCCGCAGGAGTCGCCGTCAGACAGAATGTCACAGCGGCTTTTGTTCACGCCTGGGCGTCGGTTGGCGTGAACAAATAGAAGAGAAGTCGCTTTGTGCCGGCCAGGTCAAAGAACTTACCTGGAGCTTAAAATGTGTGTCCAGACCCAACGGGGGGGCGACTGCTCACACCACGCCCGGTCAGGTTTGGATGCCACGTCCCGAATCTGTGCTGGACTGGGTTTGAAATTTCCCGTTTGGGTTCTAACAGCCCATCTTTAAGATCTAACAGATGTCTCCTGACTTTATTCTTCCCCTCCGCCTTCATTACCTTCGAACAATTTTCAGCCCGGCATGCTGAAGTCACCCACTCGCTGCTATTTAGCACCCGGGCCCACGCTTGTGTGAAAATGTATGTGAAATAAACAGAGAATCTGTTCGGGAGAGTGCAGCCAAGCGCAGCCAAAAGGGCGTTTATGTTTAATTTGTTTGGTTTAATGTTTAATTAATGTTGTATAAGTTAAATATCATCTGTTTTACATCAAGAAATAAAGCTTTAGGAAAAAACGAGTAAAGTGCATCGAAGAGGGAGTGCATAGGAAACTTTCAGAGCAAGGAAACACACATGCATCCACCACAAAAGACTCCTTATTGATTCCATCAATTCCACGGCTCTGCCTAAACGTGACTGAAGTTATTTGGCCTGATGATGTGACTGGATTTCAGTGAAGCGCACTCATGTAAAATCAGTCTATAATGGGATAGACATGTGACCCGATCTGCCGTAATGAGTCGGAAGTCAGGGTTCTATTTATTTAGATACGATTATGTTGAAAAACACCAAAAATATCGAGTTTTCTTTTTTGGTCTTATATGAAAGAAATGGTCTTCAAAATTAATCTCCCAAAGTTTCCTCGTGGAAACAATTGTGAAAATGTACTTAAATGGCTGTTTAAGCTGAGTTGCAGCTCTCAAATCTTTAATAAATAAAGTATTTAATAAATATTTTGAAATAATTGACGCTTCAGTTTGATTTAATGTATTTTTCTAAGTATCTAAATGCCTGTAGTAAAATTGTGTTGTTGAATACTGGGTGCATCTCTTTGGATGCTATGGATTGTTGGATATCAACAAAAGACTGACAAAAAACTTTAAATTCAGTTGGAAAATGGTGCTGCGATTCCATAATTCAAACGATTGTAACTTGACAGCTGTTGAAGATACAGCTTTGACCAAATGTATCATTTTAAAGCTTATTTTTTCGTCTTTTAAATGATAAAAACCCCAATTTTGAATTTTGGGTCACTGTGACACAAATGTTTCTTATTGACATGCTGGTAAAAGTGATGATAGACTGAAGGATGTCTCAAAAATATTTTGCATATATCACTTCATCCCTACATCCTTGCATTCCTCCTTTTCCCTCACAAAAGAGGCAAGGAGACAATTAAAGATATGACATTCTTCCTTGGCTCCACAGCCACGGGTGGCTGAGGCATTCGGGGATCTTTCACAATGTCCTGTTCACAGACTTCAGGAGCCTGCGATGTCTGTATTTTCGCTGTAAAATGACCCATCAAAACATTTTCCCCTTCAAAAATCTCCATCACGGAGAATGTTCTGCCAGAGGCTCTGTTTTTACACAATAAAGTGCAGCTTTTGCAAAGCCGAGAGGACAACACACAAAGAGAAAATGTTCAAAATGATCCGTATATGTGTGGGAATGCAAATGTTGTTTTTTTTTTAAGATTCTTGGAAGGGTTCTTTAGCCTCTAGTCCACACTCTACTTGATTAAGCATCAGCTAATCCCTCTTTTTTATGGATCACAGGCTGCAGCTTTTTTGTGTGCTCAACAGGATGAAGGAGAAGTATGCGCTTCATCTCCAAACCCAACACAGTCCAATGCACGAGTGGCACTCGTCTGCTTCACACACAATGGACGACACACAAAGAACGTCTCTTTCCTCTTTTTTCCCGTCTCTCTGTCTCTCTTTAAACTGCAGTCAAATCCCTACTTCCATGCCAAAGATCATTCTCATCACGGCCCCTGTAACGATGCCAGATGGTACAGTCGACTGGTTTCTCGAGTGCAGGACGACTGGGGTATTCGACGCCATCGTTCTGAGTTAATGCAGCTTCAGTGTATCCGTGTTTGAACATGATCTGTCTGTAAGAGACTGTCCCGGCATCTACACCCCCCGTCTGATAGATGAATACAAGGAGCCTGCCTCTGTGGGTAATGCCATTAAAGCAGAACAACTGTGCTTTGCTGAAAAAGCAGAAAGAGATGGCCCATTGTCAAGAAGAGATTGTCACGATGCACTTATATGACCCAGGAAGACCCTTTCCACGGTCTCGAAAGAGCAGAGTGATAAAGCAGTTTGATTTTTTTAAGAAAGCTTCCAAGGGCATTACTTTTATTAGAAGATAGGCTACAGTCAGGATTAGTAGATCTGTCAGTTATCCCAATGGGGTTCACCTCCTGTCCTTGTGAAATTATACCTTCAATTCCTCTTTTATACTGAAAGGTATTCGTCAGCCAGAAGGAAACGGAATATTCGAATCATCCTGTCTTAAACTGTCACTCACTGCTAGTACACAGCAGAGCTGCAATCCAATGCATTGGGTACAATGTGACATGGGGGCAGCAATATACTGAAAAGGAGGACTATTGCATCTAAATGAACCTTTTCAGTCACCAGGCCTGGTGCCTATCCACCTGCTCCACTTCGTGGCAGATAGTGGACCTCTCCCTGGTCTCAGAAATAAAGCTGTTGGGCTCAGTGAGCCACGGGTGAGGAGGCAGATATTGGAAAAATGGCTGTAGTTCCTACATAACAGTACTCCCCCTACTCCCTTTCTCTCTCATGTAGATGTCACCTCATTTATTCCTCCTCTCGCCTGAGTGGAAGGTTGGGCTGGTGTGACAGTATTCCAGCCTCTTTGTGTCAAAGCGAAGATCGGGGGAAGCTCCATGAAAGGAAGTGAGCTCATTATTCAGAGTACTTCATGTCTGGCCACTGACGGCCTTTGATTATATTGTGGTGTGACCTTGTGGCTGTTTGCTTTGCGCATGCATTATGCCTCTTGGCGTCTGACTCCCACACTGCTAGGGCTTGCAGGATGAGTAATCTGCAGCACTCCTGTGGCTGGGAATATTGGAATATCACATGTTTACCGCCCAATCACAAACAATGCCAGGCAGCAGGTGCAGCGCTGACTGCTTTCGCCGGGCCATTTGGAATCCGGCCATGCTAATTTAGATAAATATTAATTCGACTTTGCAAACTGTCTAATACTCTGGGCTAGGAGGAGGTAGGGATTGGCTCCATTCCACCTTGGAGTGTAATCTCGGACTTGTCTGTGTATCTATGGTCGACATACAGCAGAAGTGGGATTGGGCTTTTGAGTGGCAGGCATCTGCACTAATTAAACCGTGAGTAAAATTAGCCTCGGTTGTGAGCAGTTTCATAATTACGGCCCATTCATTCATTATTTCGCTTAATGAGGCAGCTCCCTGCCCAGAAAGATGTTAGTGCTAAGAGTGCAGGTTTGCTGGGCTGATTTGGAAATTCTTGATCTGCTTAAACGCCTCTAGTCACAGTCAGGCAAAAATTGGACTATAAAGACTACAGTCCATCAGTAACAGATGCTGTATGAAGCTGAATCACGTCTAGATGCATGCAATACTTCAAGCGAGGGACTGTTCTCTCGCAAACATTACATTTCCAGTCATTAAAGCGAATGTGTTGCGGTGAATGATGGAAGGTTTGTTGACTAAAATGCTTTCGAGAACAGTTTTGGACGTCTAAAGGCGATTGACACAGCAGTTGGAGAAAACAACTCTTGTTTCTTGTTGATTGTTGGTGCCTAACTGTTAGACTCCATTACAATAATGAATCTAGAATACATAAAAGGGCCTATATTCTACATTTTGCTTGTGGTTATTATTTTTTTTCGTAGATCCACTTAAGCCTTAAAGTTCTGCAGCAACATTTCTTTTTTAAACGACCATTTTCCAAACCTCCCTACATACATTAACATTCGACTGCTTTTGTTCTGACGGCTGTGTTGTGTTTCATTCAAAAGCCATTCTGGTTCGAAACACTCCTTATAACCTCAAAGTATAGACTGTAGACTGAATAGATGTAAATGCGTTTGTTTTCGTGACATTATGAAAAGAATGAATTCAAAGCTGGCTGTTTTTGAAGCTTAACTTTCATGCAGGGGCCAAACAGACGTCGGAGTGTACTTGAAAGTGTTTGTGCCGCCTCTTATCTTAAAAAGTAAGGAAAAAAATGTCCATAATGTGAGTTCCTTAAAGTCTTAGAATATGACATAACAGCAGTGAACACAGTAGGAGCCTCAGAGCACTTCAGAAGAATTACAGCATGTCCTAGTCCCTAAGGTTGCTCACCTGCATAGAGCGCCAGCTCACATCACCATGCCATGAGCGACTTGACATGCTCCCTGCAGTGATTTCAAACAACAAATTCCTTATTAAAGGTCAACATATCCATCAAGAACCGTACAACCCTGAAACCCATTAAAAAAAAAAAGAAAAAAAGCCCTTCCATTTCTATCTGCCCTCAAGAGTATGGGGGTTTATTTGCTGTTTATTTGAACCGTTCACTGAAATTACCATTATAATTTTTGACCACAGTCACATTAGGAAATGCAAATAAGATTTTACATCAAAATGCAAATGCATTCAGTTAAAGCAGCTCGGGCCGAATTCATAATTCGGTGTGAAAAATGGGCCGGCAGCTGCTGCATCTTTCCAGGTCACTCTGCAATGGGGCCCTCGTACCAAACCAGCTAGTTATTAACAGGTTTCCAAGCGTCGTCATCAACACTGTGATTAGGCAGCAAGGCAGCGGCATGCTTTAGTGGTGCAGTATACCATCCAAAAGTGTAATATACACTACAGAATTAAACGCGGCTCTCGATCCATGGCTGGGCCAGGTTCACTCAACCTGTGTGGGCTGCCACACTTTGAGAGTCTGACCTACATTTACTTTTATTTCTTGTTCAGGTTGCTCATTTGAAAAACATGTAACATGGCGTCGCGTCCCATGCAACTTTTAAAGCAGCATCCGTTGCCTTCAGCAAATAAGCTCTTATGCAGAAGAACATTTTCCATCAGGAAGATTAGTCTCAAAACAACTCTACGCTAACAAACTACTCCTCAAACTACTCAATTACACCTAATACCAACGTCTCGCCTCATAAAGGCTAGAGGGGAGAAGGTTTGTCAAACCCCAAAGCTCAGCAAACCATTGCTGTAAAAGTGCAACGTGACGCAGTTTTCCCCATTCTGTGAGCTCTGATATTTTCAAACATGGTTGAAAATCATCAATAAATCTTATATTGTGGGATAAACAGTAGCCAATGAGGGCACCAGAAAACTCTCAAAGAGTGAGATGCAAGCGTTCACCGCAATAACCAACATGTACAAAGGGTTACCGGAGAGAGAAATCTGACAACATCGCTCCCGCCATTATGGCTGAGTATCATCTCGATAGATATTCGTGGCAGCTTTCACCTCCACTCCATGATTTATATTCTGTATCGACCAAAAAAGACGCTGCGGGACTAAAGACAGAGAATGATTCATAGATTCATAGAGTTCAGGTTTATATTTTTTCCGCACAATTTAACGCAAAAGCAACAGCTACAGCAAGTTCCTAAAGCTCCAGTTTGGCATATGATAAACAGCTCTTATTTCTGCGATGCAGTGGGATGTTGTCAACAGGCGAATATTGTCCCCGAGTGAAAGATCGGGGAATTGTGCATTGTGTGAGCCAATTGCTAATGTAGAGTGAGTGCTATTGCAGTTCTAAGAATCTGAAGGTGTTGTCCTCCAGGCATAATTCAACATCACTGGCTGGCTCAAAATGCTAGAAGAACGCTAACGGTGTGTGTCCGCCGCACGTGACGTGAATACCTCCATCCGCCTTTGCTTCGCAAGTGCCATGCAGTGGCGTGTCTGTCTCAAATGCAGGATGTGAATGAATGTGTCAATGTGAACTTCAAGCATAACAGACTTTTGTGTATAAAATGTACATTTTTAGGTTTACATTGGCTTTCAATGAGATACAAAGTTTAAAAAAGATTCAAACTTTTGCCGTTATGAATGATGAGACTAAATAGACTACACAGAAGAGCCAACAAAGCATGAGAAGCTCTATAAATCAAAAGGTGGACTAGGTGGAACTATGCAGGTCTTCATTGTTCATGGATGATGGAAAGATGCTGTTGCTTGATTGGTCAGTTCCTCGCATTTTATCGCTACCCCTTAAACACGAATGGGAAATATCAAAAAACAAATTTGAAATCATTTTCAATGCTGTTAACACGCCCTAGCTGCTTGAGGGGGGAGAGGGAGGGCATTGCTACTCAACGGCAGAGAGTGTGTGTTGAACGTCTGCCCACAAGTTTTCTGACAACTGGCCCAATGCTCAGGTAGTTTAATCACTCAGGACTCTCTGTTTAATTCTCCAAACTGGCTTCAGGAGACTCTTGTTGCTTTTTCATTTTTTTTTAAAAAGACACTGAAAGTGACCATTCTGTCACACCACAGCACACACAGTGTGAACAGCACAAAATTCACCCTCTGCATTTAACCCATTCACCAAGTGAAGCAGGGGGCAGCATGAACACGGCGCCCGGGGAGCAGAGTGTGGGGACGGTCCCTTGCTCAGGGTACCTCAGAGGTGCCTAGCTGCCTTGGGAATCGAACCCGGACTTTCGGAACGAATGCCCTAACCACTAGGCCACCAGCTGCCCCGGTAGGTAGTATTCGGCAGCATGTTGATGGCATGCAACTTCTGAGCTTGACTACAAGTAACACATAAGCTGCGGGTCCGAACATGACCCTACACTCAGGGTGGAGGGGGTGGCTTTTTCTAACAGAAGAAAATGCTCAGTTTCCAGCGCAGTGGTCCTTTATACGTTTGACCCTCCACAAAGCCAAACACACCTAGACAGCCCCATTTGTTTTCAGACTGAATGTGCCCACTTGGATAAAACAGTAACCCAATGAACTCACTGGCTTTCAACACCCCACCCCCGGCAATCTAATAACACCCAACTCCTCGGTTTCAGCAGGGTTAGTCCTCGCCCAAGGTCGCGTTCGGACTCGCAGCTTTTGTGTTATTTGTAGTCAAGTTCAGAAATTGCATGCCGCCGAATGCTACCTACCTTGCCTCAGAACACACCTGTAAATAATAGACCTTCATTTTTAGTGATATACGCGTGTTCTATAAACAAGCTATTTTAGTGACCAAGAAGGCCTTTTTTATCAATAAAACCAAACTAAGACTGACCTGCCTCCTAACTAATGCAATCTGTATGAAACGTGTGCCAAAAGGAGTTGCAGAATTATGATGCAGACATACAGGGAAAGCACCTCGTTATGAACACAGGCTTGTTGCTGCTGTAATTATACAAGCCGATCACAATAAAGCAGTGCTGGATCCAAACTATTTATATCCCTGGAATTAGCACTTCAGATTTCAGAGCATGAAGCTGCTACTCTAGAACATCTGGGTTCAACTGGCTCCTGAAAACAAGCCCTTGTTCACAATAAACTCTTATTTACGTGAGAACGAAGTCACAACGGTTAATCTCTTTTGTTTTTGCATCAGTATCATGCACAGTAGGCTTGATGCATGGGTTTTCGTGGGGATGTGTCAGGGGCTAATTGTTAAAAATTGAGTTATTGAATCGTTTGCCCTTGTCAGAACCTCGAAGGACTAGCGGCAAATACAAACAGCCTCCCTGCAGACATTCCGCTTTCCTGAAGAGCCTCATGTCATAATATTATTGTAATAATTGGCGTTCCAAGGCCAGAAAAAAAATCGTACCATCTAGTTCAATTGATTAAGACAAGGCTTGGTTATAAAAAACGAGAGGAAAGCGATGGCAGTAATGTAGCTCAGACAGCTCTGATGTTCTCCTCTTAATGAGGAGGTTCTTCACAGGCTGGTGGGTTTCTCCACGTCCTCCAGAAACCCGTCTCCCATTTTTTACAGCAACAATCCTTTTTTTGCATTAGAGTTGTGATTAAATTCTAGTTATATGACAGATACAAAGGAGAATACGTCTCTGATTCATCAAAACCTCAACGTTTTTCCTTTTACGTTAACGTTTCATGATAAAAGATTCTGTTGCATTTTTGCACATTAGAGTGAAACATGTTTAATGTTTTTCTTCATTGTTTATTTGACAATGAACTACACAAGCTCTGCAGACCAGAATATGAGTGCTGGATCACTGAAGGTCTGCAGAGAAGATCTATGTTTCCTACGAATCTGTTCATTTAAGTCTCTGGCCCCTATTGGCACGAGTGAAGATTTCAATCTTAATTGCCTTTTATGAACATTTTTTCCAAACTATTTGATGTGACGGCGTCTGATTGCTCACGTTTATCTTTCTATCTTTGTAATCAAGGAATTCTTGCACACTTTAAGGACGGTGTTCAAGCGGTGTCATATTTAAGTGAGTTTTTAAGTGCACAATGTGGCAAATCTGCATGCAACGGCGATTCAAAAAAAAAATTACAAGGTCCCGATTTGGGGCCAGTGTGTTTTTAGGGGGGCATATTTAACGGCAAAACAGGTCAATCATTTATTATTATATATTTTATTTTATATTCAGCTTTTCATTTGTTTTCATTACAGCGCTACTTTCGCCTCTTTGCAGTGAGTCCATTTAGGCTCCAGCCGAAGTTTACAGTTCACGCTGCTGGTCTTCAGGTTCTAGATAACAGCGTGTGTGTGTGGCAATCTGTCCAGAACACACATAGCGTTAGTTTCGTTCTTCGAGCAGCGCACAAGAGATTAATATTTAAATCATTGGCTGTTCAGTGCAGGGGCCACAACAGGGGCCAGGAGCAATTCTACAGGGGCCCTGACCCACACCCCGTCTAGAACCGCGTATGTTTGCATACAATTTGAATGGGTAAGTTGTGCACGCCCTCAGGTATCAACAGTGTCTGCAAGATGCTGTACCAACACAATCAGCGGAGCACTATGACCAGCCTCCGCATCAATATCCTGCCATCTGTTTCTGCCATTAACTCTTGATATACTATAATGTTGTGCTCAGCCACTTTCCTGTTATCTGCTGTTGTACTGAAATAGTAATCAAAGAAGATATTCTTCTATGTGGCAGGGGCTCTTTCAGTTCTGACCTGTGGATGATTTTAATCCTCCAGAGAGAGGTGCTGCTAGCGTAGCCGTTTTAAACCCGCCCCCCCCAGGTTTACAATTATGTCTTCACGTCCTTAGCAGACTCTCCACACTTCTGCTAACCCCGTGTCTCCTGTTTTTTTTATTCTATGCATAATGCATTAAAAAAACACCTTCCTTGCAGTGTGTGGGACAACCCTCCTTAAGTTAACCTTTATTCCATTTATGCTATTAAAGAAGTGTGGTAATTTCTTTTGTGTATTAATAAAGCATTAAAATAAATGTGTGTTCCTTTATATTACATTATATACCAAAAGGTAGATTCAAAGAAATATAGCTGGCTCTGCACTTTCTCGAGTCCGCGCATATGATGCCACATCCAAAATCGGTTTTCCACGCCCTATAGATGCCACAGGCGAGGCCAATGGAAGGAATATCAGACAGCATCAGAGGAGCCAGTGGATAGAGTTTTTGTGGGGAGACTGCACTTTCTGGCATGCAGCAGTCAGACCCAGTGGAGAAGAGGGCTGATAATGAGGAGGAACGTGATAAAGACATAACTATAGAGAGAGAGAGAGAGAGAGAGAGAGAGAGAGAGAGAGAGAGAGAGAGAGAGAGAGAGAGAGAGAGAGAGAGA
>JBBJLR010000034.1:16896663-16908652 GCA_037577145.1 Brachypetersius gabonensis
GGATCTGGTGTAAACTGCTGTATTGACTTTACTGGCGGCGATTAGCTGCGGCTGCCGTGTCGGAGACGCACCGCAACGCAGCCGGTGTAAAACAGGGGTTAGTGTACACCCCACATGCACTGGCCCACTATAGAAAATATGGTGATCTGATTACAGTAACCCCTCAGTTTTAAACTTTTTATTTCAGTGTTTCTATTGTGTTCGAGTCTTTGCACGCTGCTAATGCTAACTGCTAATGCTAACTGCTAATGCTAACTTTTTTTTTTTTTTTAAAAAGCTTTCTGATTCTGATTATTTATTTACATTTACATTTTCCTTAAGGGTAATGAGTTTAAAATGAGTTTAAAATGAAATCAAAGTGTTCTGGGAGCAGATTTGGGGGTATATTTAGAGTTTACACTATAAAAATAGACATTTTTAGGCATTTCTTTAAATGAAAAGCGAGGGCTTACTGTATTTCACTTTTGTCCACATCTTTGTAGATCAGTGTATGTTGGTTTTATACCACCGAGGAACAATATATCTTCTGTTCTTACATATCAAACTAATGAACAAACATCACATTAACTGAACAAACACTTTCAACCACAATTTCTAGCCCTGTTTACTGATGTGGACGGATGTATAGACTCAAAGGCAGATGTCACTTTAGTCACTGTTCCCAATGAGCATGCTTTGTGAGTGAAGCTCCTGCGACCCAATAATGAACCTGCTTTCAAAGCCACTTAGATCTTTATTTGTAATCCAAAATTGAGGTCAACTCCACCTGCTCAGAATTTTTATACATGCCACAGAACATGCAACTCAACTTCACAACTTTTAAATATTTAGTAGTGAAAATATAATGCATTTTTTATGTTTGGGTTTAAGATGACTGAAGAAGCTTTACAGCACTGCCACGCCTCACATAAACATATACAGTACTGTGCAAAAGTCATAGGCCCCTGAGAAAATGCTGCTTAAAAGCTGCTGTTTCCTGTACATTACAACAAACACAAACAACATTAATGCAGTGAATGGTGGTTTTATGTGTTCTCTGAACCATTTCCAGACCTCTTTCCTCATGGAAGCCCAGTTTTACATGCAGCTCTTTTTACTGCAGGAGATTAAATTTGGTGCTGATTATGGAATTTTATTCATTCACCCAATGACTGCAGGCCCTGAGCAGAAACCTGGATCCAAACCTGTGTTCTTCTAACAGCTCACAGAATATCCACGACTGTTTTTACTGTTTGTTTGTTTGCATTTGTTCTAATATTCAGCTGTTTCTGCAGAAAGAAGCCACTGCTGATAGAAATGACTTCAAACTATTTGCACAGGTGCCTAAGACATTTGCACAGTACTGTACATCTACATTGAAAACATTTTGATATGAAAATAAATCTTTTACCAATATAATGCACAAAGAATCACTTGTCATGTATTCAGATCAACACACACACATATATATATATATACTGTATGACTGCCTCCTCTTCCTATGAGAGGTTGTAATACACATAATAGACACTAGGTGTCAGACAAGAACTGCATTTCAGACCATGTTCACTCCTCTGGACCAGAATTACACTTCCGAAACTTAACTCACACTGGAGCTACTTCTTGGTTTGCCAGGAGTTCCTCACTGCCAGAATGATGTTCTTTGATGTTGTTTTTTGAAAATGCTTACTAATATATTATTCATAAATATAACAATAGCAATTTGAATTATTAATCAAATTTTTTTCTCACAACAATGTTTCATAATCAGTCCTTTTCACTACCAGTTACAAAAATATGAAAATTTTAATTAAATTATTCCAACTTTCCTGTACTGTGCCCTATGATGGCCTGGCAGCAGGGTGTTTCTCTCCCGGTAGCCCCACCCCTGCTCCTCTGGTTAAGGTTTAGATAATGGCTGGCCATACATTTGAATACACAGTGTGTACAAAAGTATGTGGACATGCATATTTATTAGTGATTTCTTCTAATTCTACATCTCACCAAAACACACTGTGTGTCCAAAAGTATCTGGACACCCTACTAATTAGTGATTTCTGCAACAGTGTGCTGACGCAGGGTCACAACTTGTACTGAAAGCCATTGCCAAAAGTACTGGATACTCTGGAGCAGCCATATATGAGCCTAAGGCAGACATATTCAGCTCTGGCCAGGCAGGACCAGTAATAGTTTGGCAATTTGTGCAGTCAAAGACCCATTGAATGTGGCAGATAATTAAAAAAAAGGTTTATTTAAGCAGGGAAATCACCTATTTATGCTGGAGTGAAGTGGCCTGAGGTCACCATGCCCAATACCAAGCTGGAGGAAGAGCTTTCTGGGGGTGAAGGAGCACCCTCCAATAAGTTGGAGTGATGTTTGTGTTGCAGAAAGAATCGTCCATCGCCAGTTCTGTTCTCATTAATGCTCATATGGCTAAATGCTGATAGCTTTCTTCCACCATTGTAGCCTTTTTAGAAGAGTCGAGGCCGTCACTGCAGTGAAGAGTGGCACATACCCATTAATACCCTTGATTTTAGGAGAAATGTTGAATTTGCAGGCATCTACAAGCTTTTTAATATGCTAAGCCTATTTGGCTTGTTTTCAGTGCTGTTCTTACATCCTCACAGTAAAAATGTGCTATATGTCCAAGTTATTGAGTCAAGAGTTGTAAATGGGCACTGTGGAATTAAATTTTACCCTCTAAGTCAAACAAAATAAAAAATAAACCTACTTGCATTGCCCCTGCATGCGTGCGTGTGCAATGTGAGCAGAAAAGTTGTCCTAATTATACATGAATATCAATGTAGGAACGAAGTACTATCCAGTCACGCATTTGAAGCTTCGTGCTTTGAGCTCATGGGAAATAAATGTAGCTCTGCTGGCAGATGACCATTAACGTGTCTCATCTCCATGGCAACGGGTGGCTGAAGCACATAAATATGTGGCAACTCTCCGGTCGGGTCCTCGTGAGCAGTGGGATTGTTCTGTCCACTGTTGAGGGCGGTGACCTGAATAGATCTGACGTGGGAGGGCTTGACCGCTGTGTGGGTGGACCCACGACAGGCAGCTGTTTTGCACTTGAGAAGGGTCAGGCAGCGCGTTCGCAGTTCCTTATTCGTACACAGCAGCACTATGGGGCTGGAGAGAAGAGGCAGGTCCATCAGGAACTCCTTCGCTGTCTCCTGACAAACGCTTTGCTCCTCCATAAGGGAAAGAACCCCACCTTAAAACATTACAAAAGGAAAAAAGAAGCCTTTTATCTCTGCTGCCTATGGTGTACTACATTCTGTTCTGCACATTTCATACTCGCCTTTTACAACGGTGGGCTCCATTCTACAAAGAGCTGGTATTGTTCCCAGTTATTTATTTATTTATTTATTTATTCATTTATTCATGTACTTTCCAATCTCTGACACTTCTGGTTCAGCTAATTGAGGCTTGGCGTAATGTTTGCATTCTTAGGAGCAAAAACATAGAACTTCAAAGAATCCCAGCTATAAAACTGAATGTGCAGAAGCATCAAAGGGACAACTGAGTTAATTAAGAATGACTGAATAAATACGAAATTTAAGCGATGTAGGACATTAGGACACTACCATTATAACCGTTCCTTGTTGGTAAGATATTTCTGTGCCATTATTCTGTCATAAGTCTGTTTTATGCTTGGGACCTACTGAGGAATCAAACGACACTTCTACCACTAATTGCAGCAAATCTTTTCGTAGTCAACTTGGATTAAAAGGGAGAAAAAGCAGCTATGGAAATGTGTGCCTGTGGAGAAAGTGTGTGTCAGAGGTATCATGAACCCGATCGGACTCTTTGGGGGCCAGATTAGGAAATGTTACTTTTTATATAGACTATTTGAGTGATCGCAGATAACAATCTACCAGAGATGTTCACAACACATTTTTACCGAGTCCATGTCAAGCCTCAAGTCTTTGAGTGGCAATGTTTACAAACAGCTTTACAAAATGTGAAAAATATGAAAAATATATCTTCACTCTAAATGTGAAACTCCACAGTTAGATGGGGCTCGGTGACCCCTTTCCAACGACCCCTCGAAAACTGTTATTAGCTGAAAACTGTTCACCTTAAACAAAAGTAATGGGACACCGGGGCGGGGTGAACTGTTTTCGGGTCGTCGAGATATAAATAAATAATTCCATGAAAGGACGAGTCACAGCACCGAGTCTGTGACTCGACTTCACAGTCGCACAAAAATGTCAGACTCAAGTTCCCATTTCTGCCATCTACACACATTAAAACCAAAAGCCCAATAAACCCACGCTTACCCGGGAGATGTGCGGTGAGAGTTATTAGCGATATCACACTGAAGATCTTAGCCAGCCTCTTGTTGACCACCTGGCTTCTATGCATTTGCTTGGAGCTCCTGAAAATGGTGAACAAAATGTGGGCATAGAAATAAAGGTTGAGAGGGATGAAAAACACCAGCTTTGAGAGCAAGAGGACCCTGATGGCCGAGTCATTGATGTAGGAGAAACAGGTGAGTTTAACAGGGTCCAGATGCTCAATACGACCCTCTATGGCCCACTGGCAAATTTCTTTGACCAGCACAGGCACAAAGGGCAGGACCAGTTGCAACACCAGGAAGGCCCCACTGTCCACCAGTCTGCCCAGGCCGCAGACCACCGTCAGGTAGACGGAGAAAGAGATGAACGATACGTAGTGGAAAGATGCAGAGCTTGTGAAGTGTTTGGTTTTGACCATTGCCTCGCATAGCTCTTCTCCAAGTACCCATCTGCCATGGCTCTTCCAGTGGAAGGTGAGGGGCCAGAAGATTAGGCTGACCAGGTTACACAATGTGCTTCCCAAGACGAAGGCAGCCACGTTCCTCTTGATCTGGCTCCGGCGGCTGTATAGACTGGAAGCCAACGAGACCAGGACGAAGAGGTTCAGGCCAAAGCCCGGCACGAAGAGTATTATCTTCGACGAAGCGCACAGTTCCAAGTAAGAGGTGATTCCACACAAGCTGTAATTCATGATTTATGATCCCGAGGCCCCCTTGTCAGATAAAGTATGTCAAGTGAGAGCGAAGTTATCAGATTGATGGCAAGGAAAGCGAAATTTGCTCTTGTTCATTAGTTTGAGTCATACAACGAAATGAAACCGTCCCTGTCATATTCATCACTCAGACCCGCCCGAGCGTGTCCCCACCTCTCGGGCTTTCTTTTTATTTTCCCCTCGCTCGTCCGTCATTTTCTCAAAGGAGCCAATTACAAAGGTTTCAGGTTATAATCCCCTAATTCGACTTATCTGCATTATGTGGATTAGCGTCCTTATATTGCGAGGATGATCCTTTGACTGCTGTATACTTAATTAATAAAACACCCTCCAGCAAGGATCTGAATATTAATCAATCCTTGGAAATAGACTCTGAGATGGAGAATCTTCAAGATCTTTCCTGCTGAACTTGAAGACCCTTCATCAAACATTTTGACAATCTTTTTGTTCACCTATCGCTCCTATGCATACAGTGTGCATTTGTTCTTGCCGATCCAACAGAACTTCTCAAAGGGATCTTCACATCCCAAGCCCCTGGCTCGTATTCTCCGTTTGTTATCCTAAGGCTTGTTGAATCTGCTTCTTATCTGATTAATTAGCCCACGAACCACACATCATTAACCGAGCTACTTCACCCAGCTCCACCACTGCGGAAATCACCCTAATGAGTCTCCGAACCTATTTGTTTACTTTACTTGCTGACACGGGCTGAGGCTGATCAAGTGCCTAACAGCATTGACATTACAAACAGCCAGTTTGCAAACATTTTTTATGATAAAAATGAGATGCTCTTCAAGAGATGCATGCCGACATTATGTTTTGACATTCTAATGGCAATGAATTTGATGCTGCATTCATCCTTGTCTTTACTGTGTAGAGGCAGAAGACTTGTTAGACGTCTGCATCACCTTGTTATTTGTTGTCAGTTTTGCTCTGCTGTAAAATATTGAATCCTGAAACAATAATAGCTGAACAGCTCCTGTTAACATAAGCAATCTCATTTTTACTACCATGCATTTTCTTGATTGACAAGTTAGCCACCCTCACATCTTTCATCAGTGGTCAATTTCTGACCGCAAAACTTCTCTTGGTAGTGTCGAGCTGTGCACAGGGAGTGAAGCGAGGCGCAAGTGCAGGTTCCAATAGATGGATCTTATTATACAAAAGACACAGACTCTATACAAAACTAAAACAAAAAAGGCACAAGGGCCGAACGCAAAGCAAACAAACAGACAGAAGACACAGCAGGACTGAGTAGTGTGGAGGTAAATGTGAGGGACGACCAGCAACAAAGACAAGCACTCACAGAACTTAAATACAAAACACATTCAGACAAGAACCAATCATACCACCCCCAATCACTAAACTAATACAGAACATCTGAATCAGTGACTTCAGACACAAACACACACTCAAAATATCAAAATAAAAGTCCCCAAACCAAAAGAGCGGCCTCTACTGGCCGCTGGCCGAGACCTTACAGGGGCTTTTTGGAGGTGAATCTTACTGCTGAGTTGCATAAACTCAACCACCCCATGTAATACATAATCAACATTAGGGCTATCAATTATGACAATAATTAATTGCAACTGCAATCTTTCCCTAACCATGATTGATAACACTTGTAAATTCAGCGCTTAACTCATTTTACATTTTAAGAAACTGTTTAAAAATCTTTGAGTGAATTATACAAGCTTAACACAACTTGTTTTAATAACATACATAATGCAAAAAATATATATTTACAACAAAAGAGAGTTTATGTTAGAGACCAACATTCAGGACCTTGTAGCCCTTCAGAAAAGATTGAATAATATTTCTTAAATAAAAACACAAAAACATGTAGATTAGCTTGTGGGCTGCCTTAATATGTGATTTTCAAAATAGTAAAAATTTAAACTGTTTGTTTAAAGTGCAGCAAAAACTATAAAAATAAAAATAATTACATTTTAACAGTCAGTGTGGTACATGTCAAAGTAACATCCACAGGAATGCTGGACCACCAGCAGAATATTCATATTCTCATACATCTCTTCTCCAGGGAAACAACACACACCATGCAGTTCCCATGATGTAAAGGACAACAGATCAAACCACATTCCCCCATTGCTTCATGGTCTAGCTCTGATGCTCACAGGCACCTTCAGTGGTGTCAGCATGGGCACTCTGACTGGTCTGCAGCTATGCAGCTCTGTACACAGCAGATGTGTTCTTAAATCTTTCTATAATTAACAATTTAGGCTACACTCACTCTTCTGTGGGGCTGGACCAGATGGGCTAGCCTTCAATCCTTACACACAACAGTGAGCCTCAGGCACCCATGACCCTGGCGCTGGTTAAACAGATGTCCTTCCTTGGACCTCTTTCGTTAGGTCCTAACCACTGCATGCCCACCACACCTGTTTTGAAGACACAGTTGACTAATCCTCACAATTTCTAGCTTGTCAGCGGAGCTCAGATCTTTACATTTGTCCATTATCTTCAGCTTCCCAAATGTTCACTTGCTGTCTTGCATATCACACCCTTTGACAGGTGCACTGTAACAAAAATAATGAATTTTATTCCCTTCACCTGTCAGTGTTTTTAATGTTATGGGTCCACTTGTGACTTGTAACAAACCCAACCTTATTCAATAAAGTAAGGGAACAAACCACCAACGCTGGATTACAGTCATAAAATATATTATATAAGTAGAACCTAAACACATATAAACACATACAGTTCCACTACCATATATGCACTTCTGGTTTACAGTCTATCCAGAGTTCTTTACCACTGGACATCTTGGTAGTCCCACAGGTCCAGGAACCTTATATCCTTGTATTCCCTCCGTTTGTCCATTCTGGAAGAGTTTCCACAACCACAGATAAGGTAATATTCTCAGGACTCAAACAGACATAAAGGAGAAACCAAAGCCAAACCAGATAAACCCATATGCAGGAAGAACTTTCTGGTTCGCATGCAGGCTTGTTAGGGGAATTGTATGTGTTTGTGTGTTTAAGTTCTAATAATAAAATAAATTGTATGACTGTAATCCAGCATTGGTGGTTTGTTCCCTACCTTCATTTTCTATAATGGCCTTCCTTTATTGAATAAGGGCAAGTTTGTTACACACTGATACACTGATCATAATGAACATATGAGGTAGGTCGAGCTCTTATAGCGGTCAGCAGGGGTTAAAAGGTGTGAATTCCTAATCAAGCGGATGTAGAGCATGTACGTATTCAGTTCACATTTCAGGAGTTGATCCTAGGTCTGAGAAATATATCGGCAATTAATTGTTCTACATTTGTTTCAGTTCAACATCAGTGCTTTGACCTTTAAAACACCTTTTTTTTCATGCCACTGAAATGGCTCCTTTGTGTCATGTTTAAAGTATTTTCTTGTCTTTTCTTCCGCTTTTTCAAAGCTTTAGAGAAGCTCTCTCTTTAATGTCTTGTACTGAAATATTAAAGCGTATTAAAAAGACCAAAGGGACCTCACATCCTTCCATGTAGAAAATGGCCATATTATGTAGGTCTACGCCCCTTAAGAATCAAACAGCAAGTCCATTTACACGGACACAGCAGAGAACAGAGAGAAAGTTACAGAGAAACCCATTTAAAGTTGAAATGTTGTATTAGCTCATAGATATAGAATGATACAGAAAGAGATGGGAATGGAACAAGCAGTTTTTTGAAACACAGTAATCCTCCAGTTTTACGCGAATCAGGAGTCGCGTATTCAGGCACACGTAGATTTTTTTGAGAACCAAACATAGTTTTTAGCATAGTTTTATGCTAAAATCCCCACAATAATGCAGAAACTGCAAATATCCTCCACCATTTTTTTTGCTTTTTTGTGGCAATAAATATATTTTTTTGGATATTTTCATACAACGGGACCCAATACTTTTGTCCCGAGACCTTCCGAGTTGCATATCTTGGCAGGGAAAGCACTCAGACACTTTAGGAGACCTTTCCAACGAGCCCTCATTTGTATTTTTAGCCCGAATAGATCAGGGGTTATACCCCGAAAACCGTGAGCTGGAGCGCATTCAATGTGATCCGGGTATAAACTTTTGTCCCGAAACCTTTCAAGTTGCATAACTCAGTGATTATGGCTTTACCTTTACATTTTCTTTAAGGGTAATGCATTAAACTGAGTTTAAAATGACAAAATGTTCTGGGAGCAGACTTGGTGGCATATTTAAGGTTTACACTATAAAAATAAGCATTTTTAGGCATTTTGTTTACA
This sequence comes from Brachypetersius gabonensis, assembly GCA_037577145.1. NCBI lineage: Eukaryota > Metazoa > Chordata > Actinopteri > Characiformes > Alestidae > Brachypetersius > Brachypetersius gabonensis. The sequence goes on from JBBJLR010000034.1 coordinate 16,905,901, forward strand.
AAAACACAACAACACGGTTTTTCACTCTACGTGGGTGCTCTTGGAACATAACCCTCGAAAAGCGGGGGGTTACTGTATTTCTTTTCTTTTCTTAGGACAATGCTCTGTGGAGAGAGGGTCAGCATTCAGTGACTTTGCTGCACATCCGTTCACACTTTACCAGGAAAGCTTTTTCATCACACCAGGCAAAGGGGTTTTCAGTTCAAAATGAACTATGTAAATGCACAGTGTCATGCCAAAAGCCACCGTTGCTCCATGGATGTTTCTTGTTCCACATCGGCTGCTTTGAAGCTGGAGGAGATGCAGGCGTCTTCGAAGGAGCGTGCAGCAGGAATTGATTGAAAATCAGGCCTGGCTGCTGGGGCTGCTTGATCTAAACAGGCTTTTGTCACGGCGAGTTGTCAGTCAGTCGCTTGGGCTGATCACTCACCGGATGACAACTCTTTTAGCTGGGATGGGTTTCTCCCTCTCTGTCACAGTCAGGCCCCGTGCCATGAAAGCAATGACATTCCTCAAGGAAAGGAATAGAAGAAGCCTTGATCGTCAAAATTGGTTCGGAAAAAAACTCCCATGACTCTCATAATCGAGTCCCACAGTACTGAGCTTCTCTTGGTCTCAGAGACTGTTTGCTCAAATCAGAATGTCCCCCCAGAAATGACAAAGTTTGAGTCAAATCTGGCCTCTACCTACGCACACATAGCTTCATAACTGTTGCAGGGTCAAGCAAGAAGCTTTACAGAAGCTTCAACCCACTCCCACTGAACTTAATGAAAAACTGTAGCGCATAATATATGCCAGGTTTAGATTTTTTTTTTTTACCAATACTCAAAATTAAATTTCATTTTAAATACCAAATGACATTTTCTGGGAAGAATTTACACCAGACATTGGAACATTGCTGTGAGGATCTGATTATACTCAGCTAGAGCATTAGTGAGGTCAGGTACTGATGCAAGATCACAAACAGAACTCCAACTCATCTCAAAGGTATTGGGCGGAGCTCCATCACACCAGAGAGCACAGACTGTTTGTTTGTTCTTCTATGACTTTATGTTTTCCCAGGCCCCTTTCTAGCTCCACCCTGTTATCTGTCATCTAGTCTTTTGTGGTTTCATCATGGACCATTGAATCAGAGAGATAATACATGGCATAATAGATGACGAACGAAACGTTAGTTCATACTTAACTGTGATAGAAACACAGAAGTCATTATTTGAAAGATCTTCCATCTCCCTCATCTGCTGAATTGTCCCAGATAGCAGGTCCAGATCCTCCTTGCCGCTGAAGATCGCTCCTTATTCGCAGTGGTGGAGGGAAACCGGGTGTTTCTGGGACACGGCCATCAAAAATGAAATGGGTTTTCTCTGTCTGGGAGAAAGTGCAGGATTTGTGCTGATCTTTACAGAAACAACTCAACACTTCATGAGTGACTTGCCTCTGTCTGTAGACACAGCACTCGGCTTCTCTGTGCTCTAACACCAGCAGGACCTTCAGCTAATCTAGTGCTGGGGCGCAGAGGAGCGACGCGTACCGCTAAAAGGGGTGACAAGCAACACGCTAGTGGGTGGGGTCTCGACAGATGAGGGGTGGTTCTATGCAAATTGGCCAGGTGGGACATCGTACTGGGCCCACCGTCCAAACATGGAAGTTTTAAAGGGACCCTAACTGTAAAGAATAAAGCTGGTGAATCTCTTTATGTGAGAGTGATTTTGTGAAAATGACTGTCTGAACATGTTTTGTAGCCCATAGGCCCATTATAACTAAAGTGAGTTTTGCATAATAGGTCCTCTTTAAGCTCTATTTTACTGCAGATCCTTGAGATCCTTGCAAGTTAACTGACAGAGGTGTTACTGAAATAAATTGCAAGCTTTTGAGTGTTTGATGAGGGGGAAAAAGGTCCAAATTTATTTGATTTCACTACAGTTCTTGTTCTGTTACTGGAGTACCAATCAACGCTTGCTTGACAGACACTGTGTAGCTTAGGGTTGAGTGTGCCTTTGCAAGCCAGTTAAATTTACTCCCTTCTGTGCCTCTCAACACTGATGTGTTTCTGTGCAACAACCTTTAGAGTATTTTAGATTATAATGAATTATTTGCTTTGGCAGCATTCCCACAGAATCCCTACCTTATACCTGACCTCCTTGACCTTCTGTGTCTGCGCTGCTCTAATAAGGGAAATGACACAATGATGTGAAGGAAATACATTCATTTTAAATGAAATGATCCACTTATAATATTAACTGTATATAAAGATAACTGGCTATGACAAAATGGAATGTCTGTTGTTTACTTATCCAGGGACATGAAACAAAGCTTAATCTAAACAGAGCCTCCCTGAGCCTTTTTGCCACATTACCCAAGAGCGTCAATTATTATTGGGGACACTATACATACTGTGTTTAGGGTGGATAGCGTATGATGTTCTGGGTTGAATTTGAATAATTTGTGGTTTAAAATCTGCTCCGCAACCCCCAAACCCGAAAACAGAATGTTCTTTTTAAAGGAAGTGTGTCATGAGGCTGGGTAACCAGTGTAGTGTGGGTTATGAGACATCTGGGTCTAAGCTAGGCCATCATCTTTTGATGAGGAGATTAGAACACTATAAACAGTCAAATCCAAAAGTGCTGTAAAACCTGTCCAGCTTTCAGGTTTGGAGGAATATCCAAATTTAGTCAGTGTGCCTGACTGTGTATGGTGTGGGGGGGGGGGGGGGGGGGGGGGGGGGGGGGGGGGGGGGGGGGGGGGGGGGGGG
>JBBJLR010000034.1:16908662-16920359 GCA_037577145.1 Brachypetersius gabonensis
GTCGGTGTGCCTGGCTGGGGCCGGTGCACCCCCCCCCCCCCCCCCCTTTATGGGAATAGAGTCTCTCAAGCATATACCCACCAAATTCGCAGCTTCTCGTTTGATGTCTCTGCCAAATGCGGCTTTTGTTTTGTATTAAGACGGCAGAGAAAGACCTGGGAGGATCACCTAAAAGCTGCCAGCAAGAAGAAAGTTTTCTACAACCAACAAAGTCTTTTTCTAATCTTTGGTGTTTTTTATTATTACTAGGTCTATCCTAGTTTCAGAGTATAAGGATTATGTGACCAGGAGAGTTCTATATTTTATATGCACTCTAGTGCTGGAACAGATGAGTTTTTGACAGTCAAACACAGTGCATTAACATCTTGGCAAGTAGTGCTCTAGAATAAAAACAGGACTGTTACAGTGCAGTGTGCACAGCATGGTATGGGAAGTGCTGGGGTATTTTTGGGAGAAGTAAGACCACAGAGTCATTTTGGATTCTGTGGTCTCACTGCATTCCTGGAACTTCCTCTGGAACATTTTTTGGCATCAGTTACTGTAATGTTTATGTAATCAAATAAAACCAGTCGAACCAAACTATATTATGCTGTACAAGAAATTTAAAAAATGTAAGCTTATGGAGGAGGAGGGGCATTTAATAATAATAATAATAATAATAATAATAATAATAATAATAATAATAATAATAAAGAAGAAGAAGAAGAAGAAGAAGAAGAACAACAACAACAACTTTCCTATTTAATATTTATTATTACTAGTAGTATTTCTTTAAATAATAATAATATTAAATGGGAAACTTCATCCTCTTCTTCTTCTTGTTCGTCTTCTTCTTCTTCTTCTTCTTATGATTTAAAGCATTGTAACTTGTGACAATTACCATCAAGGCTTACATTAAATTTATATTATACAACATCAGTCATGACTTGTTTTAGTTATGCTTATGCCAGTGTCATGTAGGGTCAAGTAAAGTGTGGTTTTATTGTCTGTGGTAAGTGAATATACAGAACAAAATGTAACAAAAGGTTAATAAAACTTAAAAAATCCTAAAGTTCTCTTCATTTCAGAAACTCTCTAATAGACTCTCTTTTTTCGGCTGATTTTCATTGTGTCTCTATCTTTCATTTCTCCATAACATTCTCTAAGGTATAGTTATGTCTAAATGCAAATTGCTTTTACTCTCCTTTAAAAAGTTTTACTAAAAACAGCCCTAGATCTGCTTCCACAGGCTGTTTGAGAATTGCAATTGATATATGGCTTATTATTCCACTGAAAGCCTTTCAAAGAGACAGCGCCCAACCTCACTTTTACAATGTGTACTAGATTTTGTGAAGCCTGTTGCAGACCAGGCTAATTAGTGGTTGTTGCCAGCTTGTTTTGCCTTTTGTTGCCTCAGAGAGGCAATTTAATAAGCACATGGTTGTCTAAGAGTAATTACTGAAGTGTGAAGAACTTTTCTCACAAATGAAGTTGGACAGAACAGATGTATGTGTAAAAGTACTAATAAAGGTTCAGTTAAAGGTACTGAAGATGCAATCCCAAAAAAATTTGACTGCCAGAGAAAATGTGCGGGGATATCAGTAACTGTCTCTCTATACATATGTGTTAAGGTTAAAAAACAGATGCTACATATTAATGCCATGAAAAATAGGGTTACATCCAGGATCCCAAGAACGAATACTGAAGTATGAAGGTGGGAGCATCATATGGGGATGCTTCTCTGCATTACACACCACTGGGGTAAACAGGAATGGAGCAGTGTACTGGATGATATTCTAGGAGAATTTAATCTCTTTGGCCAAGAACCTGCAAAAGATGGCTTAGTCAGTCTTGAATTGTTAATCCCATTGTTAATGTATAGAAGATATTGAAATCTGATTTCAGAATTAAGATGAATAATAAAAGTACAATAATAAAAGTCCCCTGGTGGGGAAGGAGCCTGAGCTGGTGCGCAAGGTAGAGAGGTTCCGACTAGATATAGTTGGACTCACCTCGACGCACGGTCTGGGCTCTGGAACCAGTCTCCTCGAGAGGGGTTGGACTCTCTTCCACTCTGGAGTTGCCCATGGTGAGAGGCGTCAAGCAGGTGTGGGCATGCTTATTGCTCCCCAGCTTGGTGCCTGTACATTGGGGTTTACCCCAGTGGACAAGAGGGTAGTCTCCCTTCGCCTTAGGTTGGGGGGACAGGTCCTGACTGTTGTTTGTGCTTATGCGCCGAACACCAGTTCAGAGTACCCACCCTTTTTAGAGTCCTTGGAGGGAGTGTTGGAGATCACTCCTTCTGGGGACTCACTTGTTCTGCTGGGGGACTTCAAAGCTCATGTGGGAAATGACAGTGATACTTGGAGGGGCGTGATTGGGAAGAACGCCCCCCCTGCGGCCGCATGTATTGGACACTCGGGTGAAGAGAAGGGCGGAGCTGTCAACTGATCACCACCTGGTGTTGAGTTGGCTCCGCTGGTGGGGGAAGAAACCGGTCAGACCTGGCAGGCCCAAATGTATTGTGAGGGTCTGATGGGAATGGCTGGCAGAGTCCCCAGTCAGAAGGAGTTTCAACTCGCGCCTTTGGCAGAACTTCAAGCACATCTCGGGGTAGGTGAGGGATATTGAGTCCGAATGGGCCATATTCCGCACCTCCATTGTCCAGGCGGCTGATCGGAGCTGTGGTCGTAAGGTGGTTGGTGCCTGTCGTGGCGGTAATCCCCGAACCCACTGGTGGACACTGGCGGTAAGGGATGCCGTCAAGCTGAAGAAGGAGTCCTATTAGGCCTTTTTGGCCTGTGGGATTCCGGAGGCAGCTGGCAGGTAGCGGCAGGCCAAGCGAAACGCAGCTGCAGCGGTCACTAGGGCAAAAACTCGGATGTGGGAGGAGTTCGGAGAGGCCATGCAGAACAACTTCCGGACAGCTTCGAAGAAATTCTGGTCAACCATCCGGCGTCTCAGGAAGAAGAAGCAGTGCAGCGTCAACACTGTATATGGTGGGGACGGGGCACTGTTGACTTCAACTTGGGATGTTGTGGGTCGGTGGAAGGAAAACTTCGAAGACCTCCTCAATTGCACCAACACGCCTCCAATTACTGGAGCAGAGTCTGGGGACTTGGGGGTGGATTCTCCCATTACCGAGGCTGAAGTTACAGAGGTGGTTAAAAAGCTCCTCTGTGGCAAGGCCCCAGGGGTGGATGATCTCTGGATGTTGTGGGGCTGTCTTGGTTGACACACATTTGCAACATAGCGTGGACATCGGGGCCAGTGCCTCTGGATTGGCAGACCGGGGTGGTGGTATTCCTCTTTAAGAAAGGGGACCGAAGGGTGTGTTCCAACTATAGGGGGATCACACTCCTCAGCCCCCCTGAGAAGGTTTATTCAGGGGTGCTGGAGAGGAGGGTCCATCGGATAGTTGAATCTCAGATTCAGGAGGAGCAGCGTGGTTTTCATCCTGGATGTGGAACTGTGGACCAGCTCTATACCCTTAGTGGGGTCCTGGAGGGTGCATGGGAGTTTGCGCAACCAGTCTACATGTGTTTTGTAGATCTTGAAAAGGCATTCAACCATGTCCCACAGGGATTCCTTTGGGGAGTGCTCCGGGAGCATGGGGTGTCGAACACCTTAATAAGGGCTGTTTGCTCCCTGTACAACCGGTGCCAGAGCGGCAGTAAATCGGACCTCAGGATCAGGTCTCTGCTTTATGCAGATTATGTGGTTCTGTTGGCTTCATTTAGGCCAAATCTGAGACCATGGTCCTCAGCTGGAAAAGGGTGGAGTGCCCTCTTCCGGTCAGGGATGACATCCCTCCCCAAGTGGAGGAGTTTAAATATCTCGGGGTCTTGTTCACGAGTGAGGGAAGGATGGAGTGTGAGATCAATAAACGCGGCATCAGCAGTGATGCGGGCGCTGTACCAATCTGTTGTGGTAAAGAAAGAGCTGAGCCTGAAGGCTAAGATCTCGATTTACTGGTCAAGCTACGTTCCTACCCTCACCTATGGTCACGAGCTTTGGGTAGTGACCAAAAAAATGAGATCATGGACACAATCGGCCAAAATGAGTTTCCTTCGCAGAGTAGCAGGGCTTTCCCTTAGAGATATGGTTAGAGTAGAGCTCAGAGTAGAACCGCTGCTCCTCCACATCGAGAGGAGCCAGATGAGGTGGCTGGGGCATCTGATTAAGATGCCTCCTGGACACCTCCCTCGGGAGGTATTCCGGGCATGTCCCTATTTTAGTCCAGACCTCGGGGAAGACCTAGGAGAGACTAGGGATCCCCCTGGAAGAGATGGACAAAGTGGCTGGGGAGAGGGAAGTCCGGGATTCCCTGCTAAGACTGTTACCCCCGTGACCCGACTCCGGATAAGTGGGAGAAAAAGGATATATGGATGGAATAAAAGTACATGCTTAGTTTTTGTGCATAGCTATATAGTACCTGGATTGGATTGGATTCTTGGAGTGGCCAGTAAGTGGAAGTATAAGGCATTTCTAAAGATAAGAATAGTCATGTTTGTTGTTGGAAGTAGGGAAAGAGGGACGCACATGCAGTTGTTAGAATGAGTAGCTTTAATCCAAAGGCAAAAGAGGGAACAAATGAAATAGGAAAACACAAACACAAGCTCTGTCTCAGAAAGGCTCAGCACAGAGTTCAGATGGCGCAAGTCCTTATTGAGAATCCCGCAGGCGAATTCTTCTTTCGGGGTGAGGCCAGCACAGGATTTCCAGTGGGAACTGGTCGTCTGCTACCTAGAGGGTAGCATGACCCAGGTACAACATTTAGGGCTGACAAGAGAACACAAGAAGCAACAACATGGGGAAATATGTTGGTGGACGGACAAAACAAGCTGGGGCGAGCGGGACTAAAATAGGCTAAAGTGAGTGAGAGGCAGGTTGGTGGTGCTGGGTGTGGGAGGGGAGGTCTTGACATAAGTGTAGACAATATAATGGAATCAGTCTGGTAAATAATTGTTCTATGTGTCATTTTGATCCAGTCAAAGATGATTGATGCTTTCTGTGCTATGCAAATGTAATTATGTGAATGCATATAGTTAATTAATTACATTTCCATTCTGTAGGGCTCATAAAGTGGCCAGTGAGTGGAAGGTGTTTTAATAAAGTGGGTAATTAGACAGGTGTTAAGCTGCATCATCAACCAGTGTTACTCTTGTGTTGATGTGATTACATATGAAGAATGAAATATGACTTTATAATTGTTTGAAATACTCTTGTTGTTGGCTGCCAGTTTCATTGTCCACTGAGAGCATTTTTATTCATCTTTTTGTGCCATTTGGTTGTAGCATTTAAAGCTCATTGTGCGTTTTGGCCATATTCTGCAGAAAACTGCAAAGGCTTGCTGTACCATAGCCTGTGCTTGGTGGATAGTGCTTGACCTTGAAATCTGCTAAAATAATCCAGCCCGGTCCCTGGACAGCATACAAAAACTCGAGTTCATTAGATCAATAATGCGCTTTTCAGCAGCCCTCATCGAAATCGGGATGTACTGACCAAGCACGTAGCTCAGTATATCGTCAGCCAATATCACATCTGAAAGCGTTTCTTTGCTTTAGCATTAAAACTGGAATTCAAAGGACAAAAGGAGACTTAATGTCTTATTACGCTCCCTGCCCGCACCCCCCCCACTTCAGGCTTATTGTGTTAAAATGGAAAATCACTGTGGCGTGAAGATCACACCAAAGAGACAGAGGCTGAGCGGCAGGGCCAAATACAGCCCTGATTAAACCATCATCTCTGATTTGAAATGGATGACACAAATAGATACGGTTACCTCAGAGTTGTGTGTGCACCATCTGACAGTTAATGGTAGCACTAGGGCAATAATGGGAAAACAATGGCAGCAGTCAGGGTTCACAGTCAAAATCCTCGATATGAGTCGAGGGAGGAGATCAGCAGTTAAGTTGTCACATTTGCTGGAACATGCTACCGCTGTTTGCAGATGGGAGCGCCAATTTGCACTTCATGCCACGATGTTTACTCAGTTTGTTCACATGTTCATTTTGTCAAAAGCTTTACATCAGAAGTATGTTTGATTCTGACAAACAGCTTGAATATGTGGCTCCATGTATAAATACTGCATGGGGTTCATGCTTTCTGATGTAAGGAAAAGGCAATGTCTGAATCAGTAGGTGCAATAGCTATCATTGCTAACTCCTGCAGTGGAAAACAGAGCTAGGATTACATCCCACGGAAGCAACAGAGTGAAAGGAAAATAATGGAATGGAATCACAGTTCATTATCTACACTTAAAATATCTGATGCAATTATGACAATTATTTTAATTTTAATAAAAAAACATGAACACATTACTGGATTGATGTCCTGTCTTTTGTTCACTCATTGAACAAAATATTTAAATATCAATACCTAATTATTTAATCCACTTTTGTATTGATGGCTTTAGAACTAGCTTGCTGTTGAAAACCATACATGTAAATCCTTATAGAAGATTATGATGCAGAAATAGTTTGTTATTTGTTGGACATAAAATAATAAGTTGACATAATGTAAAAGTATTTTTGTAACATCAACTCTCTATTAGATGTTCACTTAATATACTCAGTTTATACAGTATATTCAGGTAATATACTAGGAGAGCATAATTACTTAATTAATCAACCATCAAATCATCACATCATTTTCACTGATAACATTGGAAAGAAAAATGGTAATGGTAGTGCTCTACTTGCCGTCTCTGAAGAACTTAATGCAGCTAGATCGGCCAACCTGTCTTATGCTCTGATTCTTCTAAACCTTTCTGCAGCCTTCAGATCCTACTGCCTACTCTCTCCAGTTTTGGGATCTTGGGCACAGCCTGGCAATGGTTTGCATCCTACCTTGATGGCAGGAAGTACCAGAGGTAGCAATGGCAAGTTTTCCAGTCTGCTGCACAAAGATTATCCACTGGTGTTCCACAGGGCTCTGTCCTTGGACCGCTTCTCTTTTCTCTAAAAACTGGTTCTGTTGGTGATGTAATAGCCTCACATGGTTTCTCCTATCATTTTTATGCTGATGACATGCAGTGTGTTCTCCCTTTCCCCTCTAGTAACGATCAGGTCTCGACCTGCATCTCAGACTATATGTCCCACATCTCTTCTCGGATGCTGCCCCACCACTTCAAACTGAATCCAAGCACGACCAAACTAATCTTCATCAAAGGGAATCCATCACCAAGCCATGACCTCATTGTTTCTGTTGGGAACTTGGTTATCATCACTTCAAAGAGGTAAATCTAGGTGTTATGCTAGATGAAAATCTGTCTTTCTCATTGCAGGTTGACAACTTCTCAGATACCTTTCCTACAACATCTGAAGAATCTGACCCTTTCTCTCCATGGAAGCTACGCAGCTACTCGTTCAGCCTTTGGTCATCTCCAAACTGGAGTACTGCAACTCTCTACTGGCTGGACTCCCACTGAAGGTAACAAAACCACTTCAGCAGATACAGAGTGCAGCAGTGAAGTTAGTCTTCAGTGTTTCAAAATTCTCCCTGTGGCTGCTCGCATTAAGTTCAAAACACTTGCTTTCAAGCCCAAGAATGGACTTACACTTCTTTACTTATCAGCAATGATCAAGCAGCATGTAATTTCTTGTCCTCTCAGGGCTTCAAGCAAGACTCATCTTGACGCTCCTTTGCTCAAAAGAAGAGGAACACGTGCAACAAGACTCTTCTTAGTCTCGCACCCCAGTGGTGGAATGATCTGCAGAGTCCCTCACTGCCTTTAAGGGTGGTCTGAAGACCCACCTCTTCAAGGACCACCTTGGTGACTAACTATGACTCTTGTTTATCGCACTTATTTCTTCTTCCCATATTCATTAAAAAAAACATTTCTCTTAACTCCATGCCTTCCTTACTTTTGCTTTAACCTCTGACTTTTCTTTGACAGGAGTTGTTTAGCTGTAGCTGCCAGTAACTTGGTTGAAAAGCGGACAGTGCTGCTTTTTAAACAGACTTCTAGTCGAAATGAATTTGTTGCATGCCCTGATGTTTGCTGACAGCTTTTGTCCAGTCAGTTCATTTAAAGGAGGAAAACCACCACTGATTCCCCACAAACATCCCAACAAGACAATGTCAGACATTTTTAAATGTGAACAAGCTTTGAAATGTGGGAATAAAAGCTATTGTCATAGTGAATTAAAATATTTCTGTGCTGAACATTGCTGTGTAAGGACATTTGTGCTGGTTCTTGCTCATGATTTGCTGACTGTAAATTGTTTTAGTTTTTTTCAGGCATGTGGCAGCAGCCATTGTTCAGCTCTCCACCTTCGTACAAAAATGAATAAAAGACAGGGAAAAATACAAATACAATGGGAGCTCTAATAAACTGGGGCAGAAATAAAATGTATTCCATAAATTATGCCTGAATTTCATTCTTTTGTGTGACATCTTGCATTCTCTCATTGCAAAATATGTCATATTTGTGGTCTTCCCCCTTTAAGTGAATATACAGGACAGACATGCCAGGGACAGGTGCGAAGCATCAGTGTATGACAGATGTGAGAGCAAACAGTTCTTTTTCACTGTCATTGTATGCTTTGGCATTACTTAAGCTTGTGTGATGGAGTCTTTAAATAAAGTATTACGAAAAATGTCCTGTTTCTGAAGTGTCCATCCACTGCAGATGGCGATACTCTCTGAGATAACACAGGCATGTTCGTCTTCACACATGGATCTAAGCAGACAGCAGGCCAGGCCTCAGGGCTCCAGACTAAAATGCTGACTGAAGACACATATCAACTCCCAGGCGTCTTTGGGAAAGCCTCAGTCACAGCTCAGGGCCACAGCTGGCACAGATCTTCACTATGGCAGTGTTAAGTGCTTTCACTAAAACTGTGAAACCCGCAGCCCTAAAATCCCTCCCCTCCCCAAACGCCAACTAGCTAAATGTAGCCGAGTGTTTGACTTAACTCAGCCCTACAGTTATTTTCTCTTTCCAAGGCAGCTGGGCAATAAGGCCCGTTATGCAGTGTAAGGGATTTCATGGGGGGTGTGTGGGGTGTGTGTGTGTGTGTGTGTGTGTGGTTTAATGATGCAGAATGCTTCCTGAAAATCAGGGAGAGCTCCAAAGCATACCGTGTTATTATGAAAGAGAAGAGTATTCCTGGCATCTCTATAATCACAAAGACATTCCCGCATGTTATAAAGACTCGCGCACAGGGTTGTGCTCAAAACCTCCATCATCTTTTTTTCCTAACTGCCTCTTCTTAAAATAAAGCAATTCTTCTCTTTTTCCTGATCTAGCTGACCGAAGCTTTTTTTGTTCTCCTGCATCTGTGCATAAAGTCAAGCTGAATTTCAATGAGGTTGCTCTGAGCTTTGAAGGTTGTCCAGCTGACTCTAAATCAAATATTTAGTAATGCCTTTAAAGGCTACCGTCATCTTAACCTGTGTGGATCTATTCATATTTTACCTCCATCCGGGGAGTTTGTTCTTTGCTTGGTACATTTCTTGCACTAGACAGGCAGATCAGCGAAGATGATATGAAGTTACATGAAGATACATATGAAGATACAGTACATATTTCCACTTTTCATTTTTTGCAGTCACTTGTCTTATGTTTCCATCATTCTATCTACACAACACATAGAAGTAGCACAAAAAAAAGAACAGATCTAAATGGAAAACAATGGATTCTACTTTCACAGTTCTACTTTTTACTGCTTTCCATAGAGGTTTCTCCCCTGACTGGTTCCATCTCGGTTCGGTTCAGTTTGGTTTCGGACCTACAGTTTTCCACTACATTTGGTTGCTATAGCGACCAAACTTTCTGAGCAGCAGCGCGAGCAGAGGCTCTAAGCTGAGGTATACAACCTGGCATCATTACAATCGACAGCATGGATGAAAGGGGGAGGGGTTTTACTTCTTATCCTTGGTTTGTGGCAGTTTGCCACAAAACTGAGACAATTGACTTAACAGACAAGGCTTAAAGAAGCAACATTAGGCTAACGCTAATGCTAACGTTCAGTCAACAACACTTGTGTAACCATAGCGACCACCAATCAGTAACCTCTAATATGTACACGTCATCATTTAGTATCAGCTCAGCACGCTTGGAACCTTGGCCAAGGTGGTACCAAGAATGGTACATTTTAGTGATGGAAAAGCAAAAAAAATAGCTCAGTTGAACCAAACCGAGCTGGTTCTAGTCAGTGGAAAACCCCTATATGATACAAGTAAAATCTGCAGAAAAAAACATTTTGTGGAACTGTTTTACATTTACTGCATTTTAGCAGATGCTTTCATCCAAAGTTACTTCCATTCCCTAACTACAGGAGGCAGTCTCTCCGGAGCAACTTGGGGATAAGGGTCAGGAGCCCAGTAATGGAATGCTGAAGGTAGGATTTGAACCCATTACTCTTAGTCCAGAGGCAAGTATCCCCACCCCAAAAAGCAGAACCCTCTAGCACACATAGGTTCTGCTGTTACCAGACACGTCAAACCTGAAGCCATAGATACTGACCTCATGGCCAGTGGAAAGAACAGCTCCAGTTTATTGTTAACAACGGTTCTGGTACTTTGTGCAGCAAACTTTTTTCAGGACTGCAGTGATATTGATATGGTAGCAGCATGGTACCGGATCTGTATCAGGCACAGCAGTGCCGCTGAGGTGTTTGGCCACATTGATGTCAGAATCAGACTGAGGGTGGTTCACTTCCCCAAAATATCCAGCCAAGAGAAATTCTGTGGTCAGAACAGGGTCAGAAATCAGTCAGTCTGCTTCACTCGAGTGAATGGGTTAAATGCACTTTCAGGCTGTTCACACCGTGTGCTGTGTTCATAAAAGTGGACACTTTACATTACATAGCAGCCACTAACTATACCAGCCAGGAGTAGCTAATCAAAATGGGTTTAGTGAACAGCACTCTACATTGTAATATTTTATTTTTTAAATTTAAGAGATGTTAGTCTCAGCCCTGAGCATAGAGGAGGAATAAAGTGACTTTCAGAACTTAGCGTGCTGAGAGTTTAGAGACTTGTAGAACATCCTTGTGACAAATTAAAGGACCTCTTTTCATATGATCACTTGTCAAGCTTTCTGATTTGCGAAGTTGAGTAGGTCACAAGAAAAAAATGAAAAATTTTTCATTTCACTTTTTCATGCTGGGATCATTTTAAAAGCACTTACCGTTTGCCCCAGGCTGATATTATGTAAGCTTGGTTTGATGGTTGGGTGGTTGGGATGGTTGGGTGGTATGACCATGATATTCTTGTTCTTTAAGATATTTTTTTAATTCATTGTATTATATTATTTCTGCAGATGATCTTCTGTTTGAGAAATATTGTTTTGAAGGTCCCAGTCATCTAGAAATCACAATTTGACCCTTGTGAAAATCACTCAGATCCTAATACCGATATTTTGTTTTGAGTTGAAAGTTAAAATTTGGGTTATGAGCTTTTGTGCTTGCTGTTATTTTGTAAAAGTTTGTTTCTCCATGTGTCCAGAGAGAGTGAGTGTGAAGGACAGCATCCAGAGAGAATGAGAGTGAATGATAGTGTCCAGAGAGAGTGAGGGTGAAGGACAATGTCCAGAGAGAGTGAGAGTGAAGGACAGTGTCCAGAGAGAGTGAAGGACAGTGTCCAGAGAGAGTGAGAGTGAAGGGCAGTGTCCAGAGAGAGTGAGGGTGAAGGACAGTGTCCAGAGAGAGTGAAGGACAGTGTCCAGAGAGAGTGAGAGTGAAGGACAGTGTCCAGAGAGAGCGAGAG
>JBBJLR010000034.1:16939003-16970365 GCA_037577145.1 Brachypetersius gabonensis
AGTGCATCACAGAAACAACTGAAACAAAGATCTAAAAGCAGTTTAGCACCAAACTTTGTGAAAACTAATATTTGTGTTTTTCTCAAAACTTTTGGCCACGACTGTACAGGCTAGACCCTTTCCTTGACTCTGGCACATTATGGGTTGGTGGCCGCTTAAGAAATGTGGCCATGCCTACAGAACAAAAGCATCCTGCAATTTTACCTAAAGATCATGTTTCCAAATTATTACTTCACCACATCCATCAAGAAGTTGGGCAAAGTGGAAGGAACTTTATGCTTTGAAGAATTTTTGAAGACTTGGTGGCATATAGTTCTTTACAAGCTTCACAAAGCCTTCGAAGCTGGATATATTTAGTTTACTTTGATCGCACCCTGAATAAACTCTGTACCTTTTTTAACCACCTTGCCTACTAACCATTTTTCTGGATTATTGGATTTGTTTGGAGCATTCTTTGTTGTCCATTCAACTGCCTGCCTGCCTAACCCTGCCTGCTACCCTGCCTGCTACCCTGCCTGCCTAACCCTGCCTGCCTGCCTAACCCTGCCTGCTACCCTGCCTGCCTAACCCTGCCTAACCCTGCCTAACCCTGCCTGCTACCCTGCCTGCCTAACCCTGCCTGCCTAACCCTCCCTGCTACCCTGACTGCCTAACCCTGCCTGCCTGCCTTGCTTGATCTCCACTCATCTATTCATTCTTCCACTGCCATCCATTTGAAAAGGTACAAATTTACGTCAACTGAAAGCTTGTCAAAGGAGCAAACAAAGTGAAATGTGGCACAACAGTCCCAAATATGTGAAGTCCATAAAATGCTTAGACATCATGCATGTGTTGTACTGTATTTTCAGTTAATGTAATGTAAGAATATATCGTGGAGTACAGTTTTGCTTCTATCGCCAGAGACAAGCAGTGCTGGTTGAGATTGCCATAGAAATGGCCTCTGACTCATTTCAAAAACCAAATAAATCACTCTCTCTTTCCTAATACACCATGGCATCGAATAGATCAGATCAGAGAGCGCTCATTATTATTCCGGATTGGCTCGGTTTCCTTTTGCTAACTATCAGCGGAGCACATCAGCGCAATTGACTTTGATTATTAAATCAGAGCTTTTAAGATAGACATCGAGCCGCTGCATAAGTGGGACTGGAGGATGCCTTCCTTTTGAACTGCTATCACAGCAACAGAAAATGAAAAAAAAAAAAAAAATGGGGAAAACACACACACACACACACACACACTTCCTGTTTCATTTTTTAAAAAAGTTTTAAAAGTGATTTTTTTTTCCTCAAACAGCCTGACACACATAAAAAAAGCTCTCTCACCCTAGTCGTACCTATTAAGCAATTAAATCTTCCTAAGTAGAGGTTGTCATTTCCCTTGTGTGTCTGAGCAGAGATAAATTTATTCCGTCTTTAATGGGATGACTAAGAACTCTGAACTGTCTGCGGTGTCTTGGGAATTCATGTGGGTGCATGGAGTCAGCAGCGCTGAAATAGCTGCTGGGGGTTTGTGGAGGAGAGGGTTCAGCCAGGCCGCCGCGCCGGGACCCAGCTGCAGTGTTCAGACTTGGTACTGGAATTTGCAGTACCTCGCCGGTTACAGGCTGATTATATAAGCTGCTTTATTTTTATAGAGCTCCACATTCATGTCCTGCCACATTTTGTGTCGGCCATCCTCTGATCTTTCATCAGTGGTCAGTTTCTGATCAAAGAGTCTCTTTTGGCCATCAGGGATGCGGAGTTTAAAAATCACAGCAGCGTCCCTGTTACCAGCACACACCAGCACACACTACCAGGCCTCTACCATGCCAGCGTCACTGCTGTCTTTATTTGAACATGTGCAATGTTTGGGTGAAACTAGGCAGAATGTGCAATTTTTTTGGTGCATCTCTAATACTAAGCTATTGTCAAGGCCTGTCACTCCGTGTGTGTGTGTGTGTGTGCATGTGTGTGTGTGAGTGTGTGTGTCTACTGTGTTCTCATTTCTATTGATACATCCACTCTGTATATACTTATATTCAATCTTACTTTAAATGTGCAATTGTCTTTTTTACAGTTTACACACATGTATATTGTTTGCTGTATTATATTTTATACTGTACATTTTTTGTGACATAGTAGTTTATTCTATTTTTATTTCATTCAATTCTATTGTTTTTCTTCATTTTGCTGCTCTTAACTGTCCACTTTCTGCCATGACCAAACAAATTTCCCTCTTGTGGGACTAATAAAGGTTTATATTATCGTATCTTAGGAATAACTGGGTGGCCATGTTGTCATAAATTGACCAATCATGCATGGCAACTGATGGGCTACAGTGCATAACAATACAAAAAGTATATAACTCAAGCATATTGACTTTTTAAACAAGCATGACTTGAACTGTGTTTTGTATTATTTACATTATTTGAGAATTTAAGAATTCCAGCTGCTCTTTGTGAGCATTTCATGATAAATGGCCCAATAAAAACATAATTTACTACCTTTTTATTAACTTAATATAATATTGCATGTAACATTAACTCATTAAAATCTTGTCCTTTTCTAAGAGAGTTCACATTTTGCACAATAGCAACAGTGGAACAGAGAAAATCGTAAATCATTTCCTACCATACCATGACATGCGTACCATAACAAACTCCATCCGAGTTTCAGGTTTACTTTAAGGCAACAGATTGCATGATTCTGAATAAAGGGAGCTTTCAGATCGGCATGGTTTCATAATTATATCAGCAGATGGAAACACTGAGCACACTGAAGAGTTCATTCAGAGCCTGCATACCCAGCCTCACTGATATCCAGGGTTCGTTTGTGTATGGTCGGGTGATTAATGTTATATCTGAGGTCCATCTAATTGCCTTGTTTTCCCTGTTGGTGACTGATGCCATGGGCCTGTATGGATGAGTCTCAGCTCCCTTATATCCCCCTGTGGCTTATTAGTCATGGTGGGTGTAGACACTCTAACCATTAGTGGCTGGTGCTGCTATTGAAAGCAGGGTGGCAGAATGGAAGAAGGCTCTCGCCTCATCTCTGCCTTACACACATCTTCTTCAATTAATATGGAAATCAGCTGATCCTCTGACACCCAACATTAGAATATCCCTCCAAGACTGACCCGTTTTTCTCTCTCTCTCTCCAAATCTCTCGGCTTAATTTCAAAATTATTCTTTTCTCTTTTTTCTTGTTCCTCAAAGGCGCCCACAGGAGCTAATTTACGGTTAAATCTTTTTCGCAGGGAACTCTTCAGCAGAGAGAAAACCTGTCCAAGAAATTAACATGGGTGCCAACCATAATGTATACTACGGCTGTCATGATTGCTTGATTAAAACCAATTAATTTCAAAACAAAAACAGCATTTATTGGAATTTCGTGATTATTTGACAATGATTACGTGACATTTTGCATTACAGTAATGTTCATGTTAAATGATCCTACAGGGAGCCATTTTTTAGACCTGCGCCTAATGCTGTGTAGGTGGCAATCCAGAAACCCTGAAGGTGTTCTGTTGGATCTGCCACCATGAAGAGGTGTACAGTACACTCCAAGAGAACCCACATAAAAAAAAAACCTTGTTGTGTTTTGGTTTTAAAAAAAAGCCTAAAAATGCCTTTTTATAATGTAAACCCCAAATCTGCCCACATATCTGCTCCCAGAACACTGTCATTTTAAACTCTAACGCATTACCCTTAAATAACATGTAAAGGTAAATCCATATTCAAATTTAAATTTCCCGCTGAGATCTGCAACTCGGAAGGTTACGGGACAAAAGTTTACACTCGGATCGCATTTAAAGACGCGTCTGGTTTTCGGGGAATAACCCCTGATCTACTGGGGCTGAAAATACTAATGAGGGCTTGTTGAAAAGGTCTCCTGGAGATCTACCGAACTGTGGAGTTTGAAGCGTCTGAGTGCTTTCCTCGCTGAAATATACAACTCGGACTATCATGGGACAAAAGTATTGGGACACCATGGCGAGGTTAATGGGACCCCTTGTGTGAAAATAAAAAATATTTATTGCCACAAAAAAGCAAAAAAGTTGAAGGATATTTGCAGTTTCCATGTTATTGTAGGGATTTCCGCAAACAACTATGAGTCTCGTTCTCAAAAAAAAATCTGCATGTGACTGAATCCGCGACTCCTGATCCGCGTAAAGCTGGGGGGTTACTTGCTCTGGAGCAATATTTAGGTAGGTGGTGCGTGTCACTGGAACATCAATGTAAAAGATGGCTCAGTAGGTAGGATACTTGCCTCCAGACCAAGAGGTCATGGGTTCGAATCCTACCTTCAGCACCACCACTGGGTCTCTGAGCAAGACCCTTAACCCCAAGTTACTCCAGGGAGAATGTACCCTGTAGGTAGAGAGTGGAAGTCGCTTTGGATAAAAGCGTCTGATAAATGCTGTAAATGTAAAAGCCGGGACCCAAAGTTTCCCACAATAACATTGTCCAGAGTTTCCCATTGTCTCTGCTGGCTTGACTTCTTCCCATATTACACCTGGTACCATCTCTTACCCGGGTAAAAGAAGAGAACAATAAACCAATCAAACAAATGAAGCAAAAATACTAAAATAAATTTCATTGTGCATCGGTTTGGAGGATTCCCTGAGATGTTTCCACTTTGGGACGATGGGGCTCCTCAATTGAAGCGACCTTACAACATTTCTATTGGGCTAAGGTCAGGACTTTGATTTGGCAGTTCAAAAACACTGGCTTCACACTTCGTTAACCATTCTTTGGTAGATCGGCTTATTGAACAGCTTAGGGTTGTTGTTTTCTGCATGACCCACTTTCTCTTGAGATTCAGTTCATGAATAGATGACCTGATATTTTCCTTCAGAATGCATTCCATCAATGATGGTGAGCCATCCCAAATGTAGCAAAACATGTATGAATGTTTTAGGTAACATTTATGCAGAAATATAACACGTTCTATTGGGTTCACGAACCTTTTAAAGCACCACTGTGTCAAATTGTCTGCTTAATGCAAATTTTGTGGTAATTTTTTCACCTATGAGTTTATCACTCATCAGGCAAGCTGACTCCCTTCTGCTGGTTCTCTGCCAAAATGCAAACTAAGCTAAATTTCTGCCTTTTCATGTGATAAATTTCACTTTTTGTTGCCAGTTTGGGATGAAGAGTTTTTATATGTCATAGGAATGAACCAGTGTGAGATTGGAAGCACGCAGCTATGACTTATAGATGTATACTGAGTGACTAAAATGTCTAAACAGTTCTCTAATGGGTTTTTAGGGACGGTCCACATTTTTGCTCCAATCCAACTCACAACACGTGAGGACATGGAATGTCTAGGGGTCCCTCAGACTGGTTTGAGAATAATTGGGCTAAATAGCAAGGAATATACATCGAACTCCTATGAATTTTACAGGGAAATGTAAAACTGAGAGCGAACAATATTTCAATATTTAATATTTTCAAGCCAAACTATCCATGGCTTATTAATATACTGAATTACTGAATGTCACTTTCAAGTACATTTACATAATGTATGAAGTGGAGACAATCATATGCCATCGATTGTTTGTTTGATTGAGTCGGTTAAAGCAGAGTTATTCTCTTTGTGTTTACTTATAGAACTTTGTGAAGAGTAATCCAACAGGAGCAGGATCAGGTATAACATGTTATTTTAATACAGTAATTATGTTACAAAGAGCAGTTTACAAACATCACAGGCAATTTGTAATCTGTACTAGTATACATTTTTATTGTATACTGTGTATACTGTATACATAGTATTTTATTCTATTTTATTTTATTCTATTATATTGTTTTTCTCAATTTTGCTTCTCTTCACTTTTTACTGTCCAAACTCTGCTGTGACCAAACAAATTTGTGGGACTAATAAAGGTTTATCTTATCATTTATAAGAAAGCTGGTTGTAATTTAATGTATCTATTGTATTAAAAGTGTGAATTTGCTTGGTGGGTACTCTAGAGGACTAAACATCTATAAATGCCTTCTATTAATTATACAAATGCCTTTTTGCATTGCTTAGGACTGTAAATGGTATCCCATGGGCAGTATTATATGTGCAGTGGCGTATATTTCAAGCCAGTGTGTTGCTTGTACAGCCTGTAAGATTAAGAATGTGCTGCAAAACAATTATTCAATATGTAAAACACTATTTAGCACTTTAAATTCCCATAATCATATTAAACAAATTTGATAAAGTATCAGTCGCTTTTCACAGAACCATCCAATTATAATCCAGCATCAAAATGCATTTATTTAGCATCTGAGTGGCTTTGTCCATACATTTTCATTCATTAACTTAGTTCATTAATATTATTTTTCTTCAGTAAACTGATTATCAAGCTCATAAATGGAAGCTTGGAATCTTCAATGTCAAAACATAATGCATTTCTTTAAAGGAGGGCCTAGTCTGATGTCACACTGGGCCAATTTGCATGGAACCGCCCCTAATCTGTCGAGACCCCACCCACTAGAATAGTTGAAGGTCCTGCTGGAATAGTTGAAGCACAGAGAAGCCGAGTGCTGTGTCTACAGACAGAGGCGAGTCACTCATGAAGTGTTGTGTTGTTTCTGTAAAAAATCAACACAAATCCTGCTCTTTCTCCCAGACATTTTCCATTTTTCATTTTCCATGGCCGTGTCCCAGAAACACTCGGGTTCCCTCCACCTTAAAAAGTTCCACCTTCGGTATTTAAGGTGGAAGGGAGAATTGGAACGAGGATCTGTGAATAAGGAGCGATCTTCAGCGGTGTGGAGGATCTGGACTTGCTGTCTGTGACGAGTCAGCAGATGATGGAGATGGACGAACTTTCAAATAACAACTTGTGTTTCTATCACAGTTAAGTATGTTCGTTTCGTTTCAAATGAGCAGCGCAAGGGGTGGGTCGAGCATGGGATGGGTGGGCGTGGCCAGCAACAGCTTATTTGCATGAAAGTGACAGCGCCCTGTAACGACTCGTTTTGAAAGGGCCTGAAACTGTGGAGAATAAAGCTGGTGAATCTCTTTATGTGAGAGTGATTCTGTGTAAAGAACTTCATGAACATGTTTTGTAGCCCATTGACCTTTTATAACTTTTTTGAAAAAATCTGACTAAACACCTGCTTGACTTCGATGCTCAAAAAGGTTTCCATCAGACGTTCTCTCTTGTTTGCCATTTGCACACGAATGAATACTCCTACTCATATGAAGAGAGGGGGAAATCCTGTGTTCTTTACTGAGAATAACAACCAGACAGCTCAGCACAGAGTCTGACTGTTAAACACCTTCTAATCTGATTTCATATATATACAGATTTAAATGTAGAAGCTTTTCTTAGGTCTGATGAAGTAAATACATTTACTTGTCCTACTTAACTAGCTATTACTTGTCTTTTTAAATCTAGAAGAGGTCTACAGCCTGCAGTAACAAGCTGCATTTTTTTTATCTCAATTTTCTCCACAAATGTAGTTGTTTGCAATTCCACCCACTAGGTAGGACCCCCTCCCCCCCTTTGTGTTTTATACCTTTATTTGACCAGACAAAAAACAGATTAAGATTAGTTTTCTTATTTATAACTGTGACCCTTCAGTGTAACGATATCAACACTAAGATGGTCAAGGCTATGGGCTAAATCGAGCATTAATGCTAAGCTTGATCTAACCAGACAAAATTTCGTCTGTGTGTTTACACCCGCAAGGAATAGTGTATCAATGCGTTGCTTGCTGTGGCACACTGCTAGGTTTTGGAGACCCTAGCCATCAAATGCAGGTCTTTCTATGTCCTGAGAGAACTGTGGCAGGGAATACAATCCATCACAGACTATAATCCAACTCCTCAGGCCTGTAACAGTGATGCCTCCTTGCCAGATGTATTAAATGGCTTCTAAGCAACTACCAGGCCCTTTGTCTGCTCGGGGCTGACGGCAAGAAAATTCTATGCAAAATCAAACCACAGAAAGCTGATGGGCCGGACAACATTCCTGGATGTGTTCCCAGACAATGCGCCGCACAGCTGGTGGATGTTTTCACAGACATCTTTTAGCACATCCCTGAGCGCAGACAGCGGTTCCTGTCTGCCTCAAAACAATTAGGATCATTGCGGTATCCAAAAAGTCAGCTGTGTCCTGTCTGCATGACTACCAGCCTGTAGTAATCACACCCATCATCATCCTCATGTGTTTTGAGAGGCTGGTACTGAAGCACATGTAGGTCCACCTCCTTGAACAACTGGAACCATTACAGCTTGAATTCCATGTCAACTGGACAACCTCACTCTCTCTCACCTGGACACATCAGAATGCTGTTCATAGGCTTTAGCTCAGCATTCAGTACAATAGTTCCACAGAAATGGAGTGCGCTCCCTCTGTAACTGGATCCTGGACTTCCTAACTAACAGGCCTCAGTCTGTCAGTTTGGGTGCCAACAGTTTCAGTTTAATCTCTGGTTTGCCTCGAGTCGCACTTAGGTCGCACAACAAAGACTTGTGACTTGACTTTAGACTTCCCCCAACGACTCGGTGCTGTGACTCGTGAGTCGTAACTCTTAAACCATGTTCATTTCATGGAATTATTTATTTATATCTCACACTTTTTCCAACGACCCGAAAACCGTTCACCTCACCCCGGTGTCCCATTACTTTTACTCGAGGTGAACGTTTTTCAATTTCACATTTAGAGTGGAGATATATTTTTCATATTTAACATTTGGATTTAAGATCATTTAAGGCAAATCCTCCATGTTGGTGAAGGCATATCACAGCACACAGCCCCGCCCCCTGCTAAGGAACAGCCAATTGTAATTGTGGGGCGTGGCCAATTATCATATTTTCTAAATATTTAGAGCTCAACATTTACGGCTTAACCATCCCAAATTTAGAGTCGCCGTTTGTAAACATTGCCACTCAAAGACTTGACTTGGACTTGTGAACATCTCTGGGTTCTGCACCGGCCCAAATATGTGTACCATCGGTGTAGGGGGGGCATGGCAACTCACTAGGGGGGCAAAGCTTTCAAATGGGCCAGCATTTAAAGGCATTGTGCCCAGCACTGCACTGCACTGCGCCAGCACTGTGCCCAGTATAGCACTAACTGGATCATTAAATTTAGGGAAGACACATACAGAGAAGACTAGACAACCTGTTCCTGAACACTGACAAAACAGGACAGGAAGAGCCACTCTTCACTCCACGTTAATGACTCTGCTGTTGAGAGAGTGTTGGTGTGAAGTTCCTGGGTGTGCACATGATGGACAACCTGAGCTGGACTCTCACCACCACCATCACCATCACCAAGAAAACCCAGCAACTCCTCCTCTTCCTAGAGAGGACAGCTGAGAAGATCATTGGTGAACAGGACAAGAATCACTATATCCACCATGCAACCAGCATTATTGCAGATCCCAAGCTCCACTTGCATGCACTGTTCTCCCACCCTGTTGTCTGAGAAAAGGTACAGAAGCCTCAAACTCGCCACTGCCAGTCACCACAACAGCATTTTCCCACAGGCAGCAGAACTTCTGAATAATTCAGAGCCCCCGTCTTGCACCAGAGGCCTGAATATGGACAAATTCTCTCACTGCACAGACACTTTAGACTGGCCACTACCTTAATCAGACTGCACCCACACTTAAAACTGCTTTAACCGCATTCATACTGTTAATTACCTAAACTGATGATGATCTTCCTACTCAGTTTCCATGCGAAAGTCATTCTTTTTATTCTTTTTTGCACTATTAACTTGTAAATTGATGTTGCATTGTTTGTTTGCTGCATTGTCAAATGGTCTTGTCCTTATTTGCACTGCTATGTCTCATCTGCAGTTTATATCTTGTCTTGTGTTGTCAAATGTCACACAATTTTGCTCCAGAGAATGTTCTTTTGACCCTGTGCGCACTTACGACTGGGCTGATAAATAACTCGTCCTGAGTCATTAGACAGCTTAACACACTTGAAGAAGAATGATACTGGCCAGTCACAGTAGAAAACAGATGCTCACGGCTGATAACTAGCTACTGTTAGTTGTGCTTTCTTGGTCTCCTGGCCAAAAATGGCTGTGACATCCCAGGGATCTAGCCGTTAGACAGTTGTATCCCTCAGGAGCCAGATTAGCTCATTTTGAAACATCCTTGACAGCCTTGAACTTTAGTCTGCAATCACAACACACTGTTGAAAACCAAAATCTGGATGAACTGCCAATGGTTCAACCCCCCCACGAAGAGTACTGAAGTACTGAAGAGCCTGTGCCCCCTCTGCCCTCCCTAAATCAATGTTTGATTTATGATGTGTTGAAAAAAAACGATAACGGGCGCTCGTGGGTCTTTAGATCACAGTGGCCTAGAAATATTAAAGTAAACGCAGCAGCCCAAGGTCCATTTTTTGCCATGAAGTAAGTTCTATTGAAGCTCTCCTTCCACCAGCCTCCATGGAAGGTCAGGTAGAAGGACGACGGAAGTTGATCGCAAGCAAAAACGAAAATCCTTATCAGTCCCAACTCAAAAGTCCTGACTGCGCCGCAGCCTTAGGTCGTCTCCTACAGAACTGACCATGTCTCCAGATCTACAGTCCTGTCTGCCGCACTCTGACATGCAGCTATAATCCCTCGACATATACTTTTAAGCCTTATTTGCCTCAGAGGAAAATAAAATAGAGGTTTATCACATTGCTTATTGTACCCATTACCTTTCTGGACAGCTAGGTGCTGTGTCTGTGGATACAATCAGGGATTTTTCTCCCTCTTTTTGTCTGCGGAGCATGAATCAGTATTAAGCTCCGACACTGACATAATGCCGAGGTCGCCTTCTCAGACACAGTTCAACGAAATAATAGAGATCTTTTTGCTAATGCCCATGAGGTGCAATGTGCAAAGCCAGCGATTAAAACTCAGCTGAGCCAGCTGCCTGCTATACGGAGCAACATCCAGTCACGCTCCATCTGATATCACAGGCGGCTTGATCCTATTGACCTGATGACCTTTCCAGCATGGGCCATTTTTACTATGAGCTATGCCTGCCCAGCTGTGGTCCAAATATCCGCTAATGCTGTTTGACAAAAGCGTCTACTTGGGGCCTTTTCAAAAGGGGCCACGTATTGATTTTTACTTAGTGTTTTTTCACTTAGTGCTCTTTTCTTGCCAATTTATTCCCTTCTTCCTTTGCAAGAACAGCACATTCACATTCTTTCTATGTGGATCAAACACAGTGCATAGACGCAGTGATGTGGTGAACAATTCTACCGGGGTCCTAAAGGGGGAGGACAGTGGCTGAACCAAGAACGTGATAAATTAAACTGACACATAATACTAATTTCAGTCTCCACAATAGTAATAATAATAGTTTTTATCATGTAATTCCTGTGCATTACTGTACTGTAATATGCAGTTCATAAAATGTTTGATTTTCCATAATATGGCCCCTTGTAGGCCTCCATCAGAGGGATGATATTTATCTGAGAATTTTAAAGACTGGATGGATGAAACGTGAAAATGTGTCAATATTTTTGCAAAACCACTTTAAATTTCCAGTACTGTCCCAATATGTTAAATTCAGAAAAGCAATTGTGGTATAATTGTGCATATTCAGCATATATTTAAAATACCTACAATATGCACATTTTACAATTGGACAAGACAAGCTATGTCCACTCATTTCAAACCTCCCCTTGGCTGCATCACAGTGTAAATGTAATATATGCATGTTTTCCATTCAACCTTTGTTTGCACCCAGCTACTCCAGGACCCCCTGCAGTGTGTGCCCTGTGGGCCCCGTCTGTACAGCAGTGCATATATGCCTCATTAGTTGTTTTTCCAATCGTGTTGACCCACACAGGTAAAATCAATGGCTTTTCTTTGAGTCCTTTTTGTTTTGATCCTGAGATTATTATTCTCGCAGCAGTAGCAACCTTTGAATTAAAGCAGAACATGTTGAATGGGCCATTACAGAAAGTCATGCTCAGTGAGTCACTCAATAGATTTGTTTAGAGATATGCACAGGCCTTCTGTTGCTGTTTTGTTGGTTTTCAATTACCCCTGCGGGCCCAAGAAAGCATAAGGAAAACATTGATCCATGTCAGGAACAACAGCACTTTTTGATCAAGGCATGCTACCCAGCTTTGAATTTCATCTTTAGATTAACATATTTGGTGATTTAATGACACCTCCATATATTCCATGCAGTATTTCTGATTTGTGTGAACAAACTTTGATAAAGTATTGTAAGCTTTTTTATCATATGATATTCATAAGCAAAAGATACTGGAGTGGTGTTGGCCTAGTGGTAGGATACTAGAGGTCATAGGTTCGAATCCTACCTTCAGCACACAACCACAGGGTTCCTGAACAAGACCCTTAACCCCAAGTTGCTCCAGGGACCCCAAGTTGTTCCCTGTAGGAAGGGAACAGAAATCGCATTGGATAATAGTGTCTGATAAATGCCATAAACGTAAATGTAAATACTGCTTCATAAAAACAATCTCTCCAACATTGAATCTTTAGGATCTCCATGTTATCTTTACGGGAGGAAGAAAAAACTTTCTTAAATTTGAGCTGAAGTTAATATACATACACTTTATTGAACTATGTTTTTGGTTCATTCATCAGGAAAATGGCATTTTCAAATGATATCGAAAAAATGTAGATGCAAGGCAGTTTTGTTTCAGCAGTATTTGTTCCTCAACACTATTTGAAAACTTTACATTCTCTGACATGGGCCCACAGTCTCACAGCCCCAGGGTTGGGGGTTCGAATCCAGGTCTTGGTGGAGTCCTGGGGTGTGTTGAGTTTGCCTGGTCTCCTAGTTTTGGCGTGGGTTTCCTCTAGGGTCTCCGGTTCCTCCCACAGTCCAAAGACATGAGCATGAGTTTAATTAGGGATTCTGAATTGACCGTAGGTGGGAGTGAATTGTGTGTGCGTGCCCAGTGATGTGCTGGCACCCACCCCACCCTTGTGCCCATAGACCCTGAGGTAGGCTCTGGTTACCCACAACCCTAGTAAGGAGTAAGCGGTCGCAGGGAATGATTTTACAGTAACCCCTCACTTTAACGTGGATCAGCAGTCGCGGATTCAGTTTAACGTGGGTTTTTCTGAGAACATTTTCATACAAAATATAACTGAATAATAATAGAGTGTGAGTCTTGAAATGGTAAAATACCACTGAACTTTGAAAGTAGCCAATCCCAGAACGTTATGTTGTGCACAAGCCTGCTGCAGCACGACTGCTCTGTGTCTTGTCCTCGTATTTTAGTGTTTTAACCCCCCCCATTTTCAACAGGTATCTCAGTTTATTTAGTATTAGTAAGCTGTGCTCTGTCTAAACATGTGGGTAGAGAGAGTTATTTCAACCTTTCTTTTGTGTACGAGTCTCTGCTTTGGCTCACGGTACGATGCTAATGCAATTTCCTCCGGGATCAATAAAGTTTTCTGATTCAGATGATTTATTTCTCCTGGCAGCTGCTGTTTGAATCATCTGTGGCAACTGCAGACCAAAATCTCCCCTGTGGATCATCTCAGTGTTTCTCTTGTTTTTCATTTTGTCCTTCGTAAAGCCCAGCATTTTTATCACTGTAAATGAAATTAAAAGAAGCAAATATGGGTTTACCTTCACATTTTCTTTGAGAGTAATGGGTTAAAATGAAATTAAAGTGTTCTGGGAGCAGATTTGGGGGCATATTTAGGGTTTACACTATAAAAATAGACATTTTTAGGCATTTTTCACAATAGGTGGTGCTCTTGTGAAAAGCACAGGGGTTATTGTATTTTCTTAAACCCCAACAGAAATAGCCCAAATGAACTGCAGAAAATACCTTAAGAATATTTTTTCATCTCCTATAAGACAAGGAAATTTTCAATATAAGAGTGTGGGCTCCTTTGTTGGCCCTTAATAAAAACTTCACATCTCTGAAATTGATTTTTTTATTTTGTAGTTAACATGTTTTTTTCAGTGTCATCTGATTCTTTAATTTTTTTCTAACAGAAAACAGTGGATCTTCGATCTTCTGTTGCTACATTTTATTTGATATATATGGCCATGTATGGCCGTGATTACTTTTTTTCCCACATATGTTTGCATGTTAGGTAGTGCTATATATAACATTGAACATTAGTGTCGAAGATTATGATGCCTTTGTGTGGTATTTTAACTCTAAACAAGTTCCTTTTGATTACACTGTTCATACAAAGTTCCCCTGGTGAGCAACAAGGCCTGTAATTTGCATAAACTATCCTATAAAGCTACAGCACCATAGCAGTAATGTAACCTCTGTGCAAATGGGACACTCAGTACCAAACGCGCAATGTCAGCTTGTGCACTAACATCAGAGCAATTAAAGCTTTTCAGATATATGCAAAGTAACCTGCTATCCTACAGGAATTGACAAGGAAAGACTTGATTTTAAAAAGACTAATCAAGGGCCATGGGTTTATCGCCCCCGGTTTCTCTGGATAGCCCACAGCTTTTAAACAGGGATAATTATCTGTAAAATTAAAGCCTGTTCGTTTTTTTTATGCACCTAAATGCACTGTTTGAAGTTCTAATGACTGTCTCCTGTGAATGATGAGACCCTGTAGGACTAATATTACCGATACAGCAACAATGCAAAGGTTAAGTTAGAGCAGATGCCCTGAACATTTTTCATTCTTAGAAGAAAAGTTGAACCCACCGTTATCCCTGATATCATACCATCACTATTTATGTATAAAGGAGGATTACAGGAGGACTAGTGATGTAAGGGTTCTGAACCAAAACTGAAATTTGTGGTTTTGCATCATATTCAGTTCACGGTGCCGTAAATCACACTTTTTCTCATTGAAACAGAGCACTGCTTCATTTTAAATGATAGAGTGCACAGGTTACATATTTCCATAACTTTGATCACTGTTTAATGTGTTCAAGCCACAACATTTCTGATAAAGGTTTAATAGGATTGAGCAACAGGATACCAGTTAAGGTTAAATGTGTTCAAGTCATGGGATTCCAATTAAGGTTAAATGTGCTCAAGGCAATTCAGCCTAAATAAAAGATGAAACGAAAGCAGAAACGTTATAAAGAGCTGTGTAATACATGATTCAATGCATTTCCAATCCACAAAAAAACAAACGGTTGTTCAGAAACTGAGAACCGACCTGAACCATAAAAAAGATACGCCGTTACATTCCTATAAAGCGCTGAAATGAAATTGCTGGAAACAGTTCTTCCTCTGCAATCTAGTTATCTCACACATAAGAGCCTGAACAGCAAATTAGCCATGAAAAACGAATGGGAACAAAATAGCACTGGTAATCCACTCTATTCTCATCACAGAAGAAAAACACACAGCCCTAAATGGAGATTGGCTTGATTTGGAGGGCCAGAGCTTCATCAAATGCCCTGTGTGATTGAAGCCTTTGATTCGCTGAATGAAGTCGTTTTCATCTGCGGTGGATTCTATGAGTACGGATGCACTCCAAATGCCTTCTAATTGCACAAGAAAATGCCCATGCGAACGTGTAAACAGCTTCTATAGTGATGAGATGGCCAGCTTAGTGAGCAGTTTTTCAACAAAGGGTTTATCTTAAGTGCCGTGACGCATTCACTAGAAGAAGTGCTGAATAAAAGTGTCTCGCTTCTGATGAGCCACACACATGCGTCACCACCTGTAGAGAAAAGGAAAGCTACAGAAACCTTTCCATTTTAGTGCTATTCGAGGTAACAGTAGGCTCTTCTAAAGCACTTGGTCAGCTAGATTTGGTCGTTACATTTTTGGACCACTGCCTTTATTCCAGTACCAACTGGCATTTGAGAGCTGCAGTGTTTCCCCCTAATTGTCGCGGCTCCAATGAACAGACCAGCGGCCTAAACTACCTACTGACACAAGAGCTGATACAACAAATCGATGAGTCACTCTCCAGCCTGCCAAAGCTGCCTGATCTCAGATCAGATTAATGCATGGACACAGGCGGGGCTAAGGATGCACAGGCAGGGCTATGGATGGACAGGCAAGACCAAACTCCTTAAAACCATTGCAAAATAACCTCATTGCAATAATATAAGACAAAAGCACCTATTCTGCACACTTGTGTTGCAACAAACAAAACGTGGATTAAGAATGTTTTTAACCCGGTGGGTTGAGATAAGTAGCCAATTTTGTAATGAGGTGTTACAAAAACCAGGGCAAAAAAGGGCAGCAGTGATGTTGACCCCAAGTTAGCAGCTGCTAAGTATTAGTACAATGCAATGTCCCACAAAAGCGAGAAGGTAAGGTGGGAGGTGACTCACTCAAAGAGCGAGGAGATCCAAGGAAGCGATGAGAAGCAGTTAAGTCTGGGGGAAACAGGAACTGAGCACAGTCGGTGGTGACGGGGGTTTCAACAATTTTACGCACTTGTTAGCTTTCAAATTCAGGCCTCTAGGAATGAAGGGGTATATTTTAGGTTGGAATGTGGGGCAGTTTCTCTTGTTTGTGCTTAAACGTTTCTGTTTTCTGATTGGTGCTAGTTGCTTTAAAAGCCAGCCGGTCCATAAGACTAGCATGCTGTCTCCCTTATTCTAACCCCTCTCAGGTCTCTCAGGTTTCCGGCATGTTCCCTGTGATCTCTCTCTCTCTCTCTCAGTCTCTCTGTCTCCTGTGTTTATAGAAGTGACCTGCTGGACTGTCCCGTCCGCAGGCTGGTACTCCTCCTGGCTGCTGTTTGTCACAGAGCGTCTGGATCTCCTCGTGTTCCTCGTGACACCTGGAAAGGAGGGCTTGAATTGCATTAGGTCTGTTTCAGCCAGGAGAGATGTCTTTGCTTCCCTAATTGAGCAAGACCCTCTTGCCATCTCTGGCAGAGTTGGAGAGGCCATCCATAGCTATGCACATTTAAGCAACTAATAAACCTCCTTTTCAGTTTCTGAGACTCCTGCATCTGCGCTCTGTGTGAAAGTAACCAATGAGAGTAACAGACATTTAGATGCTTTTATCCAAAGCGACTTTCCTAACTACAGGGGGCAGTCTCTCCCTGGAGCATCTTAGGGTTAAGGGTCTTGCTCAGGGACCCAGTGGTGGTTTACTGAAAGGTAGGATTCGAACCCATGACTCTTGGTGCAGAGGCAAGTATCCTACCCACAGAGCCATCTCCTCCCCCCACACATTCTAAAAGTGTCCGTTGTGCAGTTAATTAGAAAGTCTGTGCACCTCTTTGGGAAGAGTATCTGAGGCTGTATTGACTGTCCGCTTCCTTTTATACTATGTTGTGGCTCAGAAAGGTTAAGAGCCACCGGTCTGCTGTACAAATGACAAGTAACAAGGTTATACTGAATCATGTGGTTGAATGTTCAAACCAGGAGCTAGAAGATGTGGATTTGGCTTGCAGACGGATTAGATTCCTAATAGACACCAGGGTTGTTTACCTAGTCTCAGTTTAGTCGATGAATTTCTCTGGAGTAGCTCCTTTTGGGCTCGCGAGTCAAGCATTTGAGTAATGCTGCAGCGCAGAGGCTCCGTCTCCTCCACCCAAAGGCACAGCATGGCTGCCACGAAGAAGGTTATTTAGTGCTTCTCACTGTGCATTAATACTTTTCAAACAAGGAACCCTTTCGTGAATTTGTTCTAATTGCAGCCGTGCGGCGTCTTACTCACTCCGCATGAGTGCTCTGAGGTTTCTCTGCTCCTTGTGCCAACTGCGTTCTCTTTATTTCACAGCCTCCTGCATGGCTGAGATGCAGCCAAATGGATGAAGGCTTTTATTAAGGTCAGTGCAGGTGTAACTGTACAGGCAGCCAGTTCGTGGGTGACTCATCAGCCGCTGTGTGGAGTTGTGGGAAAGGGCGGCTGTGTCACTGCAGTACTGCAGCGTGTCTCTCAGCTCCAGTTCAGGCAGCCAGACTGTTTAGAGATTACAAACTCAGCTTCGTCTGAGTCAGCGGCCTCCTCTAGTGTACCTGTCAACTCCCTTCAGCCCTACCCCCTCTCGCGCTTTCCTTCGCTTCACAGTTTCTGTCCTGCTCTTTCTTTCATTCTCTCTTTGTTTTCCTTCTTTTTCTCTCCCTCTCTGGTGTTTTTTTAATCCCTCATGTTCTTGTTTTATTTTTTTTTCTTTCTTGTTTGTTTCTCACCTTTTTTTTTCTTTCTCCGTTTCATTTTTTCTGTTTAGTTCCCCTTCAGTTTATGGTCTTTTTTCTTTTTGTTTCTCTTTTTTCTCTCTTTTTCTTTCTTGCTTTTTCTGTAATTTCCAATTACTTTATCTACTATGTCCTCTCGCACAGTGGCTTGGTCTAGTCTTTCTCTTTCTCTTGTTGTTTCTTTTACTCTCACATTCTTTCCATATCTGTCTTTCTTTTGCTCACTCTTTCCCAGTGACTCTCTCTTTATCTCAGTCTTACTCAGGAATCTCTCCTTTTCACTGTATCTGTGACAGTCTCTCTCTTGGTCTCTCTCTCTGTCTCTTTCTGTCTCTCTCTCTGTCTCTCTCTGTCTCTCTCTCTCTCTCTCTCATTCTCTGTCTGTCTCTGTCTCTGTCTCTCTCTTTCTCTCTTTTTCTCTCTCTCTCTGTCTCCCTCTCTGTCACTCTCTCTCTCTGTCTGTCTCTGTCTCTCTCTCTCCCTCATTCTCTGTCTCTGTCTCTCTCTTTCTCTGTCTCTGTCTCTGTCTCTCTCTGTCTCTCTCTCTCTCTCATTCTCTGTCTGTCTCTGTCTCTGTCTCTCTCTTTTTCTCTCTGTCTCTCTCTCTCTGTCACTCTCTCTCTCTGTCTGTCTCTGTCTCTCTCTCTCCCTCATTCTCTGTCTCTCTCTTTCTCTGTCTCTGTCTCTCTGTCTCTCTCTCTGTCTCTTTCTCTTTCTCTTTCTCTGTCTCTCCCTCTGTCTCTCTCTCTCTCTCTGTCTCTGTCTGTCTCTCTCTGTCTGTCTCGCTGTCTGTCTCTGTATCTCTGTCTCTCCCTCTGTCTCTCCCTCTGTCTCTCTCTCTGTCTCTGTCTCTCTCTGTCTCTGTCTCTGTCTCTGTCTCTTTCTCTGTGAATGATCGAACGTTTCAGCCTGAGAGTCTTAAACAGAATTTCAGTGCCTTTTGCAGAGCACCATCAAATAGTGCTTGAATGATTAAACTTCTGGCTTATTTTTGTCCTTGCTGTCTCCACTACACCCTTGAGCTTAACGTGCATTATATGAAATCAGAAGGGAGTTGTATTGTTTACTATAAAGGTGCGCTGGCTCATTCTTAACCTTTTGTCTATCCCTCTGCTGAGCATTAAACAAAGACGTTGGCATTGTGCTTTAATGTGGGAATTTACCAAAGCAGAAATAAAGCGAGAAATAGAAAGAGAATTCTCCACGTCTTGCCAGTGAGGCTAATCAGAGACAAAATTCCTCCAAAGGTCGGTCTCAGCAGTATGGCCCCAGGCCAGCTTATGAACAAGGCATACCCGGAATGACAAAGGCGCATTCAATATGTATGACCGAGAAGAGCGTGCATTTAAAATTGTACACCACCTCTGGCTTTGATGAATAACTTACGATTCTGGGGCCAAACTTTTTGCTTTTTCTTTTTTTAATGATGAAATGTCAACCTGTTATGACCAAACCCTCCCCCTGGCCAAAACACAATGAAGATGAATTAAGGAGACTTAATGAACACGCTCCAGCTGTCTGCCACTGCAAGCGATTAATCAGGACTACAGGCTCGCAGAGAAGTTACACGGCTCTTCACAGCTGCTTCAAGATTATTGAAGATGGTGGATCATCATATGGCACCAGTGGATCATCATAAGACTAGAAATGGCAGCTGCGCCTGACTGACTGAGTAAACAGACTGTGCCGCAGCACGGCGGGAGCCACGTGCCGTTATTGTGGAGTTATTGTTAGTAATACTGCGGTAGCTATGGTTCTGCTGTCAGTCAGCAGCCAGTCATTAATACTGCAGTTCTCATGTACCAATACTGCCTGAGGCCAAGTTCAGGACTACTGTTTTACACCATGTTTCCAAAAGTTTATAGACACATTCTCATTCAGAGTTCTGCAAATCAGTTTTTTACTCTGGAGAAATAAGCCTCTGGGATGGCTTCACATTGCTGTAAGGATTTGATTGCATGGAGCTCTGAGAGTGTTTGTGAGTTCAGGTACTGATGTCGGTTGATTGGTTCTGGATTACACAAGCCATTCAGGCCAAACCTGAATAGATCCCCATCACTCAAGGGAATTTACGCCATTCCACAGCCCAGTATTCCAGGG
Organism: Brachypetersius gabonensis; assembly: GCA_037577145.1. Lineage (NCBI taxonomy): Eukaryota > Metazoa > Chordata > Actinopteri > Characiformes > Alestidae > Brachypetersius > Brachypetersius gabonensis. The sequence goes on from JBBJLR010000034.1 coordinate 16,959,141, forward strand.
TTTAAGTCCCTCTAGCCAACGCTTGGTGCTGGGCATGGTGACCTTGGGCTCACGTGTGGCTACTCTATTATTTTAACAACGTCTTTGGCGATTATGACTTGTATGTGCACAACTGAACCCCTGTTTCAGTTTAAAACAACCACTTAGTGTTGGACTGGACTATATCTGGACTAATATATCTGTATTTTCTACATAATTTCTTTGATGGCACTAGATTCTTAACACTATTTGATTTAAATTGGTTTCACTTCTTTGTCTTTATGACCTATTATTACAATATTTCTCTCTTTATATTCTGTCAGCTTTTCTTTCTTTATCTTGGTTCTTTTCCCTGGCTTTCATTTCTTCCTACCCTCTCTGCTTGGCTGACCATGCAAAGCGGTGCAATAAAGATGGGGACAGTCCTGAAAATAGCCGCATATGAAATGAGGAAAAACGCCACCTCAACGCCTCTTGTTATGTCAAAAGTGAGAGCGGATATTATTTTTTGCCTTCGCAGGCGTGCCACAGACACAGAATCGGAGGCCATCTCATATTTCTATAATGAAAGGAGATGGGCAATGTTGTCACCTGAGGCAGCCAGCAGGTGAGTGTGGTCCTGGGCTGTGACAAGCAGGGTCAGGGGATCAGAGGAGAATGACAAAGCGGAGGGAAAACACACAGCACCCTGCCCAGGCCTACTCTCACTGTCAACATTGCTGACCCTGAGGTTCATCTGCTCTTTGTTTTGACAGAGAAGACCCAAGTAAAATGCATTAAACTCCACCAGAATAACATTTGCTGTGCTATCTTGTGTCTACATTCAGTGACCAATTTATCTGGTACCTACTAGGTTCATGTGTAAGTGTACAATTGAAGACTTAATTTCCAAAATCCCCCCATAATAAAGTGTTTAAGGTGTAAACAGAGAGGTTCTGAGCAGGTTTGGAGTGAGATGCTCACAGTGGTGGTGAATGGAACCAGAGGTCCGTCTTTAAAAGTTCACTCACAACAAGCTACAGTTCAGGGACACATTTGTATTGTACCAGACCAGCTTCTTCCCTGGTATTGAACGCAATGTCAGTGGTGGAGGAGTCAGCATGGAGTCTCTGACTGGTCTGCAGCAATGCATTGCCATAAATGGCTAGCTGTGATGCATTAGATTTTTGACACCTTTATGTCCAAGCGATTTACAGTAATCCTTCAGTTTTACACGGATCAGCGTTCAGTCTAACACAGATGTTTTTCTCAAAACCGAACTGTATTACTGCCACCAGTCCAGCGGTGGCAGTAGCACACTGAAAAGTTGTCAACCACCATAAAAGAAGAAGCAGCTGCTGCAGCGTGTAGCATGACTGCTCTGTGTCTTGTCCTCGTATTTTAGTGTTTTAACCCTCCCCCATTTTCAACAGTTATCTCAGTTTATTCAGTATTAGTAAGCTGTGCTCTGTCTAAACATGTGGGTAGAGAGAGTTATTTCAACCTTTCATTTGTGTAAAGTGTTAAATGAATTTAAAGTGTTCTGGGAGCATATTTGGGGGCATGTTTAGGATTCGCACTATAAAAATAGACAATTTTAGGCATTTTTTAACGAAAACACAACAGAGTTTTTCACTATACGCAGGTGCTCTTGGAATGTAACCCCCGAGAAAAGCGGGTGATTACTGTACACTACAGTTCTGTGTGTCAGACAACATGGGCTACCCTCTTCTCCCCACTCCACAACAATGAGCCTCGGCCACCCATGACCCTGTCACCATTTTACCATTTGTTGTCTTCCTCTGGATCTCTTTTGTTAGGTACTAAGACCTGCCGTTCTGGAGATGCTCTGGCCCAGTCGTCTGCCTACACAATCTGATGCCTATCAAAGATGCTCAGATCGTTTTACTTGCTGTTTTCTCCTACCTCCAACACATCAACTTCAAAAACTAGCCTCAAGTTGCCTGACATGTTCCTTGACGGGTGCAAATGTTATGATATAATCATTATTATTCGTTTAATCTGTTATTGGCTTTAATGTTATGGCTGACGTGTATAAATTGCACATGCAGGAAAAATCAGTCCTTTATTAATCATGTTTAATAAAACCTTTATTGGAGAAATAAATATGTATTAAACAGTTTAATTTATGGCATGTAGGTTAGTGACCTGCAGAAAGCATGCAATAACTACACGTACAGTTTTGCCAGCACTGCTGTGCCTAATTGTACCAGCACAGCACCCACTAACACACCATGTGTTGAGAATGGACCATCAACCATACAGCAATCTGGTCAGTGGTGGTATCGCTGTGGTCCGTTTAAATGATGAACTACAAAACTGCTTAGCAACAGAGGGGCTACTCTGAGGCACTCCTAAAAATAATGCTGCATTTACATGCTGGCATTAAAAGAGCTGCAAGTCTGGGCCTAAAAGCATTGTTGTATTCAGTGTGTCGGTGACTGTATGTGATTGATGGTGGCATGCAGCCACATAAACATTGCCATTGTGATACAGAGTTCCTGGAACAGCATGTCTAATCGTGTTCCTGTCCTTCTGTAGGGCAAGGGTGTTCGCTTTATTTAAAAAGAGTGTTTTGGACAGATTTAAAATGGTACATGATATGGACAAATGTATTGGGACACACCTTTTAGTTCTTAATCAGTGGCGGTTCTAGACCAAAAAGGTTGGGCCAGTGTGTTTTAGGGGGGCACATATAACGGCAAAACAGGTCAATATTTCATTTTATATTTAGCTTTTTAATTTATTTTCATTACAGTTCTACTTTCGGCTCTGTGCAGTTAGTCCATTCAGGCTCCAGCTGTTCGCTTTTACAACCAGCTGTTCGAGTTAACACTTCACGCTGGTGGTCTTCAGGTTCTAGATAACAGCGCGTTTGTGTGGTGCTTTAAGCAGAATGTCTAGAACACACGGAGCATTAAATCTGATCTTCGAGCAGCGCATGTCGCGATAAGAAATTAATATTTGAAATTATTGACTGTTCTGTGCAGGGGCCATAACAGGGGCCAGGAGCAATTCTACAGGGGCCCTGGCCCATGCTGGCCCCGTCTAGAATCGTGTATGATCAACACCATGCTTTCAACTTCCCCAGTTCGGGAAGAACCTTTTCCATTCCAGCATAACTGTCTCCCAGTGCACAAAATGAGCTGCCCATCCAACACCTTTCCAAATTCTTGTGGAAGGCCTTCCAAGGTGAGTGGATGCTGTTTGGGTTTTGAACTGGACATTTTCCAGTTAAAGGTTAACATCCAATTTATTCCACTGGAAAATTCAGCTTCACTGAAAAACATGGAATATGTAATTTACAGTTGTCCATCTACTGTATTAAGCTAGTTTGGATTATAAATGTGTACATAGTGTACTCATGTGGTAAATCTGCCAAAAAGTACAAAATGATACTTTACATTACAGGCACATTTGAGTTTACAGTAATCCACGCTTTTCGCGAGCGTTACGTTCCAAAAGCACCCGTGTATATTGAAAAAACACGTTGTTTTTAGGTAAAAACAATACCTTAATTGCTTATTTATATAGTGTAAACCCTAAATATGCCCCCAAACCTGCTCACAGCACACCTTAATTTCATTTTAAAAATTAAACTTAATATTAATGCATTACACTTAAGGAAAATGTAAAGGTAAGTAAATAATCAGAATCAGAAAATATTATTGCTTAAAAAAAACGTTAGCATTAACAGTTAGTATTAGCAGTATACAAAGACTCGCACACAAAAAAACATTACAACTCTGTTGCTGGGCGGCTGGCGGTAATACAGTTTGGTTTTCAGGAAAAAAGGTGGAGGATATTTGCAGTTTCTGTGTTATTGTGGGGATTTCCACATAAAACTATGAGTTTGGTTCTCCAAAAAATCTGCATTTGACTGAATCTGCGACTCCTGATCCGCAGAAAACTGTGGGATTACTGTACTAGTGTTTGACTGTGTATTTAGCCAGTGGCTGTGGGACAGCGCAAATTTCTCAATCAGAGCTTCATGACTTATCTCTCCATACACCTTGTCTTTGCTGGATGGGTACACTAGATTTGTTGACCCTGGAACTTTATATAGCTTGGCTGAGGCATTTTTTAATTAAATTGTGATGAAATGACATCTGGGGGCAATGCGGATATCAGAGAGTAATTTAGAACTCACCAACGCACAAATTGACTCTCAAATATCCCAAACTTTGATCAGCGGCCAAGAACAGGGGCACCCAAGTGCAGGGATATCCCTCCTCTCTGCAAATCTTGTGGGCTTTCTTGCCAAAGCAAAAGGCAGCAGTAGCTATTCAGTGGCCATGATAATTGCAGCCAATCTGCCAATAAACAGATCTGAGGGTAGAGCAGAGGCCGTGTTATCGGCTCCGGAGCAGCCACCGATTGTTGCGGGGAAGTCATGGAGTCCGGGGAGACTAATGGGAGAGTGCTGAGACAACAGAAGGATTACTAAGCCCCTGCTCCGCCGGCACCAAGGACATTTGCCAATAACAACTTTATCAGCCTTCTGCATGTGCCCAGGGTGCTGGCACACGAGCATCAGAAATTAAGAGAAAGGCTCATAATCTCGAGCCGGTCGCAATTCTTACAGGCATGAATTATTGAGAATTCTGTGTGGTGCCTCTATTGTGAAGTCACTGTCTTGTCATATCAGCTCCGTCAAGGTGTTTAGAAGGCCGATTATTGGAGGCAAGTAACGTGTTCTTTCACAGAAAGGACCTCTGACCACAAGAGTCTTTTTCTATTGCGTTGACCGTATATATCCTGATGGGTGTCCTATGTACTGGAACTATGTCTAATTACATTTTACAGATCTGCGAACTTAAAGGCTTCACTATTATTAACCTTGAGCAAGGTTGAGGCGGAGAGAGGGAGAGAGAGATTATTTTCAGGGTAAACAGAAGCCGCGCTAAACCAGCTAAAATGTCAGTTTATGTCTTTTGTTGTCTTCCTTTCATCCCATTAACGCTAATGAGTCCATTGGTCTCGGAGGGATGCAGCTTTCACGGCTTTTAAAGAACTGTTACTGCTGCATTTCGCAACCTGCAAACCCTTAGATTTTCCTGAGTGATATAAATTGAATGTGGATTCAGCCCCCCGCTTGCTTTTATGCCATGCGGCTTGCCGGCCTTTTCTCCTCATTTATTTACTTAATGGTGTTACCCGTATTTTACTAACTCTTTATTCTTCTTAATAAAGCTCACCATCAAACAAGAAGCGCCACAGTTGCCACAACAAGGCAAGGATCATCCTGCACAGTAATTAAGTCAAGCTTGTGCTTCTGCCTCTGCCTTCGACTGTCTTCAAGGGACCATGAAGTGATTGCTCACAGAGTAAACTGCACAAAGGCCGGTCTGTTTGCTTTTTGTAGGAACATTTGTTTGAAGGAACAGTTTATTTGCTACTTTTAGGTCTTTGAAAAGCGGTCAGTAATCTTTTTGTGAACAAATTTTTACACAATACAATATAATTACAGTAATCCCTCGCTTTTTGTGGGAGTTACGTTCCAAGAGCATCCGCATATAGTGAAAAACCGCATTATTGTGTTTTGGTAAAAAAAAAAAGTCAAAAATTGGCTATTTTTATAGTGTAAACCCTGTAAAATCTGGTCCCAGAACACTTTAAGTTCATGTTAAACTCAGTTTAAGACATTACCCTTGAAGAAAATGTAAAGGTAAATAAATAATTAGAATCAGCGGTTAGCATTAGCTCGTCCACAAAAGAAAGGTTGAAATAACTCTCTCTACCCACATGTTTAGACAGAGCACAACTTACTAATACTGAATAAACTGAGATAACTGTTGAAAATTAAGGAGTGGAAAGTTTAAAACACAAATACGAAGACAAGACACAAAGCAGTCATGCTACACGCTGCAGCTCCTTTTTCTTCTTGTTTTTTAGTGTATTACTGCCACCGCTGGACTGGTGGAGATAATACACTTTGGTTCTCAGAAAAATCTGCGTAAGACTGAATCCACAAATGATGATCCGCGTAAAACCAAGGGGTTACAGTATATTTATCACACACAGATACATGACAAGCACAGAATATAAAGTGCACAAGAGTAAAAAAAAATTAAATAATTGAGAAAAAATAAACTGATTTATTGTGTATACTGGTTTATTTACAGAGGTGGTTCTAGACCAAAATTACCAGGGGGGCCACATATATAACGGCAAAACAGGTAAATATTTGTATATTGTATATACTTTATTTTAAATTTAGCTTTTTACAAATTCTTAAATCCATTTGTCCACATCTTGAATTCTCATGTGTTGGTTGCCGGTTACAGGTACACAGAGCCTATCCCACCCTGGGGCACCACACACACACACACACCATTCACACACACCTACCGCCAATTTAGAATCCCCAATTAACCTGACGCGCATGTCTTTGGAGTGTGGGAGAAACCAGAGACTCCAGAGGAAACCCACACCACAAGGAGTAAAATATTTCTAATTGTAGAAAGATTTTACTCTTTTCTATTGGTCTATTCACATCAACTGACTGTGACCTGTGTTATATTTATAACTAGCCATTGGTATAATAAGTGCTAATGATACTAAATGACATCAGAGGGGGTGTGTGTGGAGTAAACAAAATGCTATTGATGCCGATTACAAGATCAGCCTAATATTGAGTGGAGTGACAAAGAGAGCAACCTGATTTTTTGTCCCCATCAAAATTTACCAAAGCATTGCAGAAATGGCAGCCCAAACAGGACACTGTCGAAAAAAATTGATCTGTCTGGGCGAAAACCAAATGTGCGGCATCCTTATTTCATCTAAAGGAACAGTCTTCAGGGAGCAAATGCAATAAAGCTGATGCCAAGTTAGATAAGGTAAATGATTACAGTTTGAAGGAAGACTGAATATTAACAACAAAAAATATCACCGCACAAACAGATAAAAGCACATTGTACTAGAAAAACAGTAAACATGACTCACATCAGTGGTGGCACAATCAATAACAGTGCTGTCTAAAAAAAAAAGTAGACAGCTTGATTTTTCATTTTTACACGGAAAACTGGAAAAAAAAGTCATTTTTAGGTCAAGCAGAACTCGGAACGAAGTCTGTTTTGGTGATTCAATGTTTCCGCAGGGCATTGAGAATATTTGTCATTAATTAAGTTCAAAAGCATTAATTTAATTACAGCTGACTGTGGCTCCGCTTGGCTAGTTTATTATGAAACTGAGCGCTTTCTTTCCAGTACTATGCCTTCCTCTGTATCAATAGGTTTAAGGGTTGGGGGTGTTGGGGGCAAGAAGCATCCTAATTGCTCCCATTACGCCATCTAACCCTTCTCTTCACTCTAATTGTAATGGAAATTTGCCCTTGGTGTCAATATACTGACTGCCTTCTCATTTAAGAATGAGCCACAAAAACGCTTCCTGGATATCGGGGCTGTCCGGTTTGATTTTTAATGTTTGCTCAAGACAAAAATAGTTTATGCTTGTTTTTATGAAAACACTAGTAGTTGCTGAATTAGTCACACACTGAACTGTTTTGTATTTTAGCTCATTTTCACTGTGAGAAAGAGGAACTCTTGGTCTTTATCAGTGTTATAAATGTTTTATTTTCATACATTTTTGTGCTCTTTATCTTTTCTCCTAACGATACCTTCCCCTGCCTGCCTGATGTAAGCTGGGAATGTTACACTGACGTGCCTCAGGCAACAGCTGGCATTACAGAAATGCAGTATTCCACTGTTTTATGTTTAATATGTTTAAGGAGTTGTGTCTTTAAATGAAGCCCCACTGTTTCACTTCCACATTCCTTTACCTTTTCATTTTAATAAGTGAAGATAAGTAATTGAAGGTCACTGCCAAAAGCACTGTACTTCACAAAGACGCTGAAAAATTCCTTCAGGTGGTCGCCAGATGGCAAATATAACATTAGCAGATTGGGAAATATTCCAATATCGCTTCCCATTCTGTGTCTATGGGGCCGTCTCCTCAAATTTACCCCAAGCTCCATAGCTACTGTCTACAGAATGAATTTGTCTTAGTAATCATAGCACTAACAAAACTACTTTTAAACATAGATTAAACCATGCTAGAGAAACAAAAAAGAACAAGTTGAAGAGAGATCTTATGGCTGATGTTTTTAAATTTGGTAAAGATCTATAACCCTGCACAGGTTCTAGACGGGGTGTGGGTCAGGGCCCCTGTAGAATTGCTCCTGGCCCCTGCACTGAACAGCCAATGATTTAAATATTAATTTCTTATCGCGACATGCGCTGCTCGAAGAACGGAACTAACGCTCCCTGTGTTCTAGACGTTCTGCTTAAAATGCTCCACACACGCTGTTATCTAGAACCTGAAGACGAGCTGTAAACTTCGGTAGTAACAGCTGGAGCCTAAATGAACTTACTTTCTATTTTTCCTGCAGGGAGACGATGACGGTGTGTTTTCATGCTGTGAAAAAGAACAGTAATGAAAATAAATGAAAATCTAAATATAAAATAAAAGATATAAAATAAAATATCGACCTGTTTTGCCGTTATATGTGTCCCCCTAAAAACACACTGGCCCCACCTCGGCCCCCCTGGTCATTTTAGTCTAGAACCGCCTCTGCATATGCAGATTCAGGAATGAAACATCTATCCCACGTTTGTCCTGCAGCCGGCACAACTGCGAGAAAACTGGTTTAAAGCAAGTTATTTCAATCAAACATGTCAAGGTTTTACAAAGCCACGAATCACGCTGTCCATCCTGCGGCAATCTCAATGTACACAAAGAAAAAGAGCGACCTTCGGAGCTACTGAGCAAAAATTATTAAGAAGAAAAAAAGCAAAGAAAACGTTTCGTTGTCGTAACCATTTTAATCCTGCAATGAAAAATAGAGAGAAAACTAAACTTTCCGCAAAAATAGTCCTGAAAAAAACAAACATCCTTCCTGAAAAAGCCCACTGTGCAATATTAGATAAGAGCACTGTTCTGTTCTGCTATAATCCTGGATGATGTGATGGAACACATTTTATAAAACAGGTAGTTCTGGTCTGAGTTGGAAGTCGCAGTAAAACACTCAGAACAGGCACAACCTGTAAGAATATGTTTTGTTTTGCGCAAATGCTTTAAATTCAGAGGCTGACAATTATTTTCACCTTGATCTTGACTTCTTTACTAACGGACTGAAGGAAATTTAGATGACTGTCTAAAAGGTGGCTCTGTTAATAATCTCCCTTTAATTATATGCATCACAATAAGTACTAACTACACGTTTCTCTTTAAAACTACTATGTAAAAAAGCAAAGCATAATATAAAAAATGATCCATACCCCCTAAACAGTGTGTTACGTAAGTTATGAAATTCCGGCTTGTCCTATTGCAGTAGATAAATAGCAAAATACTAGGGATGCACCAAAAATGAGGAAACACTTGGCCGAAAACCAAAAATTATTTACCAATTATTTACCAATTTTTTGTAATGTTGTCGTTATGGCTGGGACTGTGTATTCATAATACATTTTATTTACAGAGCACTTTTAAAGATACTTTAGAGTATCTTTAGCTTACCTCACTAAATTAAAGCATTTCAACTGCATAAATGAATATCCTTGGTTGAAAAAAAATGTATTTAGCATTCAAACAACGCACAATATAAAATTAAATTTGAAATAAAGTATTTTACTTGACCCTGTCATGCTGGGTGCTCGGGGAAGTGAGGTGAGGTAAGCAGGCAGGTTCTATTTGCTGGATGTTTATTACAAAGGACACAGACTCAAGATACATAACTCAAACAGGTACGAAGACCTTAGAACACAAACGCAAGCTACATATAGGAGACAGGAGGATCAGGGAAGGTGAGGATCAGGGTGAGGGTCGACCAGCCACTCGAATACAAACACATAGAACTTAAATACAAAACCCCACTCAAACATGAACCAACAGTAAAACACAATCACTAAAGACAATACAGGACACCTGACACTGAGACTCGACACAATCATACACACACATCAAAATAAGAGTCCTATAAACTTAAACCCCAATAGCGGCCTCTGGTGGCCGCCGTGTGGACGTCACAGGCCCCACTCATAAATAGCATAAAAGTAAGAAATATTATACAATATTTTGCATCACAGGATATGCAAAAAATTATTATTATTATAACTATTTTAGGCCAAAGCAGAAATGCTAAATTCCACAAATACAGTTACACTTCATTAGAAATAAATAATTGCAAAAGAGTAAATTGAGAATAAAAAATGCACAAAAACAACTTATGAAGAGAATGATTTTCATTAAACATTGCTTTATCAAAATATGCTGATTATTAAATGTCAAAAGGCTATTTCTGCAATATATGTGGATCAACAGTCTATGGCCTAAACAGACTACACTCATTTGTGGAAGAATTAATACTAATACTAATACTAATACTAATACTATTATTATTGAATAATTTCTTAATTGAAAATTTGTCTCAGAGCACATTTTATTTATTTACTTACTTACTTACTTACTTATTATCATAGGCCACGATCCCATCAGGGATGTGCAACCTCAAGCAGTTTATTGCTTGTATTGCTTTAATAACTGACACGAGGGTCCAAGAAGAGACAGACCTATGACTGGGTTTAGGACACACAAGACTCATCAATTCAAGCGAACAACAAAGGCCCTCCAGTCTGGTCGGAACTGACAAAAAAAGCTACTGAGTCACCAACATTTCTGGTGGTCACAACACACAATGCATCACACCCTGCTGGGCATGGGGCTGTGCAGCCAGCGACCGGCGTCTGACCCCCGTCCAACACAGAAATCAGGATAAAAATGAGAAAATTTTATGGAGGAAATCACTTCCTACATTAGCATTAGCAATGTGTTGGCACCCCAAACAAATAAAGGTAAAGTGGTCCCTTATAGTCAGGTGTGAACACACCACACCCCAGCACCGCACACAGTGTGAAATTCTTTCTCTGAATGAAGCAGGGGGCTTCCACCAACAGGGGGCGCCAGGGAGCAACATGTAGGGACGGTACCTTACTCAAGAGAACCTCAGTGGTGTCACTAGCAGTCCTGGGATTTGAACCCACAACCTTCCACTATTTATATTTCGCACTCTTTCCAACGACCCGAAAACCATAACCATTCGCCCCGGTGTCCCATTACTTTTTCCGAGGTGAACGGTTTTCAGCTAATAGCGGTTTTCGAGGGGTCGTTGGAAAAGGGGTCACCGAGCCCCATCTAACTGTGGAGTTTCACATTTAGAGTGGAGATATATTTTTCATATTTAATATTTA
>JBBJLR010000034.1:16978618-16988971 GCA_037577145.1 Brachypetersius gabonensis
ACGACCCCTCGAAAACCGTTATTAGCTGAAAACCGTTCACCTTGGACAAAAGTAATGGGACACCAGGGCGAGGTGAATGGTTTTCGGGTCGTTGGAAAGAGTGCGAGATATAAATAAATAATTGTATGAAATGAACATTGTTTACGAGTTTTGTCTCACGAGTCACAGCACCGAGTCAAGTCTCGAGTCGCGGAGGGAAGTCTAAAGTCAAGTCACAAGTCTTTGTTTGTGCGACTTGAGTCCAAGTCCCAGACTCAAGTCCCCATCTCTGGCGTTGCTGCTTTACTAACTGCATTATTTGGAGAAAGTTTAGCAAAAAACCAAACAAAAAAGAAATATTTTTACTTTCCCCAGTTTTAGTGAATCATGTTTGGTGTCCAAATGTGTTGGAGTTCTCTATGTGGTTTTGTACTGTAGTCCACTAATTTGCAACTTTGTGTGTGTCCTTGAGAATTTGTTCCCACAGAAACAACAGTTTCTGTAATTAATTTGTTTATTTGTCAGTTAAATAACCACTTCCTGACGGTGCAGGGGGTTCTTGAACATGACTTGTTGAGTGTTTTCCAATCCAAAACCAGCAAACGAGTCCCACTGTGCCCAAAAAACAAACTGCCCATTTGACCTTTTCTGGAGTTTTTAACAGATGTGTTTCCAGTCCATATTAACAAGACAGGTCCTGCCGTTTGCCGGTGGCTGTGAGAAGTTTCTAAAGAATACAGTGTTGTCCAGCAGAGTGGGCAAGTGAATATGGAGCAGCTGCTCACAGCATTCTCTCCTTCTGGCATCTCCTGTTCCGTGCCCGCGGCCCACAGAGACCGGTTCAGATAAAAAGCTCTTCAATTAGTGGGAGAAATATTGATTGCAGTGCTTTTCATGTGGCAATTGTTAAGCCAGACACGTAGCGCCGGCCCAAGCCGATACTGGTGTCAGGCTGTTTTTTTTTTTGGAGAATCAGCAGCAGCATTGCAATTTCCTCATAAGACGTGAGTAATTGATACACAGCCCAGCTGCTGCTTAATGCTGGGTGAGAGTGGCGATCACACGTCAAGGTTTTGTTCCTGCAAAAATCTGCAATCCTTAACAGCTAGTTTGGTTTTCTGATTCTTTTGTTGCATTTATACGTGTGTAGGCGCGCATGTGTGTGTCATATACTTTTAAAAGAAAATCACATGCCAAGATTAATGGCACCACAACATTTATTGTTACTTCATGACTATCTATTTTTATTCCTCTATAACAGTCTTCAAAACTATAAGATGGGAAAAAATGGAGCATGCAGTCAAAGATCGCTCCTCAATACAAAATCTCTCCAGATTCTTCAGATTCTTCAGAATTCTCGCCTGCAGATCAAACCACAGGTTTTCAATAGAGCTTAGGTCAAGGAGCTGGGTCGGCCATGCCAGAAACTTAATTGTGTGGTCATTGAACCATGTTTGGAGGATTTTGTTGGTGTGTTTTAGATCAATATCCTGCAGGAACATTCAGCTACGATGCAGTTTCTTTTTTTGGAAAATCTCTTGCTACTTCTCGGAATCCATGCCGCCATGTAGCCTAACAAGGTTCCCTGGGCTTTCGGAGGAAAAACAACCGCAAAACATCTTCCTTCAAAATGTAACAGTGTGGGTAAAATCTTAACTGTGCAATCCTTCTCCTTTTTACCTCTAAACTCACCTTGAATGTAATCTGACCTTAAAATCTTGTTCCGAACAAAGCTCCTGTCGATAATGTGTGTGATATGATAAAAAAAGGCTTTATTCTGGCATATTATTTGTTGGCATGCAGAAGTCTGTGCAGCACCGGTGACACCAAAATACTAATATTTTCTGCTAATGTACGACTGTGACTCTTTAAAAATGTTTGTTTCCTTATAACTATTTGCTTGATTTTTTTTACTCTAATGTTAATGAATAAGGCAATTTGGCTTCTGTGTCACCTTATATTTATGCCCCAGTGAAACAGCAAGTCAGGCATGACAGTGCAAGAGTTCCCGAGCACTCAAACGGACTTACAACAGTGAAATTTAAATCTAAACATGCTTTAATTACACTTGTGAAACGTTCTCATTACTCACCGTGACACCACCATGGTAGGCTGAGCTGGTACAAGTGTTTTTCACATTAATCGTACATTGAGTTGTTGATCGCACCACTATATGCCGCAGCGGTGTGGGTCTGTGGTCTCTGCAGGCTGTATAGACTAAAGCAATGGGACACATTCAAGCTATCCTGTCTCTGAGGAGCGTGCAAGCAGCTGTATGAACCTCATTACCCCATCCCATCAAGAGCTCTTGCTGACCTCTGTGGCGTACTCTTCCCTCCTCCTCCTCCTCCTCCTTCACCAGCACCACCTCCCCCTCCTCATTCCTCTCAATTTCTCCACTCTCTCTCCGGTTGGCCTCTGTGTATTAAAAAAGATGAATCTCTCTGATCTTCTGAAGGGCTTCAGATGCTGACAGATTACCGAGCTGCTCACTCTTCTCAGACTCGTCCATTCTTTTGTCACCCCACCCCCCTTCTTCTCCCACTCCTCTTGTCCAAATAAATGTCAGCCGTGGTTTCTGTCAGCGGGCCGATGGTGTATGATAAACTCCCCATTCATTTCCTCACATCTCTGTTGTATTTGCATTTCACTATAAGAGTGGTGTGTATCCAGTCTACGGAGAAAAGATGGAATTGTTATATCAGGTATTATTTGGGTTTATAGAGTGTTCAGATTTACAGTTTGCATGAATTTACCTGCTTTACTACTGAAAAGCTAGTGCAGTGCAGTAATTTGATGAATTTTCTCCCCAGTAGTTATTGCCAAGTCGTATACAGTTATCCCCCGCTTTTCACGGGGATTATGTCTCAAGAGCACAAGCACATAGTGAAAAACCACGTTGTTGTGTTTTGGTTTAAAAAATACCTAAAAATGCCTATTTTTATAGTGTAAACCCTAAATATGCCCCCAAATCTGCTCCCAGAACACTTTAACTGAATTTTAAACTCAGTTTAATGCATTGCCCAAAAAGAAAATGTAAAGGTAAATAAATAATCAGAATCAGAAAACTCTATTGCTTAAAAAGTTAGAATTCATGTTTAGCCTTAGCAGCGTGCAAAGACTCGTACACAAAAGAACAAGATAGTTCTCTGCGCTGATGTTAAGTCAGTGACAAGGTAGGAAATATTGGTTTATTTGTGTGTGTGTGAAAGAGAGAGGGAGAGAGAAACACCATTAGCATTAGCGGTTAGCATTAACTTCGTGCAAAGACTCGTACACAAAAGAAACATTGTATATATAACTCTCTTTACCCACATGTTTAGACATGGCACAGCTTACTAATATTAAATAAACAGAACTTGAAAATTTGGGGGCGGGGATAAAAAACAAAAATACGAGGACAAGACATGGAGCAGTCATGCTACATGCTGCAGCAGCTTCTTCTTCTTTTTATGGTCGTTGACAACTTTTCAGTGTATTACTGCCACCACTGGGCTGGCGGTGGTAATACAGTTCTGTTCTCAAAAAAAATGTACGCGGATTTCCGCGGAAAACGATGAGTTTGGTTCTTTAAAAAAATCAGCGTGTGACTAAATCTGCGACTCCTGATCTGCGTAAAACTGGGGGATTACTGTACTGCTTTGAAAGTCACTCCTATAAAACAATAGTCACTGATTAGTAGGGTGAGAGCTCACATGTACTGGTGAAGCCAACTGCTACTGTTAATTTGACCGCACTATGGTTGTGAGGCTGAAAGTATTGACCAGTGCCCCCCCTTCCTACACTGCCCCACATTGTGTAAATGTTACCCAAGAGAAGCAGCAGGTAGTGCTATACTCCATTAAATGCTCTTCTCACACACTAATGGGCACCATTATGATTTTACGGATACTCAGATCAATACTGATACTGTTTATCAATACTGACTGCCACCTATCAATACTACTAATATTGTATCACAATACTACATGTATTGTTTGCACTTGTGGAGGAGCGTAGTTTCATTTTTACTATGTGCTCTGTGTATACGGTAGAAATGACAATATAAACCTACTTGACTTGACTTGAGATCACTCAAATTAATGAAAATAAAATAATATAAAAAGATTAGCCAATTTTTTAAAGTCATAAGATTCTGAGCTTCCTGCGTATATAATGCAAGAGGAGCAATCACTGCAAATGTCTGGTCAACAAATTTATGGTGGTGATGTGAAGAGCATCGCTCCCATCTCTCCCACTAATTCTTTTCATCAGCTAATTGAAAAGGCCAGCTAAGTAAAAATGCATTAATGTTGCATAAGTACTTACAGCATTATCGCTTTCCCAGTACTGACCAGTCGGGTGCAAATTTAGTACTGGTTCTTTAGAAACCCACCCCTGTCCCCAATGCAACCAAGTATAAACAAATAATCAGTAGAAAACAGTAGAAATGCATGCACTGAAACACATCATGGAATCAAAAGAAAGGGTTGTGCATCTTTTTGTTGTGTACTACATTGAAGATTATGTTGCCTAACAGAATTAGCAGTTAGTGTTCTCCTGCAAGTGTGTTGAGGAATCCTAGAGGTGGCCATTCAAAAAGATGCACAACCCTTTCTTTTGATTCCTGTATATGTTGGATATTTCAGCTTGGATCAGAGCATCTGTAATAGGCTCTCATAGGTGACTGGTTTTCCTGGAAGTTCTGCAGCATCACCGACTTTGCCTTTCATGCTGTGGAAAAACACGTTATTTACATTCAAAGATATTTATTCTCAGTCAGTGTGCCCTTCCAGATATTTTCCCATTAGCCAAGGCAAGCTGGGCCGCTGAGCGTTAGCAAAGATTTGCGTCTGGAGTCAACAGATTCCAATTATAGATCTTTTCTGCCCTCTCTCAATCTATTTTCCTGTGAATTAAACTCTCAAGCATGTGCTGTTCTTTTCACAACTATCACACCAAGTAAACAAACACATCTAGTCATTATTAAAAGACCTTTGTGACAGGGCAACATTTTAGCAGCGTCCACAACTCAGCAGTTTGCGAAGAAAACATTTATGCAGTTAAAGAATGGACAAAATTAAAGCTGGAGAAACAGTAATATCATAAATGTGTTGTGGGGTCACATGCAAACTACACATAAAAAAAGATAAATGGATTATTAGCTACGGAAAAGCAGCAACAACATGTTTGTGAGTAGAAACAATAAGAGTTATCTAATTCCTGGTGCTAAAGTACCATTTTAGCACCCTAATGCGTTTTAAAGAGCCCACGACCACAATGTTATTGCAGCATTATTTAATCAACCAACCCAGCAAGCCCTATGATTTCCAAATCCTTATCAGCTGCCACACACTCTCATGCAGCGCAGATGTTTCATTTGATGCTCGGCATGTAAGCTAGCGTGTACTGCAGCAAGCGGGGAAGATTTGGGACAAACCTGATTTGCATTAGGGCTCTTAGATCTCCCTCTCGGGGCCAGTGGCTTGGCAGCTGCGTGGCTCCACCACAGTGACTAATCATTCACCTCCACTTCTCACTGGCAGACACGACGCTTGACCAAACCACAGGTTGTTTCTAAACACCAAGAATGCTAAGAACAGACTCGTATTCCTAGAAAGAAATCTTTTTTTAATCTCATCTCAGAAAGAAACCTTTGAAGAATGAGTGCCAAGAAGTCTACAGACTACACAGATGTTCTCCTGCTATGATGTTTGCAGAATTTCCAAGAGAGCTACGGATTCCAGGGGCCGTATTACAGAACTGTGTGGTAACCATGGCAACGGCTGTTTAGGATCTTATTTAGGAAAAAAAGCCATTTCAGAACAACCGCTATTGAGTCAATTTTCCTCTCCTAACTTAAATTAAGAAAAGTGCATTACAGAAGCATTCTAACCTCAAAAAAACTCAAATAAACTCCTAACTTTAGGAAAACCCTTCTAAAAAAATCCTAAAATCTTAATCGTTCTATCTTAACTTTATACTTAAGATAGCAAGTTTCTGTAATATGGCCCCAGGATTTTAGGTTCATTCTCAAAGAAGGGGGCTTTTGAGGTGACTGGCAACTTGGAGAAGACATTCTTATATAATGTGAGGATGACTGAGTTTCTAGTAGGTTGTATTTTCTGCAAGCCTAGATGTCTGCATCGTATGTGGTCATTATTTCTAAACTGAACTAAAAGATGATATTGTGTATATATGAAGGCCATTAGTAAAGAGCACTTTGGTGACTAGCTACATCCCTTTCCTACTGCTTACTTATTTCTTTAAAAAAAAATAAATCCCTTGACTTCTTTATGGCTTGCGTTGTTCTTCTCTATGGCTTATGTATTGTTGGGTTAGGTGTTGGCCAGTTATTATTTGACAGTTGTTATATAGATGCTCTGACTGCAGTATCTCGGTTAAATAGTCGACTCGGATTTAAGCTGTTTTTCAGGTAAGAAACAATTGTGGACTACTTTAAGGACTGATGTACGTCGCTCTGGATAAGAGCGTCAGCCAAATGCCGTAAATGTAAATGTAAATGTAAGGGTAGCTTTCTTTAGCTTGAGGGATATTGCTTTTACGATGGGCTTATTTTCTTTCTCCTTCTGTTAATCTTGCCCCGGTGTAAAGAGGATGGAGATAAGGTAAATGATTAAGAAACACTTCAAAAGCATCCATCGTTAACATGGAAATGCACCCAAGGAGATAAGCAGTAGTGCGGTTTCTGTGCTATTGTGAGGGAACATCAGTCTGGAAAAGATGTGGAGATGGACAGTGACTAAAATGATCAGAGCATTACTAAATTTGGTGAAAAGTGGTAATTCAGCCTGTGAAGAAAAACATCCAGATTGAAATAAAATCACCTGTGAAAAAGTAAATGATCCCAGGAGCCCATGTAAATTTATTCTGGTCCAAATGGGACTTAAGACAGTGAGGTGAATATTCTGTTCTACCATCATGAATAAGTACGCCAGTTTAGGTGCAGCATTAAAACTGAACCTGGAGACGGACCTGCAGCAAGGAACATGGAGAACATGTGCAGTATTTTAGATGTTGTCTAGAAAATGTCAGGTTACAGCATCAGAACCTGGAACAAGAATTCAGAGTCATGCTTTGCTGCTTGCGACTTTGAATCAGCAGATGTTTAGAATTTGCAGTTGATGGGCTAAGTGTTCTGGAGCCCTGAAATATGAACCATTTACAACCATTTTTTGTACCTTTGACCGGCCTTTTCAAAGTTACATCAAAACAAGACTTTTCTCCCTTTTCTGGATTTGACGGGTCATTCGAGATGCTCATTAAAAAAACAGTGCCTTAATTCCCGCATAAATCCACTAAATATTCAGAGTGTTGGAAACACACTTGTCCCCTGTGAGTGAATGTTTTGAAGCCAGGAGGCAGGGGGCTGCAGCACGAAATTTAGCTGGAGTGGTGCCTTTCGCAACCAGTGAGCTTTCAACTAGCTCATGAAAAAGCTCCGGAGATATTTTGCCTCTGTGCTGGAGAAAAGGTGGTAGGCTCTCGTTGTATTGACAAGCCAGAAGGCACCGTATACACACCAGGCACCGCAGTGAAGTGCACAGAGACTTTTAAATGAGGCCCCTTTTTTATGCAGCACCTGCATTTTAAGCCTTATCCGGCCAGCCCCCCAACCACCCAACCCATAAGGAAAGTCCTCAACTCTACGCTATCATTAGCAAACAATAACCAAAGCGGCCAATCTAAGTGCAAGCTGCCTTCGGGAGATGCTTTTCAAAACAGCTTGTTTTGCAAATAGTTTTTTGTGTGTGTGTACAGCAAGGTGCACCGCTCACTTTACATTTCCAGCTGATAGAGTCTGTGATATTGGATTCCCCTCTGTGTTTATGTGATGGAGCCCACCACAGGCATCCACTGCATTCTGGGTAGTTGTTCGACTGCATCTGGATTTAAAGGAATAGTTGGGCAGAAAATCCAATATATACAGTTTCCCTCTTATATCAAACGTAGCCTGTCAGTCAAAACGTTTGGTATCTGAGATTTGCTTCCTACATCTCCAAATCAGCAGAATCTGCAGTAATATGAAGAAAAAATAATTCGGTTATTTGTTTATTAATATATTTTATGGACAATACAGCCCCAAATAATCTGGTCAACTTCCTTTCATTTGTTAATATACATCTAATCATTCCAAAAGCTGAGATGGAGCAATTTAGGGCTAATTGCTCCATTATCATAAGAATGTGATTTCAAACAGATAATGGGGAGGATGTTTCAATACAAAAATAGCATCCATGAAAAGCACTGAGGAGCAAAGATGTGCAGAGGGTCTCCAGTTTGTCAACAACTGCATTAGAAAACTACGGAAAGCAATGTTTAAAAGCAATGTTGCTCAAAGAAGGATTGGGACGTATTTGCATATTTCTATAGTGTATAATGTCATTAAACAATACAAGGAATCTGAAGAAATTACAGTGCATACAGAACAAAAGTGTAAACCCAAGCTTCTGTGATCTCTGATCCATCACATGGCGCTGCCTCAAGAACTGTCATTCATCAATAGCTGATACAGCTGAATAGCTGGGTGAGAGAGTGCTTTGCAATACCTTTGTCACTTTGACGCTACAATATGGAGTTACATTCACAAATGCCACAGAAAACTTTATTGTGCAATAAAGAAGCTTATGTTAAGTGTCGACATCTGGGATGGATCATCACACAGTAGAAATGTGTACAGTAACCCCTCAGATTTACGCGGATCAGAAGAAGCCTGCTGCAGCATGTAGCATGACTGCTCCGTGTCTTCTCCTCGTATTTTAGTGTTTTAACCCCCCCGTCTAAACCTGTGGGTAGAGAGAGTTGTTTCAACCTTTCTTTTGTGTGTTTTTCAAGCAATAAAGTTTTCTAATTCTGATTAATTGTATACCTTTACATTTTCTTTAAGGGCAATGCATTAAACTGAGTTTAACATGAACATTTTTTTTACCACAACACAACAATGCACTTTTTCACTATGTGCGGGTGCACTTGGAACGTAACCCACGCAAAAAGCGGGGGATTACTGTATTGCGGTTAGATGAATCAGTGTTCCTGATCTTTTTTGGAAAAAATGGAAGTGTGCTCCAGGCAAAAGACCACCCAGCACCGGCAACAAGTCTAAAATTTTTAAACAGTGTGTGTGTGTGTCGGCTTCGCTCGAAATCAAGGATAATGCCATTCTAGTTTTCGTGGGTCTTCAAATGACTGTGAAGGCCAATTCTACGGATTTTCCATCTGAGAAGTTGTCATACAAAGAGTGCATGAAAAAACAGGATGGGACCTCCGCGTGTTGTCAGATCTGGTCGCGGAATCCTTCCTCACTGGCACTTTGTTGATCCATGGCAGGAACCCCCGACGTGACCGGCTGCCTTCCACAGATATCGGCTGTGGCCCCTAGCCAATGCACACCCAAGTGCTCCCTGCCTGGCAACAGGTAGTAAATCCCTTTAAGGTGGGATTGACTCGCCCTGACACAAAACCGTCATCATGTATCTGTGGCTTAGAACATGGGTGCTAAGACCATGAAGCACCACTCACTGATAGTGTTGCCGCTGATTGTCCGCGGCTGCTTATTACACCAGAGTCTTATACGCAGCTAACCTCCAAATCTGGAGGCCGTTCCCCGATCCACAACCTGGGGACGCGCCCGGAGGCACCAGCTATGCATCACTGTGTGACACACAAGCAGAGCGAGAACATTTTGAAACAAGCCTGAATTGTTGCACCATGAGAGGTGTTTGCAGTAAGATTGGGACCAAATATCAACCGAAACACTTTATTGCTTGTTATCCTCTGTGCCGAAATGTTGTGAGAAGGAATGGCCAAGTGATAAATGCTTTACTGTCCCTATTTCTTACGGATTGTGTTGCAATTTCAGAATGAAATGAAGTTGATCAAACAGAACATGAAACACACTGGGTCCCTATTAAATTAAAATGTAAATAAAATTAAAGTAAATTCAAGAATTTTTTTTCCACCAGCCAGTGTCCCCTTCAACCTTTTAATTTTGCTTTTAAAATGTTCTGGATCCTCTCTTCAATTTTCTCTACAGTCCTATAGACAGAGATATAATTATATATATTTTTAATTGTGGCTATAATTATGTAGTTGGTAAATATTTGTATGGTAGCATAGAAACATATGTATATGTGTGTGTGTGTAAATGTATATGTATACATATGGGTATGTGGGTATGTAGGTATCCATATATGCACATGCATATACATGCGTGTGCACATATTCATATATTTATATATATATATATAGTCGAAGTCGACGAGTCGTTTGATGACGTCACACACAGTGGAGGAACACAGGTGTCCAACACTGAGACACTTTTATTAAAGTTCTCTGTAACATTAACAGTCAACACCACAATTAAACTAAACTAAA
>JBBJLR010000034.1:16997384-17009720 GCA_037577145.1 Brachypetersius gabonensis
TGATTGATTGATTCTGTGGACAGGTGTCTTTTATACAGGTGACTAGTTAAGACAGGTGTCTTTAATGAGGGTGACTATTTGAGTAGGAGTGTCTAACCAGTCTGTGGGAGCCAGAACTCTTAATGGTTGGTAGGGGTTCAAATACTTACTTCACTCAATGAAATGCAAATCAGTTTCTATCTTTTATTTAAAGTTGTCTTTTCAATTTTCCTTTTGATGTGCAATCTGTCACTGTTAAAATAAACCTACCATTGAAATGATACTGTTCTGAGACTTTTTATTTCTTTGTCATTGGACAAACTTACAAAATCAGCGAGGGGTCAAATAATTATTTCCTCCACTGTACGTACAGTCTGTGTGTGCGGTACGGCAGCTGCACTTCCTCAGAAAGGAAAGCGCTCCACAGAGTCATCAGTTCAGCGGAAAAAAACACCCTAGAACATATTCACCCCTCCCAATGCCGCAAAAAAGCAATAGGCATTTCACAGGTGAATGGAGGATGTGGACATATGTTATTTCCTAAAATTGCTGGAAAGTGTGCTGCAAGTCTGTGCTGCTGTAATAGAGCCAAAAAGTGGTTATTTTGATGAAACTTGTATATTTGCTTTAATAGTTTTTAATATTGTTTTGTAATAAAATTTTGAAAGAGCAGCATATAATGTTTATTTTTAAAAAGTCGGAGGGTGGGTCCAAACTTCTGCCCTTTAATGTCTGTATATAAGTTCAAAATAAGTTATTTATAAACAACAAGGCAATGTTTTCGTCTATCTTTTGTACAGCATGTTTGACTGAACACATCTCTTCTTGGGTTTCTGGTGTGTTCTATTACGCTGATTTGGGACACCAGACACATCCTTATTAGTACTGGGAATGTAATCAGTGCCGTGGTTGTGCAGATTGTAGCATGTGGGGTTAATGCAGTCCCTCTGCAGGCTAGGCCATTTAAGTGGCCTAACCAAATCAGTGTGCAGCCAGAACCCCCTCTTTGTCCTGCACTGATGTCACCCACACTAAAGAGAGTGAAAAGAATACCTCATATTTACTTGATAGGAAGGAATCATCATTGATCCCTGGAAAAATTAGACATCCAATATACACCAAGATCTGTGTTTCAGTGTAAGTGGGAACATTGGAGTAATACAAGATCTATTTTGGTTCTGTCACTCAAATCCCTTGAGAGAATTAATCTGTGAGATGAGGTCTATGTACCTAAATAATTTTAACTTATTTTATTCCGAAGTTATGCTAAATATTTCTTTCTAATGGGCTTGACAGATTACAATTGAGAAAAGAGTCCTTTATTTTGGTCATGTTTTGATTAGATTTATTATCACATAAATCTCTGGGGTGCAATTAATTAATTGCCATGGTAGTCACTGTGGGTTTTATTTATTTATTTGTTTGTTTTTGTTAATAAAAGAGAGTATAGTAGTGTTCTGTCAAACTTGCCATGATGCAAGGATTAAATCAAATCAAGAAGCTATCAGGACACAGTGCAGAGCAACAGATCTTATGCTTGCTTGATTTGGATCTGATTACCTTTGATGAGCATCACCTTCCTTCTACCTCAGAAGGCCATTCAGTGTGGTAGCTCACATTCAAGACTAGGTATAGACTTCATATATACATATCGCAACAACTTAGTAAGTGAAATAGTAAAATAATGAAAGCTCAAAAGTCAAAAAGTGATGCCTGGAGTAGTCATTGAAATGAGGTGATATTAGGGTAAATATGAGAAGGATCGCACACCAGACTGCTGGAATGGCTGGGGTAAATACAGAGGGGTAGAGACACACTAACCAATTGGAAAACACAACCAGTCTAAAATAAGAGACAAGTAAACTCAAACTGACCAGAATCAAAGAACAAACAGCTGAACTAATGAGCGGGCACCTAGCAATGCAATCAGGAGAGTAACCCCCATCTGAGCTACAAGTAGGATGCTCTTTGTGCAACCTAGAGCACGCTGCTAGCCTAGGATTTCAAACATGGACCAGTCTCAGTAGGTTTTAAGTGTGCTTAAGAGCCCTGGGGTTGAATAACTAGATTGAACCACACACACACAAACTTTAGATAGCTTTTAAATGTTAAGCAGAATTGAGAAAAAAAGAGCAGTTAACTATAGAAAAGCAATAGCAAAATTATGAATGAGTTCTAGGGGCCAGGCAATTCGACTGGGCCCTATGGATCAGCTCCTAACTGAAGATGTCCCAGGCCTAGCTCCTTTTCTTGGGGCCATAATCCTCCTAGTCATCCAGATATTGAAAACGACCCCATCTCACCTGGGAACTGAGTGGTAGTTGTACTCGATTGACGAGGTCCCCACTGGTAGTGCCTGGATGTTGTACTAAACACAGTCTTCCATTCGCAGCCTGCTCGAATGCGCACAAGGTTATATGCACTCCACAGGTTGAGCTTGGTGAAAGTACTGGACCCACAAAGATGTTCAATGGCTTGGACCACCGTCCACGGTCAATGCACGACCTGGACCGCACAGCCTGGACCGCCATCTTTTTTCTCAACAAAAAAGAGGAAAGATAAAGCCTTTTTGTCCTCCATGAACTTGGTTTCCGCCTCTGACAATGGATAGACTCAGGACCATGGCAGTGTAGACTGGGTCTATTGCTAAGTCCCACGGCCAGTGTGGAGGAAGACGGGTTCCCTTAGTGGAGCTAAATACCTCAGCTAGGTCATGATACTTAAGAATGCTGACTGAGGACTTTCCACGGAGGTGATGTGCGAGGGGAGCCTGGTCTTTAAAGAGGTAGTCTGACCAGTAAAGTCCTAAGACTGTTAGGTAGTCCTAACAGTAAAGAGAGGTCTGCAGGTTCTAATATGAGATATTGTAACTGTTCATTCAACAACAAGAGATAAAAACAACGCAAAAGCTAGAGAATTGGAAGTTTTCCAACTGATCCAGAGTCTATAAGAACAGGAAGTGAAAGACACTGGTTAGTATCACGGGTGATAGAGCTGCTACCTCTCCAAAAGGCAGTTGCCCAGTCCTGAGCTCAACCCGTAAGCCACTGGATCAGCATTGAGACCTTCAGCATGGACGTCATCTCTGGGGAAAAATGTAAGTCACATGCCAATATAAAGTTCCGATGCCCAGACGGATCACCCTCATACTTCTCTGGAAGCAACCCATAATGCGCTGAAGGATGGCCTGAGTCAGTGCAAGAGGAGATAATTTAAGTGTCACCTACGACTAAACATCCAAGCCAAGAATCATTATGTAGTCGTTACTTTTAAGAGTTCAATTACTATATTTAAGCCTGGTTGTTATTTCCCCCTTGTGTTCTGGCTTTGTGCTTTCAGCACACTCACAGATCTGCTGTATGTAGTCATACACATTATAATGTTATCTTATGTTGATATATGTATCTTGGTATTGTGCTTGGCATTTAGTGTCTATACTGACTTTGTGTGTGTATAGTTTGTTCTAGAGCTACACCCACTAAAACACAGCATTAGCATTACAGGAGGATTCCTTCTTTGTCATTTACTTACACCAGGCCACTGATATTTACCATTCAGATAAAACGAATGAGTATATAGTCACACAAGCAGATTTTTTTTTGAGCATGAGAAATGAAACAAATACACAGCAGGTTCAGTCATCTGTGTTCAGCATGACCTTGTAGCAGTTAGCTGTTAGGATACCCTGAACACAATGGCCTGATTCCATAACCCCCCATTCTTTATGATTTTACTGTACAAATGCATAATTTGACCTGTGTGTTTAAGTGGTCATAAAACTAATATGTAAAAGTGTTTTCTGAAGCTGCTATGATGGTGAAAGAGGGGTAATAAAAACACTATACCAATCCCCATTGTGCAGCATGATGCTAATGAGATCAGGGTCCTCTCCAGATCCAGAAAAGGGATGTCATGAACCAGCGTGCTGAGGACATGATGCCCACCTTGAGTAATGGCCAACTAGGGTGGTGGGGTTTTCACTTGTTCACTGTGTGCTCCTTCCAGGCTGTAATGTGGCTGGCAGCCTCTTCTCTTTCAGGCACTCAACAGCTTTTATTCCTTACAAGGATTTGCCAGAGAGAGCATGAGCATGCCATGAGTTGATTCATCTGTCCACGTCTTTCTCACTCACTGCCTTAGAGCAACCTGAAGAGATACAACAGCCGGGGAGTGAGGCAAGACAGAATGATAGTGGGAGAAAGAGAGTGAAAGAGGGAGAGAGAAAGCGAGAGAGAGACAGGGACAGAGGGGAGAAGTAGCCAGGAGCTATTTGAATGAACATGCTGTCCTTACTTGATTTCTGTGGGCCATGTTAAGATTTGTCATTGTTTATTCAACCCTAGTTCACCCTCTACCTGTGGGTGGAATGTGAAGATTACATTTCATGTTTTTTCTTGACATTTTAATAGCAAACTGAGTGAAGGAAACATTGGTGGTGTTTATATTTTAAAGTCCTAAATGGGCACGCATGGAAACACTAGAAACTGAAGCTCTAACTGAAGCCTTTTGAAGACCATGCAGCATATTTGTCACTGACGTTTACTGCCGTATTTTTGTTGCGGCATAGTGATGTGGATATACAATGTTGGGTGGTCCAGCATGGGTTAGAGTGACCTACCAGTACAAGAGGAATGTTTACAACCATGTGTATATAAAAGAGTGTGTGACTGGGTGAGAAAAGGCAGCTGGGTGAGAGACAATAACCCCCATTCCTTTTACCTGTGCATGGTTATATCATTGATCTATTAACATGACTGGCAACACAGAGGCTTCAGGCATGATGACTTTCCCGACACATATTTTTTTTTTTTCTTAGTGGATGAGTAAGTAAATAAGTGAACTTTGTCATTCATTCCATACAACAGTACAACAACGGATGCACAGCTGAACAAAATTGTGTTTCTTAAGGCTCGATGAGCAGTACACCCCTCACATTTTTGCAAATATTTTATTATATATTTTCAAGGGACAACACTAAAGATACTAAAACTGTACAGCTTGTACAATGGTGTAAATTTGATGTCCCTTCAAAATAACTCCACACACAGCCATTAATGTCTGAACTGCTGGCAACAAAAGTGAGTACACCCCTAAGGGAAAATGTCCAAATTGTGCCCAATTAGCCCTTTTCGCTTCCTGTTGTCATGTGACCCCTTTAGTGTTACAAGGTCTCAGGTGTCAATGGGGAGCAGGTGTGTTAAATTTGGTGTTATCACTCTCATACTGGTCACTAGAAGTTTAACATGGCACCTCATGGCAAAGAATTCTCTGAGGATTTAAAAAAAAAAAAAAGAATAATTTTTCTACATAAAGATGGCCTAAGCTATAAGAAGATTGCCAACACCCTGAAACTGAGCTGCAACAAGACCATACAGCGGTTTAAAAGTACAGGTTCCACTCAGAACAGGCCTCGCCATGGTCGACCAAAGAAGTCGAGTGCACATGCTCAGCTTCATGTCCAGAGGCTGGCTTTTGAAAATAGGTAGAACGAATGGGTAGCCAGTGCTCAAACCATACGCATTATATTGGTCGTCCCAGAAGAAAGCCATTTCTAAAGATGGTGCACAACAGTTTGCTGAAGACAAGCAGACTGAAGACATGGAATACTGGAACCACATCCTGTGGTCTGACGAGACAAAGATAAACATATTTGGTTCAGATGGTGTCAAGCGTGTGTGGCGGCAACCAGGTGAGGAGTACAAAGACAGATGTGTCTTGCCTACAGTCAAGCATGGTGGTGAGAGGGTCATGGTTTGGGGCTGCATGAGTGAGTGCTGCCAGTAGAGTGTGAATTGTCCTGAAATATTTGGGGGGTACTGCTATTTTTAACAACAAAAAAGTTAAAAACACTGCCCCCACATCTGCATTTTTTGTCTCTTTGAGGGGGTCTGGGTCTTGATCGGGGGGTACAGTATCCCCCAGTAACCCCCATAATTCGAACCATGGCTGCCGGCACAGGGGAACTACACTTCATTGAGGGAACCATGAATGCGAACATATACTGTGACATACTGAAGCAGAGCATGACACCCTCCCTTCAGAAACTGGGCTGCAGAGCAGTATTCCAACATGATAACAACCCCTTAGCCTTGCTAAAGAAACTGAGGGTAAAGGTGCTGGACTGGCCAAGCATGTCTCTGGACCTAAACCCTACTGAGCATCTGTGGGGCATCCTCAAACGGAAGGTGGAGAAGCGCAAGGTGTCTAACATCCACCACTGATTCCCGTGGCAATCTGTGAAGCTCTAGTGAACTTCATGCCCAAGAGAGTTCAGGCAGTGCTGGAAAATAATGGGGGCCACATAAAATACTGACACTTTGGGCACAGTTTGGACATTTTCTCCTAGGGG
Source organism: Brachypetersius gabonensis (assembly GCA_037577145.1). Taxonomy (NCBI): domain Eukaryota; kingdom Metazoa; phylum Chordata; class Actinopteri; order Characiformes; family Alestidae; genus Brachypetersius; species Brachypetersius gabonensis. The sequence goes on from JBBJLR010000034.1 coordinate 17,003,713, forward strand.
TGTACTCACTTTTGTTGCCAGCAGTTCAGACATTAACAGCTGTTGAGTTATTTTGAAGGGACATCAAATTTACACCATTGTACAAGCTGTACACTGATTACTTTACATTCTATCAGAGTTTTATATCTTTAGTGTTGTCACTTGAAAATATATAATTAAATATTTGCAAAAATGGGAGGGGTGTACTCACTTTAGTGAGATACTGTAATGCTTCACTATATGTTTTATAACCTAACTGAATTTTATCAATCAAAAATATGTTCTTCTGTAATGGCTACATGCTTCATTTGACACATTTTCATTTTAGCTGCTGCTTATGCATTAGTTTCTTGTGATTGTTGGCTTTTGAAACAAGCTGTTATTTGCTATACATTTTAAACACAATCCTATAATATAATTGGTTAATTAACATACTTAGTAATTAATTACATTGCATTCTCCTCATAGCTAGAATGTGCGATGATCAGGGACACCATTGTTTGTTTTTTACACATGCTCCTGTGAATTCTTTTAAACCTTGATAATGAAAATAATCATCATCCTAAATGTAATAGGACTCACATCTAACCACTTTCTCCCTAACTGGCACATACGTTTTATCAAATGTTATTGCTTATGACTCTTGAATCTTGCTTATGACTCTGTCAGCCCCTGTTGAATATGGACTGTCCGTGTCCCTCTTGCTGTTGGTAGAAGAAATGTACTAGGTTTTTCTTTAGGAACCACACCTTGTCTGTGGTAAACGTTCCAAAAGTTAATAGAAAGGTGCTTTTCCAACACTTTTCTGAAATCAAGGGTATTACTAAGGAATTTTCATTGACTGCATTCATCTACAAGAGCATTCGTGAGTTCCAGTACGGATACTGTTGTGTGATTGTTTTTTTATCATAATGCCAGTCCAGCTTATCCTAAAGGTATTTATTAGAGCTCTATTATTCCTGTTCCAGAACCTCCATATCCAACCCTTAGCTTTAAACAGGGTAGACATCCATCCAGTATGTGTTTTTCATGCAACATTTCTTTTTCCAGATTGATGTAGCCCTTGTATGAACTGGATGATCAATCAAAAGAAAGGAGAGATAACACAAAAAAGAGAAACCTGCGGAATTCACTCAGACTATATGAGTGTGTTAAAATTACTGACAAATTGCATGCGTGCACAATATGTAAGCAGCCTCACCCCAATTATTTGAATCATTATGAACATTTTTATGTTGCAATTGAGGGCAACGTAATATGTAGTGGTGGCCTAATGTGCTGCGTGTATGTGAGTTTTCCTTCCCTCACATCCACTTCCCATCCCATACTCTTTGCAATATTAAAAAGGCTTTAGAAGCATAATTGCTGTGCAGTGGGGTTTAGCATCTGCTCTCAGCCCCTGTTTTGCCTGCTACTGCTGCAGCATAGCAACATAACCTGTCCCCTTCCACTGAGGGGACAGAAAGAGAAAAAGAAAAAAAAAGGACAAGCGAGCTGTTGTAGAAACGGGCAGTATCTCATTCAAGCTAAATTAAGACTTATTATGGAGATTACATAATCTGTCATTTAGCGAGCTGGAGTCAGTAGGAGGCCACTGCTAAGCCTTGTCACAACATTCATCCTTTCTTATTTCTGTTACAGGACTAGGCACCATGCTTGTCAGGCTGTACTAAAGCATGTGCAGAAATTCTGTGGGCTAATGTGTTTGCTCAGCTTACATATGAGAACAAAGAAAGCATCAAATACTCCTGGTTCTTTTTGGATATATAAATGTTATGCCTATATTTTCCTTGAAGATATAGTTCAGTTCTTTTTTTCTGGAAGTTCTAGAAGTTCTTTGAAAAGCCCGCAGGGCGTCCATTAAACTTCATCCATTAAAAATCTCATGTGGGCTAAATTCGGCCTAAAACAATTCTTACATAATTGCCTGATTGCAATTATTTTAGCTGATCATAGTTACTGAGGTTTGAATGTGTTTTCATCAGCTGAGTAAATGCATGTGAATAAATACAGGAGAAACCTTGTTGTTGTAATGTTATTTCAATTAGCTTGAGCTGTGACTGCGGTCAGTTTGAAACTCACTTACTATTAACAGAAGCAAGCTAGCTCATTAGCCAACTTTGCCTCTGAAGAGATGATCACAGTAATGTATAGGGCAAATTCTCAAATTATCTGCAATTTCTCTCTACATTCACTCTATACACTTTGGCTTTCCCAAATGTACACTTTCTATGGTGCATTTTTTACCCTTTATGAATGGGTCCTTCCACATTAATAAAATAATACCAACAGTGTGTACAGTGAATAACACAAGAAAATTGTGAACTGCTGTCAGTATCCTCCATGAGTAATACAATTTACTTCAGTATGTTTAACTTGGGTTTTGATTTTGAGTAAGGGGTCACATTTCATCAAATAGTTTCTTATTGGTTGGTGGACTGATGCAGGCATTTTCATATGCCTGGTAATCAATAATAGCACAACATAGAACACATAGCAAAATATAAAGCCTCTTGCAAAAGTGTGGAGTTTCATGGAGCCCCTCAGCTGTACATGTGAACTGTATAGCCAAGACAGAGTCTGAGGACCATTGTATAATGTTAGGGAATCTACCATGGCCCTGCGGATGTTTGATGGAGACATGTAGATGAAACTCAGAGAAAGATAGGGAGAACTAACTAATTGTAGCATAAACTAATACCCAGTCCAGATAAAGGAGGAGCTTGCCTATTCAGAATACAAGCTGGACCGTAGAAATCACCTTATGTGACATGTGGTTTAGCGGGTTTTATACAACAAAAAAATTAGCTGATCAAAAGTAATATTTCACACAAAGGGTTTTCAACCTGGAAGCCTTGTCCACTTGTAGCCCATGGTGGTTTGTCTAGAGAGCCTTTGGCCATCAGTTCGATGTTGTGACAATATGCATGATAGATATGACAGATATTTTTGTTGTGATAATTTCTTGAAAAACAAGCACATGCCTTTCATTTTAGGTCATGCAAAACTTTCACTTTTTAAATCTATACAATTTATTTTTATTTAGGTTTTGGATGATTGCTGGTGTTATGTCAAAACTCAGTAGCCTTCTCCACAACACTTCTGAACTCAAAGATCTGAAGCATTTTCTACATACACACAAGACCCATTACTCTCAAATATTCTTCTTAAATCTGTCCGAATCTGTTAGTAAGCACCTCGCCTTTGCTGAGATAATCCATCCCACCTCACAGGTGTGGCATATCAAGGTGCTGATTAGACAGCAGGAATGTCTACCTGAGCTGTTGCCCATGAAATTAATGTTCATTTCTCTACCATAAGCCATCTCTAAAGGTGTTTCAGAGAATTTGTCAGTACATCCAACTGGCCTCACAATCGCAGACCATGTGTAACCACACCAGCCCAGGACCTTCACATCCAGGATGCTCACCTCCATAATCGTCGGAGACCAGCCACCCAGAGAGCTGCAGCAACAATCGGTTTGCATAACCAAAGAATTTTTGCACAAACTGTCATAAACCGTCTTAGGGTATCTGCATGCTCGTTGTCCTCATCAGGGTCTGGCACATGTCTACGGTTCATCATTGTAACCAATGTGCGTGGGCAAATGCTCACATTCCATGGCGTCTGGCTCATTGGAGAGGCGTTCTGTTCCCGAATGAGTCCTGGTTTTCACTGTTCAGGGCAGATAGCAGACAGTGTGTGCGGCGTCGTGTGGGTGAGTGGTTTGCTGACATCAACGTTGTGGATCGAGTGGCCCATGGTGGCGGTGGGGTTATGGTATGGGCAGGCGTATGTTCTGGGGAATGAATACAGGTTCATTTTATTGATGGCATTTTGAATGCACAGAGATACCATGACGAGATCCTGAGGCCCATTGTTGTGCCATTCATCCACGACCATCACCTCATGTTGCAGCATGATAATACACGGCCCCATACTGCAAGGATCTGTATACAATTCCTGGAAGCTGAAAACATCCCAGTTCTTGCATGGCCAGCATACTCATCAGACATGTCACCCATTGGGCATGCTTGGGATGCTCTGGATTGGAGTAATGGGTCTTTTGTGTATGTAAAAATGTTTTCAGATCTTTGGGTTCAGCTCATGAAAGTATTTTGTTCAGTATATTTGAAAACAGTTGGGTCTGTTGAAGCTTTTGCACGAGTGTGAGGGCCAATTCACACATCAAAAACACTTCAGATCAGCTTCTACCCTCATCCACATTTTAGAATGTACACAAATATAAGCATAGTAATAGTGTAGTAAAATATACATTATTGCTGTAATTTGATATGATGTAAATATACAGTAGGAAAATAATTATTTTATCCCCTGCTGAATTTGTAAGTTTGCTGACTTACAAAAAAAATTAACAGTCTCTAATTACATAAAGTTATAAACTGATTTGCATTTCACTGAGTGAAAGAAGTATTCGGTACCCAAGCAAAACATGACTTAGAACTGTGTGGAGAAACCCTTGTTGGCACGCACAGCAGTAGGATGCTTCTTGTAGTCAGTCACCCTGTTTGCACAGCACTCTTTACAGAAACACTCTAAGTCCTTTATGTTTCTTGGCTGGTGTTGGGCAACTCGAACATTCACTATACATTCCTATTGGATTTGTTGCCTTGGCCATATGTTTTGGGTATTTGTCTTGCTGGAAGACCCATCCACAACCCATCTTCAGTGTAATGGCAAAGGAAAGTAGGTGCTCACCCAAGATTTTCGGTATATGGCTCCATCAGTTTGCCCCTCAATGCGGTAAAGTCATTCTGTACCCATAGAAGAAAAACATCCACAAGCACGTTTCACCTCCCTGCTTGACAGTGGGGATAGTGTTATTGGAGTCATACTCAGCATTTCTTTTCCTCCTAACATGGCAGTTTTGAGTTGATGCTAAAGAGCTTGATTTTGGTCTCATCTGACCACAGCACTATCTCCCAAGCATTCTCTGAATCATTTAGATGTTCACTGGTATACTTCAGATTGGCTGTACATGTGGCTTTTTGAGCAGGGGGACCTTGCGGGATTTCAATCTGTTATGATGTAGTGTGTTACCAATGGTGTTCTTAGTGACTGCGGTCCCAGCTGCCTTCAGTTCATTAACAAGCTCCTCCTGTGTAGTTCTGGGCTGTTCCCTCACCATTCTCATGATCGTCCTCACCCAATGAGGCAAGAAATATTTCTTCCATTTTCGAATAATCACCTTCTCACTAAGCTTCTTGATGATGGTCTTGTAACCCATTCCAGCTTTGTGCAGGTCTACAATATTGTCCCTGGTGTTCTTTGACAGCTCTTCTGTCTTTCCCATGGTGGTGGTAGCGTGTTTCTTGATTTTTGGTTGATTTTCTGTCTCTCTCCATAAAAATGAAACGTTTACAGCATTTAGCAGACGCTCTTATCCAGAGCGACGTACATCAGTGCTTAAAGTAGTCCACAACTGTTCTTAAACCTGTTATATCTCTTAAAGCTATACTTAAATCAACAGCTATTTAACTAAGTTACTGCTGGTAAGTTACAAACCATAACAAACCCTGTCAAAGAGAAAAAGCAAGTCAGAGATTAATACACAAGTAAAAACAGTTAAAAGGGTAAGAGGCCAAGGGATTTGTAAATATATAGGAAAAGATATATATAAGAGATGCGTGGGAGGACTGGCTAGTCGCAAAGATGCTCCTTAAAGAGGTGGGTCTTCAGACGACACTTAAAGACAGCGAAGGACTCCACAAATCTGATTGCAAGAAGGAGTTCGTCCAACCACTGGGGGGGCCAAGACCGAAAAGAGTCTAGATGCATGTCTTCATCTTCTTTTGAGCAACGGAGGTTCAAGGTGAGCTGTGCTTGATGCCCTGAGAGGATGAGAAGTGACACCCTGCTTGATCAGTGCAGACAAGTAAGGAGGTGCAAGCCCATTCTTGGCATTGAAAGCAAGTGTTAAGGTTTTGAACTTGCGAGCGGCCACAGGGAGCCAGTGAAGGTTCTATAGTAGAGGCGTAGTGTGAGAGAATTTAGAAAGATTGAAGACT
>JBBJLR010000034.1:17073039-17084132 GCA_037577145.1 Brachypetersius gabonensis
CTCTCTCTCTCCCTCTCTCTCTCTCTCTCTCTCTCTCTCTCTCTCTCTCTCTCTCTCTCTCTCTCTCTCTCTCTCGCCCCCCCTTTCTCATTGTCACTCTGCTGCTTACAATCTCTCTCTCATGCAGTCCCCGCCCCCCCTTCTCATACCTCTCTATCTCCCATGCACACACACACACACAGTCTCTCTTCAGCGCCAACTCATTTCAGACTCTCTTGTTTCCCTTTCTTTCTTTCATACTTTCTTTTTCTCTCGCTCGCCCGCTGGTTCACTCGTCTCTCTCTTGCTCTCTCTCTCCATACCCCTGCCAGTGGAGCGCACCTCTGCAGCACACCCACGGCTACAGAGAAAACAAAAAGAGGGAGAGGAAGAGAGAGAGAGAGAGGGTAGAGAAACAGGGGACATATGAAAAGCAGGAAGGGAGTCCAGTCAGACGCTTTTTGAAAGCACTTTCACTTTCAATTGACATTTGTGACTGGCAATTTGGGGAAGGCATTATGAGTGACATTCTGCAGGTGAGACCCGGGAGCCTCTATCCATTTAGGCACATGATAGCATTTTAAGATCCAAGAAAGAGATCCAGGCTATATTGACGGTGAGTGTGCTCGAGTGTGCTCTCTGTAACAAGAGGGAGGTGATGGCAAATTAAGCCTGGCTGCTCGCCGCCGACTGGCCTCTCCTCTTTTGATCAGTGCCTCGAATGCAATACAGCCATGTAAATATAGTACAACTGCTGTTCCTGGGCTCTGCCGATCGATCCGAAGGCACGAAGGCAGTGTGTGGTACCACAGAGCACTACACATCTGTCTAAACGGTGAAGGATGCCAAGCCAGCCAAGCTGAACATTAGAATTGCAGATCTCAGCGGGGAATTTAAATTCCAGTCCTGGTTTACCTTTCCATTTTCTTTAAGGGTAATGCATTAAACTGAGTTTAAAATGGCATTAAAGTGTTCTGGGTTTTTGTACCAAAACACAACAATGATGTTTGCAGCTTCCTTGCAAATAGGTGGTGGTGGCATAGTTGGTAGGATACTTGCCTCTGGATCAAGAGGTCATGGGTTTGAATCCTACTTTCAGCACCACCACTGAGTTTCTGAGCAACACCCATAACCCCAAGTTGCTCCAGGGAGAGGTAGGTAGGTAGGGAATGAAAGTCGCTTTGGATAAAAGCGTATGATTAATGCCGTAAATGTAAACTTAAATAATTGTATCTACTGTTTTTCTTCAGCTGAGACGCTAATGTTGTTCAGGCATGTTGGTAATCCCAAAGTGACTCCCTTCAAATTGATCTTTCAGCTCATGGTAACATTAAAAATGTAACATCAGCCAGGAGAGGGCATCCTGATTGGAAAGGTAAACATGAACCCTGGAATACACACACAAACCAAGGGCAAGGCAGAGCTTATTTACACGTAAAACAAACAAAAGTCAATAAAGCTTTAAAAATTCTGTCTCGCTTCGCATGCTGGCCTCACTCATACACTTCCCAGCCTCCCTTCTGGCCTGGAGGCTCTCGTTCATCAGGGGAGAGGCCCTCTGAACAAGAAAGAGGCGACTCCGCCTCCCAGGCACCGCCGGTAAAAAGCTCTAATAAGCTTTAGAATGGTGAACGACAAATTGCTTATAAAATATTAGCTTGGCTTAACAAAGTTAGCAGTGATGCTAAGCTAATACTGAATAGTACAACACAAACACAAGTGGAGTTGGTAACCCATCCGGGCTGATTGCAAATACAGTAATCCCCCAGTTTTACACGGATCAGGAGTCGTGGATTCAGTTACATGCAGATATATTTTTGAAAGCCGAACTCATAGTTTTATACAAAAATCGACCACAATTACACGGAAACTGCAAGTATCCTCCCCCTTTTTTGCTTTTTTGTGGCAATAAATATATTTTTTCTGGATGTTTTCACACAAGGGGACCCGTTCACCTAACCGTGGTGTCCCAATACTTTTGTCCTGTGACATTCCGAGTTGCATATCTTGGCGGGGAAAGCACTCAGACACTTCAAACTCCACAGTTCAGTAGATCTCCAGGAGACATTTCCAACGAGTCCTCGTTTGTATTTTTAGCCCCAGTAGATCAGGGGTTATTCCCCGAAAACCATGAAACGGAGCAAATTCAGATGCGTCCGTCTTTAAATGTGATCCGGGTGTAAACTTTTGTCCTGCAACTTTGAGCTGCAGATCTCAGTGGGGAATTTAATTCAAATCCTGGTTTACCTTTACATTTTCTTTAAGGTTAATGCATTAAACTGAGTTTAAAATGACAAAGTGTTCTAAGAGCAGATTTGGGGGCATATTTAGTGTAGAGGTAGGCTTTTTTTTTTTTACCAAAACACAACACGTGTTTTCACTATACGCGATGCTTTTCTGAATATATTATAAAAAGGCGGTTTATCAGCTTTATCATTAAATTTTTTAGCTCATTTGAAATTTCTAGTCCCTTCAACTGTGTGGAGGGAACCAACAGAATTCACTGAAAATCCCTTGAACAAAAACTCTTTACAATTATCTAAGAAGTCTTTTGCCTTTTATTGTGGTGGGTGTGTCCGATCTATATTGAGAGAAACGAGTCTTCACCATGTTTTCTAGTGGTCGTATCCTGAAGTATTTTTTGGCCAGAACACTGTGTGTTTCTTAGTCTTGCAGACACACACACTGCTGGTTCAAAGGCCTACGAGTGCAGTTGTTCTTGCAATAGCTGCAGTGCATGCGAGCGCCTCTGTCGCTGTAAAGACGCCGATCTATTACTGAATGTGGGGGATGATGTGGAATGCAGCACTAATCTCCATAATGCTCACTGCCTCCGCTGTCAATAGGAGGCTCGTCAGATGAAAAAACAAATTCATCATTTTCCATTTGCGGGCAGCCGAGGGGAAAAGAATAATATTTCATTGTCCCGTTACGAAACTGAGTTTTCTGTCCTATTAGCCGTTAAACAAATAGCCAACACGTGTTAGGACAGCGACAGAGAGACATCTCGATAAACAAGATCGCGCTTCCCTACAAGCCTTTGAACTAAAATCAGGGTTCTTTTAGGCCGGAATGCTTGACGAGATTTGCATAATACATTCTGTTCTCCATAGTCCCTTGCAGAGTGATTGCATGCTCTGTGATTGCAGTTTCCTTGCAAATTCAAGCTTCTGAACCTCGAATCTGGTCATGCTGAAACAATGCAATACAGGGTTTTGGGCTTTTTTTCCACAGAATCCCAGAAAGAATGTGTTATGAACCGTAGCGAGTGGCACTCGATGGCAAGGCTGCTCTGTGAAGATAGTTTGTGATGTGTGTCAGGCCTAAATCCCACAAATCTCCTTCTTTTATCGACTGAAAGCTTTTCATTAGAGTAAATAAGACACCCAAGCCAGTCCCTCGCAACTTGGAAGCTTTATCCACCCACTGAAAAATATGTTTTAAAAAGCCATAGGCCAGATAAAATGGGAAAAACATTGTTTGTTTTGGGTTTTTTGCTGGTTTGGCGACACATTAGTGTTGTAAAAGACTTGGTTTTGTAGTTTTTAAACTCACCCACTCACCTTTGTGACATTCTTTCACTGGGAGCACCACCTCAACCCTCCCCCCACCCCCCCAAGCTCCACATGGCCTAACAGATGTAATGGTCTATAATAAGCTTCATATGTGCATAGCAATTACTGACAAATTGGCCCCTTTGAGCGTCCTTCAGGCGTCCTGGCCACCCGTGGACATTTCTGACAAGGTGGAATCGATGATAGGACACGCCGGTGTGCTCAGATGGCTTCGTGATCAATGAGCCGACTAGTCGGCCGTTCTCATCTTCCTTTCAGATTGGAAAAACAATGCTAAGTGCTGGTAATCTCCCTGGTAAGCCTTGTGCACACCCTTGTCTTATCTTAAAGAAGAGGTGTCAGCTACAGCTCGCTGTGGGTTGGTTGGTGAAGGAAGCAGAAACTGACAGAAGTATGAGTCCTTCTTTCTTTCCTTTGATGCGGGATAAAATAAATTGGGTCAGTCTGCATCCCCCAAGACAACAAGACACTATCATTTCAAAACACAACCCCCTGAGAAACATCAACTCATCTTATAAAGGAACAGCAGACAGAGGTACCTTCATCTATTGTTGTTTTTCTTTTTTTTTTGGTGACTGTCTTTTCCAAACAACTGAACTGAAAGCATTCAAGTACCCTGAATCATTTGCATAATTTCAGGGCGCGACCAATCAGATCAAAGGGAAGATGGGCTTTCTATGATGGTCACAGTTGCTAAATATTCTGCCTTATATGATTCCATGTATCAAAAAATAGCAAGCAGCTTTTATATTTAAGTTCCACTGTCACATAGCAACAGAGCAACATGCAGCTTAAAGCATCATACACATTTGTGAACCCCTAAGAAAAGAACCCAGAGGTTCTTTGGGACGCTCTTCCTTTCCATCTTCTATGCTAATTAGCCATTATTAGGGCTGTCATAATATCAGATTATTATGAAAATATTGAATTCACAATACAATATTATGACAGTATTTTAAAATAATTAAAAAAAACAATAATATCAGTCAAATTCATCTTTAAATTCCCTTACTGTCAGTTTTGTCTCTTTTTTGGCCAATTTATTGCACTTAAAATATGAATGATGGCTTTATTCTGACATGCACCAGCCATGTCACTCACTCACTCACCCATTTGGCCGATTTCTCATTTTCCACATGTATGAACAAAGCAAACAGCTACAATGCTTATATGTTGCTTATATGTTGCATAACTATATACGTTTCATGTTGTCTGTATTTAATATATATTTTACATGCAGTTTGAGGTCCATATAAACTACATATGAGGTTCTAATACAGCATATAGGGACGTCGAACTGCATGTAAAATTAATTAATTAATTAAATACATTCAACATGAAACTTATATAGTTTTGCAACATATAAGCAACGTATAAGCATTGTAGCTGTTTGCTTTATTCATACATGAGGAAAATGAGAAATCGGCCACTTTTGTGGTTTGTGCCACATTAGATTTGTTTCTGGCAGCGTCAGACTTTTAGAAGCTTTATGTATTTCTTTCTCATATGAAAGCAGTGGTCATATAGCACACACAGTGTTACTAGCCGCTAGCTAGCAGCTAGTAAGAGGATAGCAACCAGCATTCAGGAGCAAATCCACCATCTGCTAAGTTGGAGTGAAAACCATGTAGTTACTTGCGCTGGATAAGTTCTATATGTGTATTACTAACATGATATCAATACTTGATTCTTTAAATCTCACAGTTAGCGTCAATGCCTGTTCACCCCTATGCAGGATTAGCATCTCATATCAAATGCCTGTCACACCATAGCATGAGATTTATCGATATTAGCAGAACCACACCACCCAATATCAGGTTCTCACAGTAACAAGATTAATTATTCCTGAAGCGTTCCAAGATTAGCAACCCACAAGGTGGAGTCGGGTCAGAAGACCCGCCCCATGCTAGCGTCACTACAAATAAATATTTCACAATGTCCGTTAACATAAGTCAGGAGATTTCAGAGCCCTTCAGATGTGGCTTCATGTCCTGTACAGTACTAGCTGGCAGTGTCTAAAAATCAATTAATTTGCACCAGGGCGCTCCAAATGGCCCTCACACCAGCCCCTGAATGTGGCTAATGTCAAGGCTCTGTGGCTTGCCCTCCCGTTTGCTGATGGATCTGAAAGAGACTCTTTAAAGGCCACTGGCACTGCATTAAGCCCAGATAATTTACAATAAAGAGCCCTGTTTAGCAGCCGGCCCTGTTAACAAGGGAAGCGACTGCAGCCTGGCACAGTTGGCAGGCCCGAGTGGCATGTGGGCCAAGTGGCCTGTGAATGGGATGATTAGATGACCGTGCTTGCCTAGACCATGTCCCTGGTCTCTGAGACAAACTGCAAAAAAGATGGAGAAGTCATTCCAGCTTTTCTTCAATTTTCTTCTCTCGTCTTCTTTTTTGTTGTTGTCTATAAATCCGTCTCCTCCTGAGGTCTCTTCTGGAGGACACGATCCGTTTCAGAGTCCATACATTTCTAATTGTTGTCAAAAATGCTTGTGTTTTCCTACTTTCTGGCAATATATTGCCTAACCCTTTCTGGTGATAACATCATTTAGAAGTTTAATACAGACTGTATCATACTATCATACATCATAGTAAAAGAGGGGATGTTGCATTAAGATTTGAATTTGAATAGATGCTATTGTCTGGGGACATTGGGTAGTATCAAAATAAACAGAAGTGCAGATTCAGACCAGTCACTATAAAATGGAAATTTAATTAACCATCTAATTACATAATTGATTAATTAGATAATGAGTAATTAGCACTATAATTGTGCAATTAATCTCTGTCAGACTCCCATACACACAGGTAACTTTACAAGAAGTTTTCCTATTTTGGACAATTCCTATTGGTCCATTCATCATGCAATTTAAGGGCAGCTGAATTAATTTAAATAGCACAACAATGCAACAGTAAATACTGGCAGGATAATATGAGTAGCTGTTTGAAGACGGGTCGCTAAAATCTTAAGCGCTATAAATGTAACACACTTTCGTCACTAGAGCGGAAAGACAAGGGGGGCTTAGCCCCCAGGGCTGTAGGAAGGAATTAGCGTGTATAAAGGGCTGACAACTTTTCACCAAACCTTTCCTTTCACTTAAGGAAACAAGTAAAAGTAAGCAGTGAACAGTTATTGACACTCATAGTATTGTTCTGTTGAACTGAGTACAAACGGCGCTACCAGAGAAATATTACTGAACGGGCTCCGGTTGCTACTCGCTAACAAGCAGCGCCATGTAGCTTCTCCTGGGTCCTAATGCCCGCCTGCTACCTACAGCAGCTTCAACAGCCAGTACAGTATATTCTTGAATGAAATGTATGGATATATAATTTAAAAATAATATAATACTTATTATATTTTTAGCGGATCATTTTTAGATCACTTTCCGTCTCACTAGTGGAAGAGCCACCAGCATGCCTGCAGAAAGGGGTTACTTAATATTTTTGATATCTAAAAGGTTTGTGTTGAGCGCAGGCAGTACTGAGACGCTGTGATGTGCCTCAGAGTTGACAGTAAAAGTGTATGCGTGCGTTTCTGCAGAGGGCGGTTGCCATCAGCATCTGTGTCCCACAGCTTTTCTAGCCTGTACTTCAGTGTGTGTGTCTGTCAATTGAGTATGAATGTGTGCATGCGTGTGTGTGTGTGTGTGTGCGTGTGTGTGTGTGTGTGTGTGTGTGTGTGCGCGCGCAGCAGCAGCAGCATCGTTAATGCTCCATTTCACTGGCCTCCTGCAATGGTTCCTCCCAGCTAGCTACTCCACTCTGCGGAGTCTCTCAGTAAAACCCAGCTATAAATATTGCCCTCGTTCATTCTGGCCATGATTTGTGCATAAAGATCCTGCTGCCAAATGCATCTAATCTGTGATTTATTCATGTCTTCAGCGCTGCCTCTCCAAATTGAATTTCCCGCAGCATCACCTCTTAAAATGTCTCTTTAACGAAACAAAAAAAGGGCCGCTGTCTAAACAACAGGACACCCCTAAGGATGGACCATCAGCGGTCACCATCCCAGTTTCACTCGAGCTAAAATATGCATGAAGTGGAAAATATCTGCTCTGACATCATGACAGGAAAGGACAAGTGAGGAAAGACAGGCTGAATACATAGGGGCTCATTAGAATGGGGGAATATTAAGAGAGTCACTAGCAGTTAGCAGTTAGCTGTGTTCATTTCATACACAGTAATCCCTCGTTTTTCATGGGGGTTACGTTCCAAAAGCACCCGCATATAATAAAAATCCTACATCTGCCCCAAATCAGCTCTCAGAACACTTTAATTTAATTTTAAACTCAGTTTAATGCATTACCCTTAAAGAAAATGTAAAGGAAAACCCGTATTCGAATTTAAATTTCCTGCCAAGATATGCATTTCGGAAGGTTGCGGGACAAAGGTATTGAGACACAACGGTGAGGTGAATGGTTTTTGGGGAATAACCCCTGATCTACTGGGGCTAAAAATGCAAATGAGGGCTCGTTGGAAAGGTCTCCTGGAGATCTACTGAACAGTGGAGTGTGAAGTGTCTGAGTGCTTTCCACGTCAATATTTGCAACTCGGAATGATGTGGGACAAAAGTATTGGGACACCGAGGCGAGTCCCCTTGTGTGAAAACGTCCAGAAAAAATATATTTATTGCCACAAAGAAGCAAAAAAAAAGTGGAGGATATTTGCAGTTTCTGCATTATTGTGGGGATTTCCATGTAAAAATATTCTCGAAAAAAATCCACGTATGACTGAATCCGTGACTCCAACCCCCACTAAATTACCTACAGTAAAGTACTGATCCCTTTTCCTCTCCATATCTGTAGAGATGTGAAAAAGTGGCAGTAGGGGGGCTTGGAGCTGTTATGAAGCAAATGTGTGTCTTTCGTTTAAAGGCGTGGCGAGATTCATCCAGCAGTAAGCACACGATAAAACAGGGCTCGCCTCCTAGCCTCTCCTGCTAAGTGAACCTGGAAAAAGGCCATTTGCCCACCTACCCACTGCTGGCTCCTGAGAGTACTCTCTCTTCTTTTTTTTCATTATAAACGTTACACAAGACAGAATGTCCTGCCCTTTTGCTTTGAGTGGCTATCTAAGGGGACCAGTGCCACAGTACGTAGCAGGGATTTCTTTGGCAATTTGTTCAAAGTGAAAAACAAATAGGAACTGGTGTTCAACTTTGGCAGGAATCTTACAGCTTACACACCGCATACAGAAACAGATGCTTTAGATAATGTCAGAAACAATTCCAGTCTACTGATCCATGTCGTGGCCGTTTAGCGTGATTATATGTGCAGTGAACACATGTGAGCCTCACCGGCGCAATAAAGAATAGGTGTGTTGATGCATGTTAACAGATTGCCTGAAATTAGCATCTGACATTTCACACACAGCAAAGGCTGTAAACACAGTCAGCTCTCTTGCTTTTTAACACAAATGGAGGTCACCGAACATGAACAATTCTACAGAATAGATTGAATCCTGAGATTTAAAGCTGGAGAAGTCTTTTTACCATTAGGGAAAAACAAATCTCACATTTTCAAAGACAGACTTATTTTCGCTAAATGTAAGTGTAAAATGATGTAAATGTAAAATAAATGGCATTTAATATGCTAAAAGTGTGTCGAATAAAATACAACTGGTACGATCAAGTAACAAATGGCTTTTTCGAGTTTTCACAGATACGAGTCATCAGCTGTGTTTTTGTTTTGAGTTGAGAGTTAAAATTTGGGTTATAAGTTTTTGTGCTTGCAGTTATTTTGCAAAAGTTTGTTCATCCATGTGTCCGAAGAAACTGAGTGCGAAGGACAATCTGTGAAAAGACTCGAGCTGTTTACGCAGATCCAGGCGCTTCGGAGAACGAGGCATCGGGCCAGTCGGGGCTGGTTCGAGAACCAGAATTCGCTCGGGTGTCTGGCGGGTGAGGCAGCGAGCGCGGACACGAAGGCGGCTGAGGATCACCTCAAAATCTTTACCGGAATTATAGCAGCCAAAGCATCTTCAAGTCGTCTGATCTCCAAGGCAAAAAATTTACATTATACTTAATAGGACGAGTTTATTGCAGTACATTCTACTGTATTGTGTTTTTATACAATATTCGTTATTTCTAAGCACATTTAAAAATATAACAAAAAATGTGCTTCTTTTTGAGGTCTGGAACGGATTAATGGCATTTCAATTCATTCATTAGAGAAAAATGATTTGGCATACGAGTCTTTTGAGTTACGGAACAAATTAAACTCATAAGTCAAGGCACCACCGTAGCTAACCTTGGTTTACATGTGCATGTTTGAGATGTAAAACTAAAAACCTATGCCTGTCCCAGCCAACTAAAACTACACTTTACCTTAAAATATAATCGTTAACTTCCTTTAAAACTGTGTTATGTTTGGATTAATGTGTAAATTCCTGATATTTTAATGTGTCACCCATCATAAAATTGTGTATTTTTTATCCTACATCATTCTTTCAGCCAGGTTACCCGACTACTGTCCACAAAGCACTCGTCATCCAAAAGTCCCGAGATGTGTCAAATGAAGCCCTCAAAAATAAGCTCAATATTTAATGCTAAATGGAATGATAAATGCTACATGCTTGCCAAGATGCTTAAAAGATATCCCTCATAAAATACAAATTATGGAGTGAATAAAACTTAATGACCTGCTACTTTATACTGAAATGAATCAATATGCAATTTAGCCTCTTATTTACAACGGATTATCCGTTTCACAAGTTTGCTTAGCGGGTGGATGGCGTGGACTTTGGATGCTTGTTAAAAATGCTGGCTTGTTCAATTGTTGGCTGACATTAAATAAAAAGCATGTGTCACAATCGCCAGAGTAAAGAAGTAGCCATTCCACTGAAGGTAGCCAGTATACACATGAATCAGTATGAATCAATATCTTACCGCAGTTCTATCATTGTAAATATTCTTAAATGAATTAGAATGCAATAACAATTCTATAACGATTCTCTGATGAAATCATGCAAAATTCTATGACAATGCTATAAGGATTCTATTCTAAAATAAATCATTATGAAATAACGATTCTGTAACAATTATATTCTGAAATGAATCAGAATGCAATGAAAATCCTGCAATGACTCTATTCTGAAATGAATTTACATGCTATAACAATGTCGTAACAAATCTATTCTGAAATGGATTATGATGCTATAGCAGTGCTATAATGAGTCGATTCTAAAATGATTGTTTTCGCTATTACAGTATTATTACAGTAATAGAATCTGAAATAAATCAATTATTCTACAACAATTCTATCATCATTCTATTCTGAAATGCATCAATTATGCTAAACAGTGCTATAACTAACTATTTTCTGAAATGAACAATTACACAGGTATTCATCAGAAACCACAACACACTTTTCTCAATCAGTTTTTCATGCTGATTTCAGATCTGCTTTCAGTCACATCAACTTTCTGAATAATTTAAAATTTACAATATGCATTCGTTTTTGGTGGTGGTGGCCTAGTGGTAGGATACTTGCCTCCGGACCAAAAGGTCACAGGTTCGAATCCTACCTCCAGCAC
>JBBJLR010000034.1:17102370-17112545 GCA_037577145.1 Brachypetersius gabonensis
TTCTCTTCTTCTCCTCCCTCTCTCGTGCTCTCCCTTTCCTCCCTCTCGTTCTCTCCCTCTCCTCCCTCTCTCTCTCTCTCTCCTCCCTCTCTCTCTCTCTCCTCCCTCTCTCTCGTTCTCTCCCTCTCCTCTCTCTCTCTCTCTCTCGTTCTCTCCCTCTCCTCCCTCTCTCCCTCTCCTCCCTCTCTCTCTCTCTCGTTCTCTCCCTCTCCTCCTTCTCTCTCTCTCTCTCCCTCTCCTCCCTCTCTCTCTCTCGTTCTCTCTCTCTCGGTCTGAATGCCTTTGGCAGGCTAACATCAGTTGAGTCCCTTTCTTACCCACAATCCTCGTGACGGGAGGTGGGCTGCAAAAGCCATTTTGCTGTCCCGGGGCGTTAATCCCCAAGTAATAAAGCCCAAGCTCCCCAAGCACTCCAGGCGTGTCAATTCCACTGTATAGGAAATGAGAGGAGTGGAGATCAGCTCCTGGAAATACAATTAAGATGAGTAGATGAAGGGATGTTTACCCATAGTTCCCCTTTTCTGTCTGGATCCTAACCCCACAACACACATTCCTGACATCTTTCTGCGAGAGACAATCAGCTGCTGAATTGGATTCTGCTCATTAGCATTCATTTAGACCCATTAGCTCTTTCCGTCGCACAATACCAGTCACTGACTTTTAGATTTCATTGTTTTGATGAACCTCATATGAGCCATGAGACATAATTTGACGTCAGACGGCTTTTAGTATTAATTTACTATGCCTAATTTAGGTCTCCGCGTCTTGTGATGCAAATTGCCACACTCCATAATTCTTCGCTAAATTGCAATTAAATAAAGGTTTCCTTCTCAGTTGTCCTAGACAAGATATTAAAAGCTAAAAGGAGGAAATCAGATGCTGCAAATCAACCGAACGACGTCTTCTGAGCTGGCAATCGCTGTCAGCTTGGATTTTTCTTTCCTCAATTCTAATTTTGACATCTTTCTGCACTAATGTATTTCATCCCTGTTCTCTAAAGTTCAACGAAAAGTCGTTGCATGGCTTTGTTAAAGCTGTGTTCTTGCTGAATATTGCAGCAGATTGAAGAGAACGAGTGAGAGAGAAGGAATTAGGGAGATGATTGTGGGAAACCCTTTGTTATTGCCCTCCAGGACAGTCTTGCCAGTTGTTCTTTTTTGGCACCCCCTCTGCATGCAGTTTGAATCGAACATAACAGAATTAATCTCTTTGGCTCTGGCTGCACGAAATTCACAGAAGCCTCTAATGTTATACTCTTTAGGTGTCCCAGGTGCCACAAAGTGTCCAAGGAGCATTGTTGTCTAAGGTGACTCTTTTTGGTAACTTTATAAGAGTATGTAGTCCACGATGTACCATATACATACATATACATATACACGCTTTTCTCAGGGTTGGGTTCCAAGAGCTCCCATGTATAGTGGAAAAATGCATTGTTGTGTTTTGGTTTAAAAAAAATGCCTAAAATGCCTATTTTTATAGTGTAAACCCTAAATATGCCCCCAAATCTGCTCCAAGAACAATTTAATTTCATTTTAAACTCAGTTTAATGCATCATCCTTAAAGAAAATGTAAAGGTAAACCCGTGTTCAAATATAAATTTCTGCCTAGATATGCAACTCGGAAGGTTGTGGGACAAAAGTATTGGGGCAAGGTGAATGGTTCTTAGGGAATAACTCCTGATCTACTGGGGCTAAAAATACAAATGAGGGCTCGTTGGGAAGGTCTCCTGGAGATCTACGAACTGTGGAGTATTAAGTGTCTGAGTGCTTTCCCTGCTGAGATATGCAGCACGGAAGGTCATGGGACAAAAGTATTGGGACACTGAGGTGAGGTGAATGGGTCCCCTTGTGTGAAAACGTCCAGAATAATATATTTATTGCCACAAAAAAGCAAAACAAGTATTTGCAGTTTCCACCTTATTGTGAGATTTCCACGTAAAACTATGAGTTCAGTTCTCAAAAAAATCTGCGTGTGACTGAATCCGTGACTCCTGATCTGCGTAAAACTGGGGTTTTACTGTATTTCTATTGATTTGTGTGTACCGAATTAAAACCTGGCTCCATGTAGACGTTATAAAAAACAAAATGTTAGCATAATGGGTGTTTGTGTAGCTAACTAAGTATATTTAACAAAGTTTTCTAAGTGTTTTAGTGTTTACCACGTGTCCCACCAGTTATTTTATTTAGTATTATTATTATTATTATTATTATTAATTATATAATAATAATGCATAACAATATTTGTCCACATGACAGTCCATTACTAAAATGTAATCTATAAATGTGAGGTGTATTGTAATGGATCTTTTTATTTCAGACTGAGACCGACATTCAATATTCATTCATCAAATGAGTAGAAATTGGCTTTGATGTGTTCATAGGGACATTAATTTTTCTATTGAGTATAGACAAGACGAATGTCTGAAGATACACAATTAAAGCAGATTTAGCTGAAGACTTCTGAAAGTGTTCCATGACTGAGCCTGCTCAATCCTTAAAAACACATGAAAGCATGAATTAGAGCATGTTTCAAGCAAATTATATGGGGATTATGGTCAAATGGGGCGCATCATTCGCAAATGACATGCAAATGTGGGACTAGAGCATGGGTTCTTGTCTCCTTATAGCTGAAGCTGATTCATCAGCACCATTAGTTTCGATGGGGTGATGCAAATTCTTTAATCAGACGGAGTGGAATTGTTTGCACATCATCGTTGGCACTCAAACCTACGCAAGTTTGGTGAAGAAGGGCCAGTGTTCTCACTACTTCAGATCAGACTACAGCACTCCTCATCAGAATCCGAGCGGTGGAGCTGCAGGCTCCATCGATGTATAAGCCCCCGCTGTCTGCAGGCTGTGAGTGAGAGCGGGCCTCCTGGGAGCATTGGCGTTGGAGATAAGCCACACGGAGAGGAGGGGAGATGCTCTTTATTGCAAAGCAGTGGAGTATGCAGACTCACTGTAATGGTTTTTAAGCAACACCACTGCAGCGGGAGCACCCACAGCGCCCTGCGGAGGAAAGCTAGCTCAGCGAGCTTCAGAGTACGTGGCTATCTCAGCTCCCATCACACACGTTCAGGTAGAATGGGAAAGCATACAGCCCAGATATGGCTCCATGTATTACTCTTTGGGCAGACAGCATGAAGTGCTATGAAGCTGCATCCTGATATCTGTGGAATCACACACCTTCTGATCGGTGCAAAATTGAAATATCGCCACACTAGAGCTTTAAAAAGGACCTCAGGCTTGAACCCAGTGAAGCTGACAATTTCGTGGCCATGTCCAGCCTGAACCATTACATATTCAGCAAAAATCTGACTAAAAAACTTAACACTTTTATTAATTCTCGTTTTAACGCATTTATTAATTAAACGAGGCTTTCAAACGTATTCCCTAAGCTGCTCAGAATTTACTTTTCCTCACACTGTGCAGGCAGAGCAAGATGTTAGCATTCATTTGTTTAAAAATTCTTTCTTTACATAAAACTTTAACATCCTTCTGGCAACATCAGACTGCAGAATCCTGAAGCAACTGGCTATTCACGTCCCATTTTTCCTCGCAAGCATGGGTGTCATGGACCTGTCAACAATACAAGTGTGTGACTATGATGTGGCAGCTTAAAGAAGTCATTTAAATCTTGCCAAATAGTAAATTGTTGTCAAAACAATTCCTTATATGGAAGTTCCCCTGGTTTGTTTAGATGTTCAAGAAGTCAGACATTATCCTGAGCTTTGTTTGGTGTTCCTATGTCACGTAGAACCATTATTACTCTAATTTAAATAATAATAATAGTAACATTAATAATTAATGATTTCAGTTGAAGTAATTTAAATAGTATGTATAATACAACTAGGGTTTTAAAAGTGGCCTAACATGCAAATGTCACGATTGGTCTAAGAGGAAATGGGGAGGACGCCACAGTAGGGTTAAATGAAATGACTAATGACAGAAACAAAAGGAGAAATAAACAAAACCCGACTCAGGGACAACGATAAACAATAATGAGAAACTAGAACAGAAACCGGGGAACACACACACTCAGAAACCATCATATACACATAACACAGTCAAATACAACAGGACATAAAAAAAAACAGCTAGGCCCATGCTCCTCAAAAGAACAAAGAAAAAGAAAAGGGAGGACAGGAGGTGGAATGGGATACGGGGAAACGCGGAAGTAAACACGGGGAAATCACAGAAATCAGACATGGGGAAAAAGGGAGAAAATGAACAGAAATGGAAACACGAGGAAACACAGAATCTAATACTCGGGGGACGGGGGACAGAGTTGACGCGGCGCAAGCAAGGTGACCATCACAGCAAATAGCCACAAAGAACCAAAATGCCCAAACACAAAATCTTTTAGGAGAATTTTTAGGATAGTCTCCACCCACAAGTGCATGGGGGAATACCCAAAGATGGAGGGGGTCCAGAGAGCGGCCAAGCAGCGGCGTGCCATGGGAAAAAGCAGCAAACAACAAGCATGTAGGAGAACAAACACTGGTTTTTATTTGTGGAAATCAGATTTTACTCAGTTCTTAGGGTTAAGTTGGGAAAGGTAGGGAGTATGATTAAAGTAAAAACAAAATCAGGTGGAAATGTAGAGTTAAATTTGAAGTATACTACTAAAAAATCCTGAATTGTAAAGCAACTCGACATACATTTAGAAAACAATGTCCGAAAATGCTGTGAGAAGCCCCATTCATATCAGGAGGGTCCATGTGTGCCTTAAACCTATCAATTGCCTGGGCTGGGATGCCAGCCCCTCCTGGGCTTTGGGTGCAGAAGTCCGCTCAGAGGCAACAGCCTGCTCAGCAACTCTCTGAAGAATGAGGCCCCATGAATGAACGGCATCTGGGACAGGCCCAAGGCTTGCAAGCTGTTCAAAGTCTGCGCCGGAGTTTGTAGTGCCAGCCAGAGAGAGCAGGCAGCGCACCAGGCAGAAGATCCAAAGGAAGAAAACAGTGCAAACCTGCTCCAAGAATTCCAAGCATTTCTATATGCAGGGGTTGACATTATTCCTTTGCGGTAGGACTCTAATGAGTTCCTACGTTAATGAATTGGTACTCACACAAATACAAATTTTTTACCTTACCATTGGCACTCTAATATAATGGTGTGTCTGCTTTCTCGCCACTAACTGGTCGAAATGAGGAAGGCAGGCTGGCAGAGCCACTTGAGGCGAATTTCTGAGTTCAGCCTGTTTCTGTACTTGTTTTTGTAGCTGTCGGGTGAGGAAAAAGCGTCACGTTCAGATCCGTGGAACAGGGGCAGATCGCTCCTCTCTAGACTGGAGAACAGGGGCAGATCTCTCCTCTCTGGACTGGAGAACAGGGGCAGATCGCTCCTCTCTGGACTGGAGAACAGGGGCAGATCTCTCCTCTCTGGACTGGAGAACAGGGGCAGATCTCTCCTCTCTGGACTGGAGAACAGGGGCAGATCTCTCCTCTATGGACTGGAGAACAGGGGCAGATCTCTCCTCTATGGACTGGAGAACAGGGGCAGATCGCTCCTCTCTGGACTGGAGAACAGGGGCAAATCGCTCCTCTCTGGACTGGAGAACAGGGGCAGATCGCTCCTCTCTGGACCGGAGAACAGGGACAGATCGCTCCTCTCTGGACTGGAGAACAGGGGCAGATCGCTCCTCTCTGGACCGGAGAACGAATCTTGTATTGGGGCGGGCGTGAATTCGAGGGGGCGGGGCGTGAAGTCGAGGGGGCGGGGCACGCGGTGACAGAAGCGCTGAGATCAGACCTGCTCTGACTGAATTTTGATTGGTGCAGCAGCGAGGCTCCACGGACCAACAGGAACCATATTTTAGAACGCCATTATTATTTTTCTTTTTAAGGTTATCCTTTCCTGAGTGGTGGTACTTAGAGATCCAGTATGAAGTTCCTCAGATTAGGTTGCACAGTGAAGACTGAACATTGCTGCGCATTTGTCGTACCACATACGCCAATTCTGGCATACATATAGACAAACCCTGTCTATATGTATACCTGCAGCAGAGGACGGGGAATTCTTCTGGGCTCCTTCTTCGAGGCAGAGGACCCTCGTGATCTCAGGCCTCCGCATTCAAAATTCATGAAATTCATTCTCTTCTCACATGCGGATAAGATGGTTCTCATTTCCACACTTCCTGCTGCTTCTCATTTGTCATATGTCGTGTATCTTTTAAGGTCTGAGAAGGAAAGAGCAGATAAGAGACTGTCACATAGATCCTACCTTAGTGCTTTCCCCCTGGGATTTCTTTAAGTGCAGTGTGGAGACAGAGGTCATGCTGAACAAAGACGGGCGGTATTTGAAAAAGCACATTTGAAGATGAACCTATCCATCGCTCTCCCTCCCGATACTGATTTTACCTGCAATCTTTTTAAGGTACTTGTGTTTGATAATAGGATGTTAACAATGGGGTCTGTCCAACTCATCTAGGGTCTGTCTTGCAACATCATGGCCTTCTAAAAAACATTATGTGACCAGACAGACCGAGCTAAAATTGGTATTATGCTATTAATAAACTAGTGGTAGGATACTTGCCTCTGGACCAAGAGGTCATGGGTTCGAATTCTACCTTCAGCACCACCACTGGGTCCCTGAGCAAGACCCTTAACCCTAAGATGCTCCAGGGCGAGACTGCCCCCTTTAGGTTAATCTTTGGATAAAAGTGTCTGCTAAATGCCATAAATGTAAATGTAAATGCAAACTGCTCACAACCAAAGTTGTGACACGGAGAAAACAACGAGGACTAAATACTGAATACACTGCAACATATTCAAAATATATTCACAATCCATGTACAATACATCTTGAAAAGGTACAAAAGAAAACCCTGCCTGTTATTTTGCAACTCTACTGTATTTTCTTTCATATTGTTCCTCGCTGTTACTGGCTGGTACTTTTCTCATCGTTTCATTTTATTGATTGAATGAATTTCTGAGATTCTCAAGCAAAAGTAGGACACTTTTTAGATAATGCAACCAGGGGACCCGCAAAATGTTCTTATTCACATGTCTTCAGCTGTCACAAATGCTTCAAAATTTGCATTTGTGAATATTTGATTTTTTAAAACCCCAAAACCCAGTTTAGCACCACTTTTTTCTTTTACCAGTTTTAAGGTAGAGTGAAACCATTTGCATGTTCAAGTAGGACAGTGCTTTAACCTTATAGGAAACATTAGGTTAAAATAAATTCATGTATTTTCTATAAATGGTTTACAATACCGCAATAAAAATCTTGCTATCGGACTACAGTAATCCCTCAGTTTTACGCGGATCAGCGTTCGGATTCAGTCTAACGCGGATTTTCCTAAGAACCGAACTGTATTACCGCCACCAGTCCAGCGGTGGCAGTAATACACTGAAAAGTTGTCAACCGCCATAAATAGAAGAAGAGAAAGAAGCTGCCTAGTGTTTTAACCCCCCCAATTTTCAGCTGTGCTCTGTCTAAACGTGTGGGTAGAGAGAGTTATTTCAACCTTTGTGTACGAGTGTTTATTTTTGCTAACCTACCCGTTAATGCTAATGGTTTTTTAAGCAATAAAGTTTTCTTATTCTAATTATTTATTTACCTTTACATTTTCTTTAAGGGTAATGCATTAAACTGAGTTTAACACAAATATGTTGTTTGGGGGCATATTTAGGGTTTACATGATAAAAATAGGCTTTTTTTTTTTATAACCAAAACACAACACAGTTTTTCACTACACACAGGTGCTCTTGGAACGTAACCCCCCCCTAAAAAGCAGGGGGTTAGTGTATTTTCATTTAAAGGCATGTTATGTTATGGAATGCTTACAGTTCCATAACATAATACCGATTTATCACTCGGGCTTTTGCTGGAACTTCAGTATTTGTAAAATGGTTTATTTGATGAGTTTCTTTGTTAATTGTAAATTAGTCAAAAAATAATGGTATTCTTTCTAAAGATTCATTTGGTAAATGTCACTCTGCTGTATTCTGTATCTCAGTCCTAACTTCTCAAAATGTAACTTGTAAATAAAACTTAAAAAATATAACACATAAGTAAAAATAGATACTTAATTTCTATTCCCAGCTCTGTCCACAACAATAACAAATTGTAATCATAATCAAAAATCTCTTTGTCATTTGGTATCAAAAATCTGCACTGTCGACTGACTTTTTCAATGAGTCACATGCAAGAAATAGTTCAAATTACTGTGAAATAATGGTAATGGGCTGCTGGAGTATAATAGTTAAAAAATGTGTTTTTAAAACTGTTTGCCGTTGCTGTTGGACACCCGATGAATCTATCTTTCAACTGAAATACCTCAACAAAGTTGAAAAAATGTAACTTGAGAATAACATAATTTGCATCGACTGAAAACTCCATAAAGCCTGAAGTGTTTAATAAGGTATTGATGGCACAGTAGGAAACAAATCACGGAAGGAGACAGGCGGCAAGCTACCTAACTGGTGCGGGAACTAAGAAGCCTATCAGCACCAACGAAATTTAGCTTGACATCCACCAAGCACGCAGACGACAGACTTGCTGATGTGGCCTGCAAGCCTTCAGATGGCCTTTCTTTGATGAATTATTTTGTTTCATGTCTTCCTGTGGCGCTGGCAGCATTGTTGAACCACCACTGAATGAAATCCTGTCATTAGAACCGCTAAATTAATGGTGAATGGAAAGGTTTTTGAACTTCTTCCATAAACATTTACTTTGTAATTCACAACAGAGGGCTTACTCAGCCCAAAAAGTTCCATCAGACCACACCTTAAATCTTAAAGCTGGGATCTTTCAGGGGTGTATAAGCTTGTCATTCGAAATTAACCTCAGCCGAGGTTCAGTGAAAGACACATGGCGGAAGAAAGGCTTCATAAAAAAAGGTCTTAGCTACGTACGTTCCAAGCTCTTGATAACTTTGATTTCCCTCTTTAATGATCTATCTCTAACCCACCCCCTGTGTCTACCCTCTGTTCTATCTCTGCACAGACGGGTTAGAGAGCACTGCAGATGAAATCAAAGGTGTTACTGATCCCACATCATTGCATTGTCACTGTAGCATGCAAAAGTGGGCCAACCAGGAGAGGCCAGAAATAGCAGTGAGCTAGTTCCATTTGAAGTAAGCCCCCGAAGACTGAGGCCTTAAAAGCTTTGCCGCAGCCTTGGGCTCAAGGGACCATTTAATGTCTCAACTTACAGAATCTAATGGGATTAAAGGGTTAGTTTTAAGCGATGGACCCCCAAATGCTCCCTGCTTCCTTTCCTCTACTTCAAAAGGCAGCGTTTCCGTTTATTCAGCTTAGCATTTCACCATCGGGTTATTTTGAATAACAAAATGAGTAATTGCTTTTCAGCTATATAGCGAATGCCGCGGGGACGCGGATCCCAGTTCGAGATATGAGCCAGGCCTAAGAGGAGCGATCGCTAGTAAGAGGGAACCAAATAGAACATGGCAAAAATGTAGCAGAGAGAGCCTTGACCGGGCTACTTTTTTGCAGTTTTTCGCAAACATTTCTTCTTTTGGAAGGAATCCAAATGTACTCTACCCACTCAGGCATAAATTTCAGGCTGCCAAGTCGAGAGGGTAGCTGCGGATATTCCTGCCAGTTAATTAGAATGTATCCCCCTGGGAACACTCATGCTTCTGGCCTCCCCGCATAAAAGCATGCCTGAGGGAGGAGAAATGAAGATAACTGAGTTTTCTAGCAAGCTTTTTGGAAAGAGTCGAAGCCCCCCACCCCCCTCCCTGGTGATTTATGAGGAAGGCTTATTGATTAGTCATTCTACACAGCAACAGTTGCATCAGACAAACTCATGACACAGCAGTTTTTCCTTCTTGTTATATTTTTCCTTCATCCAGGGGCATCTGATATGGCAAATGTGCGATAAGAGAAGGCTCATCTCTCAGACTTCTCGTACTTGGCTACTTTATATCTCTCTCTGAATAGTGAGTGTCTTTAGGAAACTTTAAAGTCTGTCATATACAGTCAGACCTGAAGGAAAGGCCTCAGGTAGAGTTATTTTAGAGCTCCTGCCTCTTTAACCCCTTAAAGCGTAATGGTCTGCACATGGGCGTCGTTAGGTCTATTTGATCCCAAGCCACCCTAAATATATAGTCATTATTCTACTATTGTTAAATTATATATCCAAACATTTCATACAAGATATCACTGAGTGCAGATACGCACTTTACAAATAGAAACAAGACTA
>JBBJLR010000034.1:17119769-17122269 GCA_037577145.1 Brachypetersius gabonensis
GTATTTATTATCAAAGACACAGAGGAAGCGTGTAAGTCCAGTTAAAACAAAGCTTGTTATTCACAGCATGGCGACACCTCGGGCAGCACTCCCAGCGTGGAGACACATCCATCAACGCTGAGCTCCTTTGTCACCTCTCCGGAAGCCACCGCTGTGTCTAAGACAGTTTGCTATGCGAACGCGCCCAGCAGAGCTTACCTCAGTACATGAGACCTGCCTGCTGCCACTTTTTTACCACTGACAGCTAAATATTATTTATTCTCCACCCACAGGTCGTAACCCTGGGCAAGAACAGCCGGGGCTACCACTACATCCTTGCCAATCTGGTGAGTCTTTGCTGAGATCTTCTTTTTTAAAGGAAAAGAACATGCTGTCCTCGAGTCAGAGGGACACATTTAGAAAGAATAGGAAAGATTGACATTGTGAGTAGGCGTAACTGTTTAAGTCTGGAATGAAGAGATGGCAATGTGTTACATGCCGCCTTCGGTATAGTCCCTTGTAGCTGTCACTTTACTTGGCTTGAAGAAAAGACATGCCGCCAGTCACGCCCATGTACTACGATCCACTTAGAAACAGGTTTATACTGAGAACCGCTTTGGCCTGTTTTCAACAACCTGATAAAGTCCAAAGCAGAGCAGTTGTCAAAAACATTATGACGTTTTAGGTCTAGGTTATACAGTGGACTGAAAAAATAGCAGCTTATTGATCCAAGCAGTTACAGCTTACTTAATATTTGTGGAGCAAGCAATTAAACTGGGAGGTAAACATGTGAGGTAAAAAGGATAAATGGGGATCAAAAAAAGGAGAAGAGGCATGTGCAGGACAGGGGAACCTCCAGGACCAGTTTGCAAATTCATTTTGTTGACAAATTCAGATAATTTAGATAACAAAGCCTCTTTCGTAATTCATCATGAGTCTGTGATTTTAGGGATGCACCGAATATTCTGCGGAAAATGGCAAAAAATGCTTTTTCGGTTTCATCTCAATTTTTTGTTTTTTACGCAATCAACAACCGCAGCCTGCAGCTCCAGACTGTATTAGAGGCAGCAGGTCTGCCGTGTGGCGCATTTCCATTTCTCTAAGAAAGACACTGAAAGCTGTTTGTAAAGAGAGCAATGCTGAAATTTCTAGAGGGGGTTCATCCACAAAGACTTTCTCAATGTCGGGATTCATTCATCATATATAATCATCCCACTGGAGCCCAGAAGAGGCGAGCCCCCTTCCCCCCCACTTCGTCCCACCCCACTCCGTCTGTGTTTCTGAAAAGGCAGGAAAGTTTTCCAGTGATTCCAGTTAATATATGGGCTGCCAGTCTTTGTTTAATATACTATTCTGTTAAAGGCCTACAGAGAATGTTGTTTATCTTTCAGCAGTTTTAAAGCTCTTGTTCTGAACGCACTGTGTTCAGGCACTTCACTCAGAATATTACAATACACTTGAATTCACTGGTTTTATGAGAGAATATATTTAATTGTATAATATTTCAGCTTTCTTACTTTTAGGCTACTCGTGAGTGGGGCCAAGTAAAATATTTTATTTCAGATTTTATTTTATATTGTGCGTTGTTTGAATGCTAAATAAAGATTTTCTTCTTATTCTTTGAACCATAAATATTAATTTATGCAATTGCAAGTACACAAAGTCCCAGCCATAACGGCAATATTGCAAAAAAATTGGTATAATAACTTCTTTCGATGTTTTGGTTTCAGCCAAAAAAATAATTTCGGTGCATCCCTAGTAATAATGGTAATATTCAAAAGCTTTATTTAGATTATCTGTTTAGATTGTTATCTGCTATTTTGTAGCTCTAACAGCATATTTCTGTTACGTTTTGACATTGTTTTCTTTTTAGGAACACGGGTCGCTCCGTTTTATCCCGTAACTGGCATGGCAAGTTTCTTTCTCTCTTGTTCTTTTCAGGGCTTCTCCAATGTGAGTCTGGATAAGGTGTATTTCGGCGGAGCCAACATAAGTGGCTTTCAAATAATCAATCCTGAAAACCCTATTGTGCAGCAGTTCCTTCAGCGCTGGGACCGGTTGGATGAAAGGGAATTCCCAGAGGCAAGGAACACACCTCTGAAGGTGAGCCTTTCATAGCCAGGAGCAAAAAAAACCCCAACAAAAAACAAAAAGCACCATCTTCTGTCCTCATCAGCCTCTCTATGTTCTCGCCTCTCCTGTCTTCTTTCTCATTTCCCCCCTTCTCCATTCCTTCTCTTTCTCCTCCTCCTCCTTCTCTCCTCATTTTCCCCTTCATTTACTTCACCCCCCCTCATCCTCCACCCCCCACAGCAGTCAATATATTGATGGTTCAGTCCAGAGCTGCGTTAAAACCAGAGCCTCAATTTACATCTAATTAACCAATAATCAGCAGAGAAATAGATTTTAAGTGGCACTTCATTAAGTTCAGCCATGAAGAGGTGAATAGAGGACCGGTAAACAGGTCAAAGAAAGTTGTGGGCCGCAATACTTTAAAGTAATTGGTATTCGTGTATTCCAG
>JBBJLR010000034.1:17127269-17138954 GCA_037577145.1 Brachypetersius gabonensis
TGTCTGAGAAACGTAAAAGGGTGTGTGAGTGTATATATATATAAGAGTATAAAAACCTACAACCACTGTTTATTTTTTGCAAATGAAAGTGTGTAATTAATCACTTCATTATTGTTGTGCGTCTATGGGGGTAGGAATTGGGGTTGGGGGGGGGGGGCGGCTTGTCTTGGACCCGAGAAAGGGGGGCTTCAAGGAAAAAAGGTTGGGAACCACTGGTTTAAAAGCTGCTTTTGAGGCTCTGAGCTTCCCAGTCAGACTAACACTACTTAGACAAGTATCACCATACTAGTGTTGTTTTTGGCAGTCTGCCTTAATTTTAGTTTTAGTCTAGTCTTTGTGTCAAGCTGTCATTTTAGTCTTGATTAGTCTTAGTCATGTCCAAACTCTTATTAGTCTATTCAAGTTTCAGTTGAATAAAAGGCATTTTACTCTTATTTTAGTCAGAATTATCCATGACTATTTTAGTCTAGGTTTAGTCAATGAGAACTAATGACATTTTAGTCTAGTTTTAGTCAATAAAAGTGGTATTTTAGTCTCTTTTTTAGTAATGTAATTCTATTTAACCCATTCAATACAGTTTAAGTATCTAGTAAAACAAGGTTATCTTATTATTTTTACCTTATAGACTCAAGAATACTGTAAATCCTTTCCAGACACGGAAGACACTCTGAATTGAATTTACGACATTTATTTTGCCAACTTAGAGTACATATACATAAAATTCAATAAATAAATAAAATAACATATTTACTAAAAAGTGCAAATAATCAGAATCAGAACAATTCAGGATCAGCTTTTTTGCATGGATTTGGGAAAGACTGCTTATCAAAATGCCCCAATACTTTTGTTCACTCAAGATAGATTTAATTCACAGTGCCTCTCAATGGAAAAAAGTATTGGGACGTAACGCCATTCAACTCTAAGGTCGGTCGTCGCGATACTTTTTCCCCTGGTCCCTAACGTACAGGAAATAACGTCTCGTCTCGTTTAAGTCAACAAAAATGAAGAGACATTTTAGCATAGTATTAATCTTGTAAACCACATTTAATCTTGTTCTTATTCATCAACAATATCACGTAGCATTTACACTGCGTTTCATCTCATTTTTGTCACGTGATAAACGTTCGTTGACGACGATATTTAGTCATACTTTTCGTCGACGAAAGCAACACTACTCCATACCTATCTATTTGGCATCACACAATCTGTTCATCATAAGAAGTGCTCATTTAAAGCCCTCCCATAAATGTTCTTCAAATGATCTGGGTCAGCCCTAGTAAATAATTCGTCCCTGGTGTGTAGCACAAGTGAGAGAGTGGGGATCAATTTCCACAGCCTCTTTACGGGCTCTGTATGCTACAGTGCGCTGTGGGCAGGCTGTTCTCCAGTGTATATTTATTGGAATGCGTCGAGGGATTTCATGAGCACAGTGGATGCCCTCCACTATGGCTCATTTCCTATGGCCCCTATATTAGACGGGATCTTTATGGTGCATCATGAGGGGAGCCACTGGCAATTCAGCCTGCGTTTTCAGACACAAATGACAAAATGGTAAAATATCGCACTCTGACATGCTACTGTTTGCTACTCACATGAAGGTCAGCTTAAGAGGCTCTTCTCTCCTCTAGCACCATTATAGCCGCCACACTGGGATGAGCTAATACAAACTGCGATCACTGCACTCAGACAGCACTAAGAATTTGCAAATGGAGGTGAACCACCTCTGCATTCACCCCAGTTCATCAGTCTAGCTGTAGTTAAACAGGAGTAGATGCCACCAAATGACATTTAAGCACTCCTGACAGTTTATTCCTCTCCTTGTCTGAATTCTGTTAGGAGAGATTTGAGAGCAGCTCCATGCTTGTATGGCACAGAAAGATTCTGTAAGCAAAAAAAAAAAGAAGGAAAGAAAGAACGAGAAAGAAAAAGCGTCAGCTAGATACGACTCCGGCTTCCATTTAGCAGGAAGCAATAGCGGCTCAGGCGCCTAATGCCATTTTAATGAAGAGAGTCTTGTGAGAGTACGCCTTCATCGCTTTTTACATCCCTGGCAGCCTCCTTAACTTGTCTGTACTGATATCATGAAATAATCATTTTAAAGGAGGCTAGAAAAGGAAAGAAAAAGTGGGTGGAGTGGGGGTTCTTGGGGGGTGGGTGGGGGGGCAGGGGGGGGCATTAATGTGGTTCGAAATAGCTGGTGTTCCAATAATAACGTAAGTGTTTTCCCTTTTGCAGATCGGGTACTGGAACGAGTTTGAGCGCTTTGTAAATATAATGGATCAGCCGTACAGCAACGATTCGTCCTCAGTGGAAAACCGAACAATTGTGGTCACTACTATTATGGTACACGTTCCATGACGTTTTAAATGTGTCACGTATTCTGCCACTCAGGGTCATGGTGTAGACTCCCTTCTGTCCTGGGCGGTTAGAAGTACATTTCTTTTTGCGTTGCTTTCCATCCACTCACTACATGTTGAAACAGTCGAGGTGGGGTGTAAAAAAAAAGAAAAAGGGAGGAAACGAAAACGAGTGTTTCAACTGTATCCGTGTGGGTGACAAAGCATTTTGATTTTCCATACTCTAGTGGCCTGTCGTAGCAGTGACATCACAATAACGGCATAATGGTACAATGGTAATGATTTTGTTTTTTTACGTTGCCATCATCAACGTAGACATACAATGCATACGTAAGTAAAGACCTGTCTCCACTCATCAAGTAAATGGTCAATGACACGCGGGATAGACCAGTTAAGGAACGAAATATGAATGCGGTGGTTTCGGCGGTTTCCCCTCAGGGAAAACAGGATTTGAGGAAGGTCTGGGTTGAGTGCAGGGCTGTCCTCACTCACCCTGACTCAAATTCTGTTCTCCATAAACCTGGAGTTTGCTCTGCGATGAAGAATCATTCCACCGTCTGCTCTCCGACCATCTGACCAACAAGAAAGAAAGTACCTTTTAATGACCCGCTCTTTAGAACAGCTGTAATTTTGCCTCTCAGAGAATATAAATGAGGTGGAAGCAGTACTCAAAAGTTCTCGCTTGATTGAAGTCTTCAAAAAGAAGATCAACTTTATCTTATTTTATTTTGATGAATGTCTTCATGATCTTTCAAGTTAACTTCCCAAGTAATTACTGTGAGGTACTTTAAGTTAATATTCAGGTTAATATAGTCTCTCTAGGTTTAAAAGACAAGAAGGAAATAAGTAAAGAGCACAATTGCTAAGATTATTTTGCTAGGTCCGATTACAAGCAGATCTAATAGTTTGTTTGGTAGTTAATAGTTAGTTCGAAATGAATTTACCCACTAAGAAGATATTTACTGTTTGCTGTAGTTGTAATTTGTTGCTTTCCACCTCTGCTATACCGTAAAGCAGCTGTTGAGTGTTTTGCCCATCAGTACTAGGCCAGGATAGCATCTCAGAACAGACGAGGTGAGAGGACACATTCAGCACAAAGCAAACAAACCATTGCTAACCTACAGGCAACCTAATTGTCTCTAATAGGGATGCTCTCTCTGTGCAAAACCCTATTGTTTGGTAATGATGATGTGCTAAAAAAAGCAAGATGCTGCTGTTGCTGCAGTGTTTGCAATGGAGAAAAAAGAGGGTGGGGGTGCTAAGAACTGCTTGCTTTCTTGGTCCAGCTCTGTATGTTAGGTGAGATCAATTTTTGGATTCTAACAATTATATTATTTGTTTGTTTGTTCAGTTGTTTTATTTTTTATTTATTTTTTAACCTGCCAGTATGTTTATTTTTATGCTAAGCTTTATTACATTTTTGTTGGAATGCAATGGCCTTCCCATGCAACACTGCAACGTGCCTGACTTCGTCCAAACAATGGACAGACCTGTCTCCAGTCACTGCCATTTACTTTATGAATCGGATGCCCCTTTCCCCTCTCATGACCCTGCTCACCCACCCCATACCTCACCCTTAAACAAAGACACGACTGATACTACTCAGCCCCCACAGTGTAGTCCAAACCCCACCTCAGAGTGTGTGTATCAATATACGCTATCATTCAAAGCTTTGGATTGCTTTCAATAATATAAAATAGCAGTTTGGTTGCAGGCCTGTGTTAAATTTGATTTAAAGAAGATGTTAAGATACAGAAGCTGTATATCACTGACAACTATGTTGAGCTGCTAGTGAGCAATGACTGGAAAGAGGAGTGGAATGAGACCCCCTCTGCTGTTAAACCATTCACTCAAAGACAGCCATGTCAAGATCAGACAGACAGTTCAGCTGTAGCTTTGTTGAGGTCTAAATATTGACATACTAAAACAACACAATAAAAGTAACATTTAAACACAACACGTTTCACACTTTTATAGATCTTACACTATTAATGAGCTCATTGTGATGATGAATCCAGTTCACTTCTGGTGTTCTGAAGTTGTCACACACATCATATATATCTATATATATATAATACATGAATGCCATTTAAGTTTTAAATAAATTAATTAATGTATTTTTTGTTAGTCTGTTTGTTTATTTTATCTTTTTGTGCAGCACTTTGGAAACTATTTTAGTTTTTAAAATGTGCCATATAAATAAAGTTGGATTGGATTGGATTGAATTAATAAATAAACAAAGAAATAAAGGGTTCATTTACTGGTAAAATGGGCTAAATTACTTTAGCCTTTATGTTTATGTTTCTCATTTCTCATTAACGTAAACATGTTTCAAAGAACTTATCAAATCACTCATAGTAAATAGATAATGATAAGCTTTAATCTTAATACCAGAAGCCTCAGGGAGAAACAGGAACACATTTGAATGATAGTGTATGTGCGTGCGATTGTGCAGCTCTTGGATCTCTCCATGGTGGTTTTAGTCGGGGCTGGGTGCATTAGCCAAGGGGTCGGGCTGCGATCACTTTCTGGTCTTGGCCTCATGACCCTAAACCTGCTTCTTCTGTCTCAACCGTCCTCTGTGTGTGTGTGTGTGTGTGTGTGTGTGTGTGTGTGTGTGTGTGTGTGTGTGTGTGTGTGTGTGTGTGCCCATGTTGTCTGTCTGTGAATGTCTTAGAGAAAGACTTGTACAGAGCTACACTCAAGGTACACAGAGGACGAAAGAGAGTGTGAGTGTATGACACTGTGTGAGAGAATGTGAGCGAGAAAGACCAAGAATGTCTGTGAATACCCAGCATGCCCCTTGCCTGCTCTTGACCGGTCAGCTGTCGGTCGGCTCTGGTGATTGCCTTGCATGGGTGACAATAAACCAGCGTGTGTTTGATTAACAGGAAGCACCGTATGTGATGTACAAGAAAAACCATATGCATCTGGAAGGCAATGACAAGTATGAAGGCTACTGTGTCGATTTAGCTTCCGAGATAGCCAAACACGTTGGGATTAAATACAGGCTGTCCATAGTCATGGATGGCAAGTACGGTGCCCGCGACCCTGAGACCAAGACTTGGAACGGGATGGTGGGTGAACTAGTGTATGGGGTGAGTACAGCCTCTCTCTTATCTATTTACAGCTCTCTGCTAATCTACTGTCTTTCTTTGACCAGTCAGACGA
Source organism: Brachypetersius gabonensis (assembly GCA_037577145.1). Lineage (NCBI taxonomy): Eukaryota > Metazoa > Chordata > Actinopteri > Characiformes > Alestidae > Brachypetersius > Brachypetersius gabonensis. The sequence continues at coordinate 17,132,798 of JBBJLR010000034.1, forward strand.
GACACTGCGAGCATGTTTTGTAGCTTAGACCGTAGAAGAAAGGTCTGTTCTGAAGATGACTTTAGTTTAGATCCTTTACAAAACTAAATTGCATGATGGAAACTGTCCTGCAGCCACAACTATGCCACAAATCAAAAGAACGTTGGTTTATCAGTTTGTTTTCATTCTGTCAGGCGTGACAACAAATCCGTATGTCTCAATTTTATAAACCGCTGTCTTAACAGCTGTTTAAACGTCCCACTTATTCGTCTTTTTTAGCCTGCTGTTATAATAATCTACATAACTGCTTGAATGTTCCCCTGTTTTAACAGCCCCTAATTTAACTGACTTTCTTTTCATATCCAAAACATTAACGTTTTCACAGAAGCCGCGACTAAGATGTGCTCCTTATTGAATTTGTAATGCTTCTAGGAAAGAATGACATATGAAGAAGGCTATACTCATAATGGCTAATTAAACATCAATTTTCTAACCTACACGGAACAGACTCAAAAGTCAAATAGATGGTAAAGAACCAAAGATAAAAAGACAGATATGTGGATATAGGAGAAAGTACAGCAAGAGTATGCAAATCATGTCACTGAAATTACATTGAATGTAATACAGAATATCCAAATAGTTGCATGCAGGTTTTACCATGTAAAGCAGAAGGTATACTGAAGTCACAATGACCTGGTGAAGTTAAATTTGGAGAATATATGACCTTGCTCCGCCCATGCTATCTATGCTTCACCCATTTTGACAATTGGTAGGTCAAATAAACAGAATTGTAAAATACCATTTGCACAATTGCAAAAGTACAGTTCAGACTCTATTTATTGTGTGTGAATGTGACATTATTGTGAAAAAGGGTTAGCTTGACTTTCCTGATAAAGCCCAAGGCAACAGTGTAGGCGTTGTTTTTTTAGTAAGATTGGTCAGAATGACAAGGACAATGTTGTGGGCAAATACTTACAAATCAATGCTAAAGTTTTCAGCTTGAAAAGATGTTTATTTCTCAAAACTTTGCTTGATATCTCCTGACAGAGTGACCTTTCACGTGCATGCAAAATAAATAATGCATTCTAATTTAGAAGAAAAAACTTAGTAGAATGGGATTTGTACTCACAGCATCGCTCGGAAAGAGCGCGTTTCTTTGGCAGAGCGTGGACGTTTCAATTTAGAGAAACCATTGATGCCAGTTAGCATAACGTCATTCCTTCCACTCATTAGCTGCATTGGCTTTGTTCGCTCCAACTATCCCTGTGCGTTTGACAAAGTGCTCCTGCACTCTAAATGCAGACAAACCCGGGCAAATCATTCTCAATTCTGCAGGTCGACATCCACCGCAGAGGGGCCGTATACAAAATGCATGAGGGTTGCGTTACCTCATCTGTTCAATTTCCTTACCATCAGCCAGAGAGATTGCCTGGTTTTGATGTGCTAACGTTTGGAATTATGCTCAAAATGAGAAAACCTCGTACTCCGGGATGGAGAAGAAGAAAAATATTCCTATTAGGCAACTGTCTGGAATACCTGTGGCGCTATTTCAGTCTGAACCCTCAGGAGTAATGGTTACTTGTGTGGCATGACCTTTTGACCAACATTATTCATTTGATTCTCCGTGCCTTTCAAAGGTTAGACTCACATGCTTGCTTGTATGGCTTTTTTTGTCCCCGGTATTGATTGGCACTCTGAGAACTACATTAGGATGAGATGGTTGTATGACATGTAGCTGTCGGAATGTATCGTTTTGGTTTTTTTTCTTCTATTTTGCCAGCTTGTTTTTTCAGGTTCTTTATTTCTGTTTTGATCACAATAGTCACACAGTGATGTCGTCCACAAATCGATATTTTGGAGCAGAAGCTGTTATTTAAACATTTAAGCTGACTCTTGCCGGCAATGCTGCCTAAACAGCAGTGGATGATTCCTTTCGTCTGTCTCTCTTTCTTCTTTTACAGAGTAGCTGGGCGTTTAAAAAAAACAAAACACGACCGCCCTTAAGCGTTTGTTTTGGCAGAACGACTCAAGCTTGGGGGAGAAAGCTAAGAACATCTCGCGCATAAAGAATAAATAATGCGGATAAAAAACGATCCTCGTCTTAACGTGGTTTGATGGAGTGCTCCTGAGTGGTGGTTCGCGTGGTCCAATTTGACTCTTTGCTGTCTCTTAGAGGAATGCCTCCTATAAGTACCGCCCGCTTTGTACTGGGAGGATGCAGTCATTTATACGCTCGATGTTTGCCATTGTTCGCGTGTGTTTTGTGCATTTTTCAGCCGTGGAGTCAGAAAAGATGATCACATGCAATTATTTATCCAAAGTGCCAGAGGAAGAGATCCGAAGCACGTTTCTGCCTTACCGATAAATCACTTCTGGTAGACGTTTAATTAGCTATTTATATGCAAATGATTCTATGATTTATTGAGACAGTACACCAGAGTCCCACTCACTACTGACTGCGAGATTAAAGGAAATTAATATTTACTGGGGTGGGGGTTTAGAACCACCATTCACCTGCAAATGTCCCCAGACTTTAATCCTGCCCTTATTGCATAACTAATAACGCTTTCTGGAAATCTGGTCTCCCTCGCTGACCTTACGTTCGAATGCCCCAGAGAAAGAGCGGGAACTGCTGCCACTTTCGGCTGTCACACCTCGGAGTCCCCGGCTCCCGTGGCGGCAGTTTGTGATGTACGAGGAGGAAGGTGTTAGGAAAAAGATTTGCAGGCTAAAGCCTCCTCAGCCTGTTCCGGCAGTGGAGGTCAAAGAAAGGAACTCGACGCAAGCTGTTGAATCTCTGTGCTGTAATGTCTGTATATCTGGCAAGAACACGGAGAGAGACATTTTTGGCACATAGCTTAGAAGATGTTCAACGCCGGGTCTCACTCTCGGCCGTTTTCCAGCAAGGTTTGGCAATTTTCCTGCTCAAGCACACCCACTTAAACTGGCAGGTAACAGATGAGTTGAATCAGGTGTGCCTGAGCAGGGAAATGGCTAAACTCTGCTGGACTCCCTCTGCTTCAGGACCTGGGACACCCCTGTCTTAGCATGACTTCAGCCATGCTAGAGTAGCTAGCTGGCACTTCAGGGGTTCTCAGCTCTTTTCATTCCACACTCTAAACAAAAAAAGGCAAAAAACAAAGTGTTACCCCAGCATCAGGGTTTCTTGAGCAGTACCATAGAAAAAACATTATTCCTTTTAGTGTGCAATAAACCCTCAGTTTTACGTGGATCAGCATTCGCAGATTCAGTCTAACCCCCCATTTTCAACAGTTATCTCAGTTTATTTAGTATTAGTAAGCTGTGCTCTGTATAAACATGTGGGTAGAGAGAGTTATTTCAACCTTTCTTTTGTGTACGAGTCTTTATTTTCGCTCGTCGCACGCTGTTAATGCTAACCGCTAATGCTAATGGTTGCATTACATTTTTCTGATTCTGATGATTTATTTACCTTTACATTTACATTTTTTTAAGCGTAATGCATTAAACTGAGTTTAAATTTTTTTTAGCCAAAACACAGCAACACCGTTTTTCATTATAAGCTGGTGCTCTTGGAACGTAACCCCCGTGAAAAGGATTACTGTATTGTTATAATTATAACAGATTTTATAATAAAGATTATTCCATTGCTTTAAGAATGAACTCAAATATTTTATCATTAATATTTAGTAATCACATATTTGAATTTGTTCAACTGAATGTAGGTTGCTGGGTAACCACTAGAGTAATATATGATTATAAGACTAACAGACAAAGGTTTTCCACAGATTCTCCACATTTCTGTGCATGCCAAATAAATCTCGCTTGATATGAACACACTAAATTTAGGCTTTTTAGCAAGTGCAGAGTTGGGCCTTTTGCCAGTCTTCTGTAAACAGCTGCCATTAAAGATCTGTTTGTGGGCGGAGCATGTGCAGGTCAATCAAAGAAAAATAGCACAATGTCACTGCATCCATTACTAAGCCATATAAAAGGTTCGCTGCCAAAAGTCTCCCCTGCCTCCTCCAGAAGCAGAGGTCAGCATAAGGAGCTTGGCTCAAGCCACTGAATCGTTTGTGAAAGCTCAGCTGCCATTTATGCGCTCCGCAGTCAAAACCACTTTTATGCTTTGCACGTCTTTTTCACATGCTCTGAGGCAGTGGTTGTCCTCTTTTTTTTTGAGAAAGCTGCATCTCTGCTGAGCTTTTTTTTTTTTTTTTTTACAGTACACTTATAATAGGTTTTCCAGTGTTAGGCAAATGTACCCTAGGGCAAAGGCAAATCATTTATTTTGAATCTGAATCTCTTCCCTGCTTCTGTTTTGTTCTACCCACATATCAGTGCCAGTGGAAATACTCCATGACCCCATTTGTAGCATTCAAGCAAACACTCTGGGGTAGATTCAACTCACTGAGATGAAACGGGTTATCAAACGCCAAGAAGAGACGAATTTCAAACGTGAACTGTCGCCAATTACGTCTCTTCGTTTTTAATTAGGCCTTTAATTGTATTGTGCGTTATTTGTTGCAGTCCACTGGCCTGAAAAACAGAGTGCTAACAAATGTTGTTGCATGTCCCTTTTCCTAGAGGGCTGATATAGCCGTGGCGCCGTTGACTATAACGCTGGTCCGAGAGGAAGTGATCGACTTTTCGAAGCCTTTCATGAGCTTGGGCATCTCCATTATGATCAAGAAACCTCAGAAGTCCAAGCCAGGCGTGTTCTCCTTCCTGGACCCCTTGGCTTACGAGATCTGGATGTGCATCGTGTTCGCCTACATCGGCGTCAGTGTAGTGCTGTTCCTCGTGAGCCGATTTAGCCCCTACGAGTGGCATCTGGACGAGACGGATGAAGCCAAAGACCCCCAGACTCCTCCTGACCCGCCTAATGACTTTGGGATTTTTAACAGCCTGTGGTTCTCTCTGGGGGCCTTCATGCAGCAGGGCTGTGATATCTCACCAAGGTTGGTGGCCTCATTGTTATTCCATCCCCATCCCTTCGCACTGTACACTCATAAAAGTGCCATCATTCTTTCTGCCTGGACATTTCAGTGTCTTTGCATTTTCCATTTTTAAAAGCCGTTTTTTAGCGCCTGGACACAGTGAGTAATTGCAATTCACTTTTAGGAGTCTTGCTATGACACTGTAAAAAAAAAAAAAATCAATGATCAGTGACTTTTTACGGTCCACATGAAACTGTAATTTGTTTTTCTTGTTCGTTTATTAGCACTGCAAACAAAAAAAAGGTGGAACTGTTTTTTTCTGCAAAGTTTACTAATAACAGATTAAACATTTCTGCTGTATATTAACTGATCATAATCATAAGACTCAAATGAGGGATACTAAATAACAAATAACAAATTTGATCCTGCTAACCTAGAATGTAAACCAACATTTTTTTGTGAATCTATTCAATTACAATTAAAAAGACACTGTAAGCTAAGTATATATGAAATTGGCTGAATCTAGACCAGCTCATAGGCAGGCTTTTAAACCATATAGCCTCATGTAGGCCATGAATGGTAGTCTTGCAAATATTGTATACACTAATGCAGTTCAATGTGAGAGACATAACATTACTATGCATAATGGAACATAGCAATCTAATTTACATTTATGGCATTTATCAGACGCTTTAATCCAAAACGACTTCCATTCCCTAACTCCCTCAGTGGTGGTGTGTTGAATGTAGGATTCGAACCTATGACCTCTTGGTCTAGAGGCAAGAATACCTACCACTAGGCCACCAACACCCCCAATCGAATGTGTGTAGTGAGCTTCTGAACCAAGCTAATGTTATTTTTGCACAATTTTTGCATTGGTGTGAAAAGCAAATACAGCGGTACCTTGACTTACGGGTTTAATTTGTTTGGTGACAGAGCTCTTAACTCAAATTACTTGTAGGTCAAATCATTTTTTTCTATTGAAATGAACTGAAATGCCATTAATCTGTTCCAGACTTCCAGAAAACATTGCATTTTTTGTTTTTAAATAAGAAAAATAAATAATTTTTCTTATTTATAATATAAATTAATAAATTATAAATAATATAAATATTGTATAAAACCACAATACAATAGAACGTACTGCAATAAACTGGTGTTATTCAGTATAATGTCAGAATCAGAATCAGAATCAGAATCGCGTTTATTGGCCAAGTATGTAAGTGAACACATACAAGGAATTTGATTCCGGTAGATGG
>JBBJLR010000034.1:17139054-17152649 GCA_037577145.1 Brachypetersius gabonensis
TGAAAAATATATCTCCACTCTAAATGTGAAACTCCACAGTTAGATGGGGCTCGGTGACCCCTTTCCAACGACCCCTCTCTGTTTCTGGCCATAATTGTGGTGCTATGAGAATAAAAGTGGATCTGTGGAGGTTTGCCTCAGAGCAGAGCAGAATTGTAATTTGAATTACTGTAGAAACTCCTTCAAAACTCATTTCTGGTAGGTTTTCAATGCAGGACTTAAAGCAAGGCACCCTGCACAGCATGTTTTGCGCAGGCACTTAGTCTTACTCTTCTGTAGGTGCTGCAGTGCACCAGAAAAGACCAGAAACTACTTTTTTTAAAAAGCCTAATACAAAATCCATTAGAATAACGCATTAGCATCAAGAGACTTTAAGCAATTAATGTTTCATTAATGTCTCAAGCAATTAATGTGTCGTTGTTGTTGTGAAAAAGTAAATGCCGTGTACGTCGCATTACAGAGGGGCATAAAATAGCAGCAGATATTGGGTACAGATTAGCCAAGCAGGATGCAACTTCCTATTGAAGTCATGCTGCAGTCTCACCATCCCCGAGTGGCCGGTGTCCGGGTTGTATTATATTGTTGCCATGTTGGACTGTGATGTTTTTGCTGAGAACACCTGGCTACAGGGCAGTTTTCTTTCTTGTACAATGCTCTACAATGTTGTCAGCCCCTCTAAAGACCATGTTGACATTTTAATCTTAAATCCAGTAATTACACTGCATCAGTCCGTAAAAGTTTGACATTTATGTATTTCACAAACCTGCAAGACTGACAGAAAGCTGCCGTCATGCGAGCCCGAAGGCGTCGGCTCGCACTTGTAAACCTCCACCTGGAAACAAGTCTCTGTTCGCTTAGCTGAGAAATAGGAAACTAATTGCACCTCGTATATTCTGATGCTGGGATTATAACGTCAACGGACAATAAAAAGGCCGATTTTAGAGGGTGCCGTTTCTAAAAGCACTTTATCAATATGAGCTGTTTAATTAATGACCTTAAGAGCTCCTCGCAGAACAGAGGAGCAGAAGCCCAGATAAAAAATGCACTTTGACACTTGGGCGTAATTCTGAATTTTGCTGTGAAATACATTAAGAGCCTTTTTCTTTCTTAACAAAAGAACTGTCATGGAAATTATTACTTTTTCATGAGGTTCACTTCTGGGGATCATTGGTTTATTTGCCAAAAACAAACATGTTTCATTTTTACAGAACCTATTTTCCAGTAATCGCTTTTCGAGGGGTTTTCGCTCCAAAAGCACCCGCATGTAAAAAAAACCCCGCGTTGTGTTTTGGTAAAAAAATGACTTTTTATAGTGTAAACCCTAAATATGTCCCCAAATCTGCTCCCAGAACATTTTAATTTCATTTTAAACTCAGTTTACTGCATTACCCTTAAATGAATGAAATGAGAAAACTTTATTGCTTAAAAAAAGGTTAGCATTAGCAGTTAGCATTAGCAGCATGCAAAGGCTCGTACACAAAAGAAAGGTTGAAATAACTCTCTCTACCCACATGTTTAGACAGAGCTTACTAATACTGAATAAAATGAGATAATTTATTATCTCGGGGGGGTTGGCGTTAAAACACTAAAATACGAGACACGGAGATGTCATGCTTCTTTTTATGGCGGGTGACAACTTTTTAGTGTATTACTGCCACCGCTGGGCTGGTGGCGGTAATATAGTTTGGTTCTCAGAAAAATTAGACTGAATCCACGAATGCTAGTTGAAACGTGCAACATCAGTGTAAGTAGATGGCTGATTAGGCATACATCTCTAAATGCTTTCAATTATTATTATTATGGTTATTATTATTATTATTGATATCTTTAACAACATACAAACTCTACTGAAAATTGATTTTCCATGATAAGGACCCTTTAAATGTATTTCAGTTGTAAAATGTTCATAACATCGTTTTTTTTAACTCACAGTTGGTTCATAGTTTTGACGACAAAAGGCAATAAAAAAAACCCCCACAAATTAGTTGGATCACATTCTTCAGTGAATAGGACAAAAGATACACTGTTAAATTAAACGCTAGCATTAGGAAACTTGCGGTTACACATTAATATACTAATACTAAGGAGTTAAATCTGCATGCAAAGGTGTTTCTGGCCTACACCGTCAGGCACAGGGCAGCATATGGGTCATTTAAGGCATTCTGCAAAACTGAAAGATGAGCTAAAACTCCTACTGATTATATATAGACTATTTTAAAAACCCCCAGCTGTCACACATGCATCTCTCTGACACTGAAACGTCTTTCCTCATAATGATCTGTCACCAGCTTTCCATTTGACTTTCTGATCCATTTCTCAATCTCAAGATTGTTCAGGCTTAGCTCAGAGTAGGTAGGTCAGAGCTGTGAAATAGTCCTCTATTTTTTGCCTGCATGCACACGCCAGAAATATTTTAACACCAGATTAGTGGTGATAAATGCACATGGATCTGTTTTGTAAGACAAAATTCTAAAATTAGTAAAGTCTTGTGACATTGCTTGCTCCGTGTGTCATCTCCTACTGTGTATATCCTCCTGAGACCCGGCCCATTCATTTCTGTCCTTTAAAGTGGACATTTTGTCCACCTGTATCTTCCTTAAGTATCTGGAGATCCCCATCAAGCCCTATAGTGTTCTGGAGAGGAGATCCTGGGCTCCAGTGATGCTCCTGTGAGGGTTTGCATGCTGGAACAAGGACTGCAATGGCAGGACATTCATGAGGAGCAGCAAATGCAAGACGTTCCTCTGCAGAACCAAAAAGAAAACCAGGACTATCACAGCTAAACTATCCAGAGGAGGTTCTAGGACTAATAATTCACTGCTGAACTAAAACACAAGTTTTGTTGTCCTTGCAAGCAACAAGCAACAGAAGAGAGACACATAATTTTATTGTTTTGATCAAATTGAAAGTGTTCTTGGGTTCTGCTCTACAGTGGACATGCTGGGGAATTAAAATATACTCAAAGAAATTTAAATATATATATATATTATTTCATAGACTTTTACTGTACATAGTACTTTAATTTTTCATTATATTGTTTTTGTGTTGTGTTATTAATTATATTATTATGATACTGCATTATAATATTACATTAACAATTATTTATGGCTATTTTAATGTGGTCAAACTGTCATGTATTTATATGGTGTGTGTGTGTGTGTGTTTGTGTGTCTGTGCCAGGTCCTTATCGGGCAGAATAGTGGGAGGCGTCTGGTGGTTCTTCACCCTCATCATCATCTCGTCCTACACGGCTAACCTGGCTGCCTTCCTCACAGTGGAGAGAATGGTCTCGCCCATTGAGAGCGCCGAAGATCTAGCAAAGCAAACAGAGATTGCATATGGAACGCTGGACTCAGGCTCCACCAAAGAGTTCTTTAGGGTGAGTCCCGTGTACATCTCGCGCTTATAGCGTTTATTTCTGAATACAAAAGTCCTTTAAGGATCTCCTTTATTAGTAAATGGTTAGATAGTCACAGAGAGAGTGGTTGGTAGAAGAAATGGTCTGAGATAAATTCTGAAGTTCTCCCTTTTATACTGTTATCCAGGAGGCCTCTTGCTCCTAAGCAGTGAATTGTATCTACTCTGTTGTTACATTTTTAACGACTCTCACATGCCAAGTGGGAGTTGCGACACTTGGGAGGACAATCGAATGTTTTAGGGAACTGAGGTCACAGGTAGACATGCGGTTAGAGGCCTAAGGCCATTACACAGATGTGCAATTCCATATAAAATGCACATTATACATAAGTTCAATAGAAGTGCAGTCATGAGTTAAACATGAGGGCCAGTCATGGGATTATAATACACAAAGGACAAACATTTCCAGTACAGTTTCCATGTATGGTCGTCTCCTGGGCTGAGATATATCTGTGCAATGAGCTTAACCTCTAAAGCCCAAGGGTGTTATTACTCGCAGGATCATATTAAAAATGAACACGTACGGTGTGAAATCACGGTTGCGTAACACCCTTGCTGTTTTTCCGCCTGTGGTCATCTTCACACCATAACTGAATTACTCTTATTCTGACTGAGTGAAGAATTTTAGCAACAGTAAAAAGGTGCACTTGAATTAACTTGAGCAGCATTGAACGTGCATTTAGTCTGATACTTACAGAGGGTATGATCCACACCCTTTACTTAATACACACCCAGTTTGTGACTCAAAATACAAGTGTATCCTTCTCATGTAGGTTCATGCCAGTATCCTCCCTTTCAATGATGAACACAATAGTGACACTACCTAGGGCTGGCCTATTCAACTAGCAGCCCTTAGGAATTTGGTATGGTCGCAAGACTGGCAGTAAATCAGTGTGTGATTCGTGTGATATAATAAAATTATAGGTTTTGGATCATGATTGGCTGGTCGTCCCCCTTTCTGCAAGTTTGGTGATCCGCTGTGTTGTATAAAATTAGCCAATCCGAGCACAGAAGTTTTTATATTATCAGCCAATCGCAGCTGAAAGAGGCGGGATTTGTCAGAAAATGGGTGTGTTTAAAAAAAGCGGAGCAGAGCTGGCAGTAATGAAAGAGAATCCAGTCACACACACACACACACACACACACACATACTCACACACACAGCGAGGGGAGAATATCTGTAGTTCTGGCTCGGTGATGCATTTACTCTAATTACTTTAACGGTCAAAGTTCTTGTTAGAACCAGACAGCGTTAAAACGGCTATGTTTGACGGTTAAAGCTGTGTTTGTGCTGGACTGGCCTCCGGGCATACTGGGCCAGTGGTACATTTGGGCCAGCACGGAATCTCGTTAGCCCGCCCCCCTCCATCCAGATAAACGGGCCCTGGGGACGACTGCCTGGACAGCACAAATTCTGTGGCCCCCGAACCCCCAGTAACTTTCATATCCGGCCCACTTGCTATTGAAGTTGAGTAGCCCTGTCCTAGGTGCTTATAACTCCACCTTGTGGACAGAATTCTCACTGCATGAGTGGACATGCGAGATTTGATTACATGTAAAAGTAATTTTTTCCGAAATTAAGTGTGCAGAAAACATACTGGATATGTAAATAATAAAATGTGTTCTCCCTTTAGATGACCTCTTTTTGTTCCCTAAAAGAGTACGATTTGTCTTCTTAGGTTTGAAATGTTTGAATATTTGACTTAAAAAAAAAATAAAACAACAAATACAAAAATCAGATCACGTTACTTTTATGCAGTAATCCTTGATTTTATCTTATTACAGGTGACAATAATAATTAAACATTTAGCTTAAAACCACCTTTTACACCTCTCAAGATCACTTTACAGACGTTATCTAGAAATAAAAAAATTAAGGTTAAAGAATAGATACATTAAATGAAAAAGAGCTTATACAAATAAATTCTATTATGAAGAAACGTTTTAAGTCCCTTTTTAAAGCAGACAGTGGATTGTGTCAGATGTTCAGGCGTTCCACATTGGGGATCTTAAGCGCAGTTAAGGTCACATATTTTAAAAAACCCTACAAACCCTGTTGATGTGGGCCCACACTTCAGTTCTTCAGTCGTAACTACTTACCTTTTAATGCCATATGAGTTGGTGGTTGACTCTTAATAGATACTAAATAAGAAATCTTGTTAAGTGAATGATAGGCTCAGAGAGTAAACGTTTGGGTAGATGTTCAATTGGATGAGAATAACACCCAAAGCTTTGAGTTTTATGGACTGTCCGGAAACAATGGACCACGCATTCCGTCATTCAGATGTTTAATAATACTGCAGTATCCTTCCCCATCACCGCTGACTTTCTCATTAGTGGGCTGCAGTTGTTTCTGCCAGCGGTGTCAATGAGTTCAGATTGTGCTTTTTGATGGTTCTGGTCATTAAACCAGCGTGGAGTTTTACAGCAGGTGCTGTATACAGCTATGAGTGAGCTGGGTTTGTCAGTGTGAGGAGAGTAATGGCAGGGAGGCGTCTTCTCGAGGTGATAAAGCAGCCTAATCAGAGTGCGCGGCTCATTCTTCCATCCGAAGAGGTCAACTCACCAAATATAATTAGTTGCTTTCCCTGGGCCGGCAAATTGGACGTGATGAAAAGAGGCCCCGAGGGTCAAACAGCGCACTTGAAAGACGGGGAGATGAAGTAAGCAATGTGGCTGCAGGCTCTGTGGGACGGGCGTTGCAATTAAGGCTGAAATTAACTATTGGCGATGTTTATACGAGAGGCGAAACGGATTTCGGAGCTACTTTTTAGCGTTAATCAATGCACCTTGTCTTTGCAATATATTATAGCTCATGGATATTACAGCGATCGGTAAGGGCACCATGATTACATTAGAAAGGCCAGGTCCTTCTAAAGCTGTTTTAGATGAGAATGCATGTCCTGAGTACGTTCTTCTCCTTTTTCTACCACATTCACCATAGGCTGAGGTACTACAAATACTACATAAAGTATGAATACATTTTAAACTAACCATCTGAGGTTTCTTACATTTTAATTTGTACTACATGGGACATGGATGCAGGTGAAACAAAAGTTTGAACCCAGTGTTGGAACCTGGACATTTCTGAATTATTACTATGCAATATTATCCATTTGTCAAATATAGTTATAAGCCAGAGGCAGGTGCATGACAGCAATTTTATTACAGGTCACGGTACCATTAGACATGAGGTGAAGTATAGTAAAAATGGCAGACAACATAATATATAACAACTAAATAATGTATTATTATAATTAATAAAACATTGGCTAACAGTTCTTTCACCAAGACTATGCTGTTGTTGCCAAGCATCCATGGATTCCTGAATTCACTCTGTATAGCATAAACTTGCCTCATAATAACCTTATAATACTGCAGGGCTTCTTATAAGATGTTTTACTCAACAAACTACCTCAGCAATGACTCTGTATATTCTTTGTAGTGCCTTTATGTGATTTCCTGTCTTGTATTAGCACCAAGCCTCTGCTGTGGTACATCTCTTTTCCCACATCGAAGCCAAATCTCAAAAGGCTTCCCTACATAATGCACTATGTAGAAATTAAAATATTGGCTTGTGCTTCAAAATAGGCTATTGGGATTCAGCCACATGTGCACAATTGTGAATAAATAATGCACTATTTAGATGTAGATACCTTAGAGAGCTGGGAGGGATAGTCAGCCTAGGCTTAATGCTACAGATCTAAAGCATGCAGGACATTAGAGTGACATTTATATTGCCGTTTTGCAATGAATCACATAATACTTTAACTTAAAGCCAACTGTATTAATGGAGGAGCTGCTTAGCCTGTTAGCTATCTTTAACTGATGAGCTGATCAGCTTAGTTAAAGGGGACATATTATGCAAAACGCACTTTTTTTAGAAACAAATTATAAAAGGTCTATGGGCTACAACACATGTTCATGAAGTTCTTTGCACAAAATCACTCTCACATAAAGAGATTCACCAGCTTTATTTACAGCTAGATTCACCCTTTTAAAATGAGCCGTCTGGAAATTTGCATAGAACCGCCCCTCATCTGTCGTGCTCCGCCCACTAGATTAGTTGAACATATAGGGCTGGATTGCGCCTCTGTTTTCTACCTTTTTCATGTGTATTAAGTGTCCCAATACTTTTGTGCAACTAGTGTATCTCTCACTCTTTCTTTCTCCCTCCTTTCCTTCCTTCAGCCTGGTCACCATACAGGCTAGAATCACTGTCTCAGATTGAAAGAAAGAAAGACTGTCACTGGTGTTAAGAACGTGGGTTCTATTATGCAAAATCCAGAATTTAAAAGCGCAGCTTAAGTATGGGATGGGTGGGGGCGTGGCCAGCAACAGCTTATTTGCATGAAAGTGAAAGAGGCCTTAAACGGCTCATTTTAAAAAGCGACTGTAATTGTGGAGAATAAAGCCAGTGAATTTCTTTATGTGAGAGTGATTCTGTGCAAAGAACTTCATGAACATGTTTAATAGACCTTCTATAACTAAAGTGAGTTTTGCATAATATGTCCCCTTAAGAAAATAAGCTGTTTGCACCCAGTTTGACCAAAAAGATTTTTTAGTTATTTGTCACATTAATACAGAATTCCACTGTTGTGAGGCACACATGGGTGTGTGTGTATAACATTTTCTATGGTTTACACCTTATCATACAAGAAAGCAAGTCCATTTTCATGAGGCTGAAGGACCTAAAAGAACAGACATGCATTTTTTACCGTAAGTTATTGCAGGGGCTCTAATGGAACCGGGACACACTGAGAAGCAAATGGAAACAAAGGGAACTGCACTGTGTTCGGCCTCCTCCATCAGTTCCAGGCTATGTCTGCTTGCTAGCTGCAGAGTAGCTCAGCTAAGCTCCATCAATTACAGGTTTTGCTCGGCGGCAAGTTTTTGATGTCATTAAAGGTTTAGAGCGAGACAACTGAGAGGTGGTTAGGGACTCGCCCGTCTCCCATATTCTATATAATGAGTGTCCTACTTACACTCTGAAGCGCTCAAATCTGAAATGACATGTGTGAACTGCTATTCCAGGGGACTTTTAATTAAAACTGCAGAGGGCTGACAAGGAAAAAAATACTGATTAATGGGGGGCTCGAGTTCTATTGCCGATCTGGTTTTCAGGAGCTACAATCGGGTTTAATTAGACCCGCATGGCAGAAAGCAGCTGGAAGTTTCAAACATCGGAGCACGACATATGCCATCATCTTTGACACAGTCCCCCAGATTACTTATTCATGTTTTTACCCCTCCTCTAGAATCATCTCTCATGAAGAAAGTTGCACCAAACTCATCGATGTGTGCAATAAACTCGTGGGCTTTTAGGGCGAGAGCCAATGTTCTGGAGCGAGTGAGGGACTCTGATGCACGCACTGTTATTTCTACATGTGTAGGCTTGCTGGGATCTGCATTACTTACTTCCCTGCCTTGATCTTTTATAGATACACGTGGGCTGCACTTCAAACGCTGTGGGAAAAGAAAAAAAAACAAAAACCACAAGATCTCGCTTAATTAGAGGCAACAAAGCCTTGACCTCTTTTTTTTTTTTTTGGTTATTATTTCTCCTGTGACAATAGGTGTGTTTAATGTGAAATCGAATATGTAAACACAAGTCTGAGTCAACGGTGGGAGATAATTACGCGTGCCACTCCGGGCTTCGCTCATTATTGAGTAAGGCGACGGCAAGTTGAATCTACTTAGGAGCCGCACACGTGATAAACATGAAGGATGGAATTCATTTTCAAGAAGATACGGCGTATGAATTTTTTAATATCAGGATTATACCTGTGTGCACGACACGCAGATCTAAGCGGTGACGAATGAAAGCATATTTCCATGTTATCCTGAGCATTTAGCTGGATTACAGCCCTTGCTGTCACATCGAAGTGGCAATTTCCTGCCTTCGGAAAAGGCCACGGATCACAGTGCAGCCGCAGAACGCAGAAAATGCTGCAGTCGACATTATTTTCAATCTCAGTTTCCATTTAGGCAGCCCGAGGAAACGTGCGGCAAAAAAAGGAGCGTTGAAACTGAGAGGATGATATTTGGTGAAGGAGAGAACAAAAGAAAAAAAGTCTTGATTCTTGATCAATCTCAAGGCACCTACATCTGTCTCTCTAGCAAAGTGCACCAGCTGGTTCGGGACGCCCCCCATGGTGCATCCCGTAAAAACACCACAGGAATGCTCAGCACCCGCCTACACACAGGCTGCAACTGCCTCACACCCACTCAAACATCGCATGAGCGCTGTCCGTCCACTGCTGTATTCGTATTGTTTTCCCCTAATGTCTGTTTCTAAGGTTTGCTACAATTCATTTTTATATGACTGTTTTCTGAACCTTTCACTCTCCCCTTGATTGGCTTTATTACTGATATACGGGTCCTGGTCTTGTGTGTGTGAGTGTGTGTGTGTGTGTGTGGTGTTTGCATGTTCTCCTCATTGTGGCGTGGGTTTCCTCCTGGTTCTCTGGGTTTCTCCCACAGTACAAAGACTTGGGCATCAGGTTAACTGGGGATTCTGGATTGGCCGTAGGTGTGAGTGTGTGAGCGAATGATATGTGTGTGTGGGGGGGCGGGGCTAAGGTGGGCTGGAGTCCCTGCCTCACGCCTGTAGGCAGAAGACTGTTTGCAGTAACAACTCTCTTTATTTGGTGTGAATTAGTGATCATATGCCAACATGGAAGCATGGGGCTAAAATTATACTAAAATGAAAGTGCACATATTATCAAAATCTACACTATTAAAGGTAACAATAAATGTTACAGTAAACAAAAGAGAAAGAATTTCTTCATAATAATGCTTTTGTCGCTATGCATGAGAACACATTCAATGAACAAATCTACCTTTTCGTCTTAAGTTTCGTCTTAATGTTGCAAAAAAAAAGTGCAGTTAGTGCCTAAAACTCTATTTGCATTAATTGATCTTCCAGTTTTCATTTCCTTGACAAGATCTTGCAGCCAAAATTCACTTAAAATGTATCATGCACGGGACTGCATGATACAAGTCCTTTATTATTTTTTAAATCTTCCATATGTAATTGAGAACAAGTATTCAGTTTCAGCGATGTGCATGCGAACAACACATATTCCACGGTATTTAATAATGCAACAGACAGTTTTTTCCTGCTTTGGAGTAATGTGTTCATGGTTGTGATGTCACAACCAAGTTGAACTACAACAGATGCATGTATTGACTGCATAGACTTCGGAGTAGGTGATAGGTCCCAACAAACTCTTGTATTTCAAAACAAAAGCATATTTGGGGGATATTTGTTTTGCAGCGTTATAAACAGGCCCTTTAATATGAACACTGGCTGTAAGGATATATGCTGCATTGTCTATTTATTGTTTATTTATTAACCTTTTCCATTCAATCTTAGAATGCACTATTATTTTAAAGTAGTCATGATGTGACAACACGTCATTCGTACTATAAATCATTTCATTCTTTTAGGCCGACTGAATGGTAAATGAATGTCGAACAGAATGTCGATGGATCATCTCAGAGTCCGAATCTACTGATACAGCCTGTCAGAACGGGAGTCAGCGCGGCCTTTATTGCATTCTACCTCGCATGAAAATCAATTTCACATTCGAGCAATTGTGATGCAAGGACACCGTGGTGCATAGATTACACAGTACAATATGTCGCCCTATAAATTTAAATGCTGTTTGCTCATTGTTGATCTGGAAGGCCTTCGGGGGGACGTGCCTGGCTCTAAACTTCCATGCAGGGTGATAAGCGAGCCGAGAATGACGGCGAGTGATATCAAGTTAATAAATAAAGCAAAGGAGCCCACACATCAAAACGGCCGTCCCTGGGCCCCTGTTCGTACCTGTTTTTGGTGGTTAAAGGCCGTTCTTTTTACAGCTGAGATTAGAGGCCCTTTGCAGGAAGAGGAAAACCTGACAAAAGCAATGACAGGCTTGTCTGAAGTTGAAATAACCTTCAACAAGAAGCCCTGTCTCCGCCGAGGCCCCTGTCTAACTCCTGCTGAACTGTAGCCGGAGAGAGAGAGAGAGAGAAAAAGCGAGAGAGAGAAAAAGACAGGGAGGACCCAACTTGCAGGATTGAAGCATCCAGACTCAAACCTTTTGGTATTCGAGGCATAAGGCACATCAATGCCAGAGTAAGGCCTTCTTCTAGCCCCTTTGAACTGTGGAATCATCCCGTAACCATAACGATATAAAAGAAGAATACCTTCAACAGGAGGTAGTCAACAGTACTGAAGACTAGAAGGTGCTTGTGAACTGCTTGGTGCTTGAAGAAGAAAGCATGGAAGGTAGCCAGAGAAGTAGGGTAGGACCTAAAGGAAGGAGGAGGAAGGAGGGAGAGCAGGGTATGATGAAAGCCACCTGCAATAAAGGGGGGATGAACTTGTCGAGGGGTTTTGGGAGGCCATTGAGGCCCTGCTTTAGAGACGCAGCCTAACTCAAAAGTCGATACAGATTAACAGGGTGTTAGTGTTAAGGAGGGGGCTTTATTTTGACTTGAGGCTTAAATTATTTGTCCTTCTCTGCCTGTTTCCTCCATTGCATTCATTCGCTCCCGCTGCGGCCCACATGAGCCATGGTCAGGAGGAACTGTAATGTAACTTAAAGAGCTGTATTTCAATTTTTGAGCACATCCTTGCTATCAATTATGTATTCGTTTTAGCACATTTCCATATGCATACATTTTACATTCGACTACGCCCCCACACCAAATTCCTCTGAAACTGTCCTCCAGCACAGACTTTTTAAATTTGTATGCGCAGCACAGCAAGTCTCAGCTCACAAGCGCTTTGTGAGATATCATTTAAAAACAAAAATCGAACAAAATAGATAAATAAATAAATGACAGCTAACAGGAATCCCTTTCGCATTCAAGCATCTTTCAATGGTGTAGGAAGAGAATTCTAAAATATATTGAAAAATTTTAAGTTGTACATAATCCAAGAGTCCAAAGATGCTAATATTTCAAATATGATCAAACGTGCCAAATATGTAAAAGACTATTAGCTCGTGCCATTGTGGTTGTTTAAAATCCTCTTGTATGTAAAGGTTAAAGCATTTAACAGTGTATTCCCTCTTGGCTTGTGGATGTGGCGTTCCTAACAGAAGACATCCGAAATCAATTCAAGATTGATTTCAGAAAGTCTGAATATACTCTTAATACACGCACACACAGACAACCCGCCCCCCCACCCCTCACACACACACACACACACACACACACACACACACACACACACATACACACATTTTGTATAGAATTTATACATTTTCGCTTCACAACTCAGGGTTACTGGTGCGGCTTTATATTGATCTTGGAAGCAGTATGTACAGTCCCAGACATCTCACAAATTCTGCTTCCTCCCAAACCGACCTTTTCGTGCAGCATCACGAAATACAATTGAATCAAAATACGCACTGCAGTCACGATTTAGGGCTTTTTTTAGTGCTAGGTCAATGTTTCACTACCCTGTATTTTAACACGAAGTGCAAAACACTGCCAGTATCAGCGGTAACTAGTGACTGTTAGGGTTATGTTTAGGGTTAAGATTAAGGTTAGTGTTAAGGTTAGGTTAAGGTAAGGATTAGGTTTAGGGTTTAAGGTTAAGGTTGGGCTTAGGGTTAGGGTTAAGGTTATAGTTATTGTTAAGGTTAAAGTTAGGTTTAGGGTTAAGGTTAGGTTAAGGTTAAGGTTAGGTTTAATATTAAAGGTAGGTTTAGGGTTAAGGTTAGGTTAAGCTTAAGGTTAGATTTAGTATTAAAGTTAGGGTTAAGGTTAGGGTCAAGGTTAGGGTTAAGGATAGGTTTAAGATTAGGGTTAGGTTTACGATTAGGGTTAGGGTTAAGGTTAGATTAGATTAGATTAGATTAGATTCAACTTTATTGTCGTTACACACGTACAAGTACAAGGCAACGAAATGCAGTTTAGGTCTAACCAGAAGTGCAATAAGCAGCATTTACAGGATAAAGGTATGAGTTATAAGTGCACATAAGGTTATATTTACAAGAAGAAACTGGATAATATTTCCAGATGAATGTACAGTAATATAAACATAATGTACATTTTGTATTAACTATAATCAGGAAGATGAACAAGTTGAATTAAAAGCAGATGAACAATTTTACAGGTTGCTATAGTAATCATAAATATGCAATAGTTATGGACAAGATTTACAGGATGTTATCT
>JBBJLR010000034.1:17169428-17181928 GCA_037577145.1 Brachypetersius gabonensis
AAATATATATCTATTCCATTATTTGCAGTTGATTACCTATGATTGTATTATTGCTCTCTTCTTTTACAACTCTCCTCAGCTTGAACAAAATATTACTGGTAATTTTTGTTTGCCTGTCAGTCAATAGAGGGTTCCAGCTTAGATTGGATGTCCCAGGTGATAAGATTGTCTGTGTCATAAACCAATGCATTTTCCTCTGCTTCTATAGATCAGCAGGTTGTATCTTCAGAAACCTGCCTGTTCTGCTGTTAACAGTGTATGCCGATTACTCAAAGCGATATGGGTAGGTCCTGGCACCTTAGCGTAGCTCTGCTGGATAGAAGGTAATAGTATGCCTGCCAGTGTGTGTTGTTGAAAAATGGCCAGGAGTCCTGCTTTATCGCTTTGTAAAGTATGAAGTAGATAAGACTTGAATAACATAAAATAACATAATATAATGTTATTTATGTTATTTCCCACGTGAAGAACTCCTGTAAACCTTGCAGTATTGAAACTCAGTGAACAAGGCATCTTAGCCAAGCTGAAAAACAAATGGTGGTACGATAAGGGTGAATGTGGGACCAAGGACTCTGGAAGTAAGGTCAGTCGCTGCAGGTCTTTTGTACTGATTCCAAATTGCATTTTGACGTATTTGTTCACATGCAAAGAAAAGAACAGATATTTCTCTTCATTTCATTAACTGTCAAAGTTTTAAAAGTTTTAAAAAAGCCACGTTTAAGAAATTAACTCAAGTGGCCTAAAGTTTTGCACAGTTCCCCATGTGAAGTATCACTATTAATGTATTTTCTTCATTTCTTTATGCATTTCTTTTGTGAAACACGTAATGATAAATCAGATAAATCATACTGAGTGGGGAATTAGTAAAAGTGCAAGAGACAAAGACTCTACTTTTTTTAAAAAGTGTTATTCTTTGCTTATCTCTTCCATTTGACATCCATGACACGACGAACATTATGCTGCTGTTTCTATTTACCAAACTTTTAATTAAAATTTTGATTTATTAGCGTTCTTACTTATTTGCATGAAACGTGTCTATTAGATTGTTTATCTTCTTGTGTTGTGAACCAGACAACAAAACTTCTCATTGTGTCAGACTGCTTCGATCTAAATTGCTCCGGCCGTCCTGAGAACAGTCGTCGCTTTCTTTTTTTTGCTACTTTCTATCGTCCTCGTTGTCGAAACAGAAATGCCACGATGGGCCTTTTGTTTGCGCACCACAAGAAGTTAAAGAATATAATAAGCCGCTGTGTTAACCCTCTGAGAGTCCCGCTAGGTAGCCATCCACTGAGGAGGTCCACGGATAAAGCAGCCACTAAAAATGCCTATTTTCAAGGCGTTCTCGGCTCATAGGGTTAAATTGCAAATGGTATAAACTCTTATGAACAAATTTTTAATGAATAAGTTTGGGAGGTAAGCAGCAGCAGAATGGTTGAAGCCAATTCTCAAAATAAGTTTTTTTTTTTTTTTTTTGCTGTAGTAAATTATATATCAAAATATGAATTTGACTGTTAGAGGAGGTCTTTTTTTGAATGTAGACACTTTTTAAGGGGAAGGGGTTGAAGTCAGAGGTCGGACCTGTATGTAACTGACCAGCTTCCTCAAACACATGAAGAAGCCATTCAGAGTAGGTCAGGATTGTCTAGGGCTTATTGTTTTTTTCTACATTCACCAGTTATGCTTTCTGTTGTATTGACTTATTGGCTTCCTGCTGGACGCCTGATCGACCTACAACCATTCTGGAGGTCCTCAAGCGTCCTGTTGGTTGTAGGGAGACCAGATCACTAAGTCAGGTTTAGCTGGTTTTAGCTCATTTCTCCAAGGTTTGCTCCCATTGGGAGAAGCACCAGTGGAGTCTTAACTGTGTCAAAATGCCAGAAGTCCTGCTTGATCTTTGTACCAGAGATGATTTAGGCTGTAGGTTATGCTATAGGGTTGTTTTTATTGCTGTCAAATGCCCACCACTGCAAATGTTACTAACTGTCTTCCTCGCTTCTCTTAGGACAAGACAAGCGCTCTGAGCCTGAGCAATGTAGCCGGAGTCTTCTATATTCTGGTTGGCGGGCTGGGCCTGGCCATGATGGTGGCTTTAATAGAGTTCTGTTACAAGTCACGCGCTGAAGCCAAAAGGCTGAAACTCGAAAAGAATGCCCAAAACTTTAAGCCCACGCCGCCAACCAACACTCAGAACTTTGCCACATACCGAGAAGGCTACAATGTGTACGGGACAGAGAGCGTTAAGATCTAGGGGTACGGATCCAAGCAGTCCTTTCCTTCACCATTTTAGTGTCTGTGTTTGTCCTGACTCCATTGTGGATGTCCCGCCCGATCACACTGTAAGTGTCCATTTGTGTGCGTCCCATTTAAACGCCATCACCACGAGCGCCTATACGAACGGACCTATGGCAGAAACATATAGGGTTTTTATTCAAAGCGCTGCCAATCCTCTTTATGACGTCGCTGCTGAGCTGCTCATCAGCTTGGCACCTATTTTCAAACCATTGCATCAGAAATTGCACCATGTCGGGGCAACATGTCCACTTAAATGGTGTTTGTATTCTGAGAAGGAACCGTGTAAATTTATAACCGAACCCTTGAGCTGCGGGGATCTAAGCTGTTCCACTTTAACGTTTTGGAATGGGCTATAAATAAACTTCAGAACTATTTGACAAAGAAGACCGGAGACTGACTTTAAGAGCATACATTATTTATTTGAAGTAGTCTACTATAACAGGTAAGTTTGAAATAGTGTGAAACTGCAAAGACTCTGTCGAGGCAGTAAGACAAACAACATGCTTTGGCTGAAATTAGACCATTGTTCATGTTTGCCTTTGTTTCACGACTGTATCACTGTCTCTTGTGTTTCTTATGTTGTAGCTTTCCATTGCTTATGCTGAATAATGTAGAACTGCCTTAAAGAAGCCTTTCATGCCTAGAAAGCATGACTCAAAAAGTACACAAATGCATTATTATTTATTGAAAAAAATAATAATTTGATGAAACACAAACGTTTTTAATTTAATCATTCAGCCCATTTAATTGGTTAATTGATATTATGTCTCACGGCAATACAGTAGAAGCCACATTCAAAACTAGCTAGTCACCTAGCTCACTACTTTTTGCTAGATAGCTAAGTATTAGCTTTAGCAGATTGCTAACTAGCTGACATACAGTCTGTCAGGTATATTATTGGTGTTAAAAATGCATATTTTTAGACAAACCATACATTATCACAGGAAAAATGTTCTATTCTTGCTGGGGCAGATGATGTCTGAAGCAAATTCCGAAAGGCAGTTGATATGAGATGTAAGGAAAATGCTTGTCCAGAGATGTGAAATGTTTAGACAAAGAAAAAAGAATCGATTTTTTAGTTTTTTGATCATTTTTGATCTTCTTTACAAAGACAAAAACCTCGGAACAATTATTGAATAAACAAAGAAAAATATTTTGCACAATCCTGAAGTAAACAATGGACCCTTTTTGCGAAGACTAATTATATGTATTTATTTATTTTTTATTTTTTAACACAAAAACTATGTTCTTGACCATTGTTTAATTTCTACAACGTCAAGAAATAAAATATTTTAACTGGTGGTTAATCTTTTTTTGACCTTCATAACAAAGACAAGGATTTTTAAGGAAAAAATACCTGTTCAGTTCATGCATTGTAGGTTTAAGCTCCTTTATTTGTAAGAGTGTACACCAATAAAAAAGAAGATTGAGACTCTTTAAGACAAACTAGGACCCGCTGTGTCTTTATATGTCCCCTAATACGTCTCCTCTGTCTCAGCGCAGGTGCAATGCGTCCCGCATTGAAGATTGTGACAAGAAAACCTTAAAAGCGATGGCTGGATCTTTAGGAGGGACCACCCTCTACTAGCCCCACCCACCCACCCACACTTCCCGCCCACTCCATCCACATCCACTCAGACCATCCTGGCCGCTGGACAAGGCATGGTTATGCGAGAGAGTGGCAGGAGCGGACCTGTCATTGGGCAGAATCTGGATGCGTTTCCTTCAGTGCCTTACGGAACATTCTGAGAACCATTCGAATGCAAGCTAGTCACAGTGACATCTCCATCGCTCCGATTCCACACCTAACGCGAAAGAATGCCATTGTCATCTGTGAATAAACTCTTGAACCTCGTTGACTCCATGGAAACTGAGAAACAAAGCCATCACTTTGCAATCTTAGCACATTTGGAAGAGCCAGACTGACTGAAAAAGAGAAAAAAAACCAACAAAAAAAGAAGCGACTGAGAGGTTTTGTGGCGTTCGAATGCTGCTTGGACTCGTCAAGCAAATTTACAAGAGGAAGAACACACAAAAAAAAAGCAAAACAACAAAAAAAGCTTGTATTTCATTAACTGTAAATTTGCTTTCACAATCACAGCCATTGATCAGAGCATTAATTTATCCGAGTTTTTGAATTCTTTCAACTAGAAATCATTAAATGTGAGAGAGTCCAGTTATATGCTGTTACTTGAGTAGTGTCCTATTTTTTCAGTTCGGTTGCTGCTGATTTCTCTGAAATCTGGCAAGAGGTTTTATCTTAGCCATCCAGGCGCTAGTTATATAATCCATCTGCAGTCAGTAACTGAAAACTGTATTATTAATATGACCAAAAATATACAAAAAAAAAAGCATTGTGAGCACTTAACATGCGTTAAGTTGCAATCAGTTTCAGATGTACACACACACACACACACACACACACACACACACACACACACACACACTAGTTAAACTTTTCAGACAAAAGCATATCTTCAGTATTTGTATTCTCTTCTTTTTGGGTAGTTTTCAAAGCCTACTGTACAAGATCTTAAAGCTACGGTACATGAAATGGATCATCTAAATGTAGATAGACCTCAAATCCATGAAAAATGATATGGCTGTTTAAAATGTAGTATTTGAGAACCTTGCAATTTTTTTGGTTTTGTTCCAATACTTTGCACATTTAAATAAAAAAAAAAGCTTTGTTTTTTTAGTTTAATTTTATAAGCATTTTAGTGTCGGATGAATTACTTAGTAATAAAATAGCATTAATAACAAATTTTCGAATAGATTTATAAAAGGTGATAACAGGGGTTGTCTTAGCACATTCGCCATTTTCGCTGTTACACTTTCCGTTCACTTCCAGGAGGGAAAAATAAAACAAACTGTGATTCCATAGGAATTCCACAGGAACGATCAGTCCTGGAACGGTGGAAAAATAGTTTTATAGAGAAAATTAAGCTTTTAAAAGAAGATAAAGTACTATGAAGAATTGTACATTAATTTAAATGGAGTTTCAAGCCGTCTGCAGGATTCACAAGCGAGTGACTGAAGTCCATTTCTGTTGTTTGTTTTTGTTTTCGTTTTTTTTTTTTAAATCTGCATGTGAAAAAAAAATTCTGTGATTGCCTACTGAGCCCTGCAACTTTCATCCAATCCTAGAAGAGCCGAATAGCAGAAAGTCAGTCTCCAATTTTTGCATAATTTATCCTTTCTTCCCGTTTCTGCTCCTCCGCCCAGAGAACCTTACCAGGCATCCTAGTGACAAAAGAAAGAACTGCATGCGTGGGTATAATTTACTGAAACCTCATTAGCGAGGCCTTGTACAAAGAATTTTAATACATTTTGTAAATAAAACCTGTATAGAAAACAGCGCACTGTTGGCGTTTTACTTTGTGCTTGATTGACTCTCGGGTGAAAAGGTCAGTGTCCTCCTTTCAGGAATGTCCTGTTTATATTTGCACCAGCTGTTTGCACGGACTGCTGGCGCCTATTTGAACATGGATCTGTCATTTCCGGGGTGAATGGAAACATGTTTAACCCTTTAAACACAAATATATGATGAGCTCTGGCTGGTCCCTCGAGGAGAAGATCACAAATATGTGACAGAGAACAGAGAGTTCTGTGTTAAGACGCATCAACAGGACAAACAGACACTTTACGCAATTACACTTTACACTGTGTCAACTAGGAATGAAATTCTAAAACATTAGTCTGGAAATCTAGAAGGATGGAGTAAATGTGACCAGTCTGCCAAAATGAGTCAGAAGTCAGCGTTCTATTTATTTAGATACGGGCCGATTATGTTTTTTGGTCTTATATGAAAGAAAAGGTCTTCAAAATTAATCTCCCAAAGTTTCATTGTGGAAATAACTGTGAAAATTTACTTAAACGGCTGTTTAAGTTGAGTTGCAGCTCTCATATCTTACAAAAATATGAATTATTTGATATTTAATAAATATTTTGAGCTTCAGTCTGATCTAGATGCTAGATGCCTGTAGTGAAATATTGTTGAATACTGGGTGCTTCTCTTTGGATGCTATGGATCATTAAAGATATTAACAAAAGCCTGACAAAAACTTTAAATGCGATTTTCTCGTTTTTCAGTTCAAAACGACAGTAACTTAACAACCGTTTAAGATACAGCTTCGACCAAGATATAATTTTAAAGCTTATTCTTTCATCTTTTCAATGATACTGTGCAGAAAATGCTGCTTAAAAGCTGTTTCCTGCTGAGCAGTGGTGTTCAGTTAGTGTTAAAACTTGGTGGGTCTGTTCGAGGAGACAAACCTAGTGCCCAGATCCTCCACGGCGCTGAAGATCGCTCCTTATCCCAATTCTCCCTTAAATACTGAAGGTGGAAATTTTTAAAGTGGAGCAAACCAGAGTGTTTCTGGGACACGGCCGTGGCCACTTTTTGGAAGAAAGTGCAGGATTTGTGCTGATCTTTACAGAAACAACACTTCATGAGTGACTCGCCTCTGCCTGTAGACACAGCACTCGGCTTCTCCATGCTCTAAAACCAGCAGGATCTTCAACTAATCTAGTGGGTGGAACACGGCTGAGCGGCGTACCGTATACGTTCACGGGAATAAAACGCACATTTTACGCCGTGATTGCTGTATTTTCATGGCATTTTCCATAACTAATTGCGTAGGTTGTTTTATTGTGTTTTGAGCGAGTATTTGCCAGCTGGGCGGAGCCTGTTTTTGCCCCTGCAGTGGTCAGGCACGGCTGAATTCAGCTTCATAAAACACAAGCATTTATACGATCCTGATTTCATCCTGTGTTGCTGTTTGAACGTAAGTTTATAGATTTTGCAGTCATTTTTTTTTAATTAATGGCAAAATAAGGGGGTGACCAGACTCCTCATAGACCGTGATGTTACCCTGAAGAACTACATTGGAAGGAAAGCTGAGGGGGAGTCCTCCTTTACGTAAAGCATTCAGCGTCCTTGATGCATCCGAGCAGTCCCAGCTGCTCTGTCTGCAGAAACAGACACCTTGACTGCAGCTTGAGCAAATCTACTCTCATGGAGAACACAGCATGTCCTAATAGAAGCCCACTCAGGTGTGTCTGACTAAAATGAATGCTTTCCAGCGATAACGGATTAAGAGAGGCTCACTTTAGCTTCCTGACAAAAAATATAAAAGCTGAAGTTTAATAAATAGAGAGCCAGCATGTTCTGCAGACGTCCCGAGTTCAAGGACACATGACCCTTTTAGTGCTCTGACAGAACTGTAATAATAATTATTATTTTATTTCTATTGCACTTTACCAATAAATCTCGAAGTGTATGCAGAGAAAATTAAATATTAAAACACAGAATTAAAAATCAAGAGGAGTGAAAACATTAAAAATAAATCATTTAAACGAAACGTTTTCAGGCTTTTCGTAAAACCTTTGAGCCTTTGAGTGTGTCGGTAAGAACTGATTATTTTTGATTGTTTCTTTTTACCAAACTTTTGGCTTCCTTGGGCTGTTTTTTATGCAATATGCTAAAAGTTCAGGTTACTCCAAGACAAAAAGTGCTGCAATCATTTTGTATAATATCATTAAAAGCAGTCAGAGAAGGCAAAATTCATTTTGAGTACATGAGGAAGCAAAAAAAAGGCTTGTTTCTAACCTGTTAGCTGCGCCGTGTGGAAATACTACAGATGGAAGTCGTCTTTTTTCCTCTCTTGGATCTGGAGATTAGGCTGGCAGATTTTATGTGGGGGAATGGGGGGGGCGGGGGGTGACAAATGCCCATTACAAACAAACACAGCAAGGCATCCATTATTGTAGAGAGATCCTGTTACTGATCAAAGCTGTAATATATGAGCAAACCCACCACAGACTCTGAAGAGAAGAAACTATTTTACACTGTCGAGAGTTAACACAGATATCAACATCCTGGAGGTACGAAACACTGAGCTGCAGAAAAGAAATGCATTCATACATAAATATATTTAATGTTTAATGAGAAATAATTAAATATGTGCTGGTTGTGGCCTAGTGGGTAGGATACTTGCCTCTGGACCAAAAGGTCATGGGTTTGAATCCTATCTTGAGGACCACCACTGGGTTTGCTGCAATAATAGTTGTACAGTGGCCCCTCAGTCTAACGCAGTCTTTTACTGATCTTCGTTAAAAACTTTATGTAGTAAAACTAGCAAAAAAGTATATAACAATATATAAGAAGTATATATAAATATATGGCCATTATATAAAATTGCTCACTTAGCCAATAAATGGATGAATGACAATCTGGTAGAAAACACTAAAAACTCAATTTCTGAGTTTAGAATGAAAGCATTTGAACCTAAACTTTATGATTTAACTGTAAATACCAAGGAATTAAAAAAATGTAGTTTTCATGGGTTTCAATCAGCCAAAAGTGGCCACGAAGAAGCCGAATGGAGAGTAAAACCGAGGAGGGCCAGAAGGAACGGCTTCTTTCTTGCTGCCCTTCGGTATTAGAGAGTCCTTTTAAAATTGTGAACCCAAGTCCTGCACTTCAGTTTCAGAAAAAGGGCAGTGCAGACTTCAGAGAGTGACGGCTGGATTGTAAGTATCCTCTCTCACCAGCTGATGTCCTGCTCTAGTGCCTAGTTTTGAGGGACAGTCTGCTCTAGTTCGGATCCGAGTGCTGTGATAAACTTCATTTTCTGATGGACCGAACAGTTCTTACCGGGACATTCAAGGTCTTCAGCATTTTTTGTAGCCGTTTCCTGCTTTGTGCATTTTAGTGAGTTTGTTTCTCACATGAGAACGATTCTGTCTTCATTTTAGCAGCAATTTTTCAAATAAAGCAATGGGCCTCTACAAATGGTGCTATTAATAACCAGAGATCTTACTCAAGACTCACACGTACCACACCTGATTATGTTTAGTCAGGGTCAAATAAATTAGTAACTTATTTAAACCTGGCGCTTCCACAGCACATGTATTTGAATCCTTATGCAAACCGCATATTTCAGTTTTATCTGTTTACTGTTAGTAGAAAAGTGACCTGGTCTGGCGTTGAAAACAAGTTAGAGTTCCCAACTTCAATTTTAATATTTTTTGTATAATTCAGAAAACTGAATTAGAAAGACTTCTAATGGGTGGAATATTTTTTTAAATATACACACACTCGCAAGTCTGGACAACTACTAATTAATCTATGATTACTATTTAAAAAAAAATTTCTCTCCTTGTTCAAATAATAGCAAAGACCTCAAAACAGTGGAATAAAAATGCTGGAACCTCTTATAAATTAGCCTCCACCCTCCGCCTAGACGCACTGCCGTGCAAAGGCAAAAGACCCGAACATCAATTTTGGGCGACAATTAGTTATAACCATTTTTGGAACAATGGACATCAGTATTATCATGTAGACAAATATCTTGAGTCAATTTTGTTTATTTTATGGTAAAAATGAGATGTTGGTTTTGCCGTAACTTCCAAAAACAGAGAAAAAACCAAGACAGAATCCCTTCAGACTCAGTTGCGGTCTTTTAGCTTTGTTCCGCTGCTCTCTAGAACACTGGAGTTAAGTTTTGGTGAAGATCAGGCTGAAGTTACGGTGCTATGCCTATGTATTGTATGTGACTTAAGCACTTTTCCCACACATTAACTTCAGTTTTGTAAAATTCAGCTAGGATCCTGACAGCCTTTATAGCGGCTAGCGATGCATAATTGGGCTGACCTGTTACTTCATACAAAAATACAACTGACCCACAAACTATAGCCTACACATGATAGATGGTGTGCGAGCTGCAAGACACCATAAATCAATCAAAGCCTGAAACTATCAACTAGTAGTACATGTTTTCTCGAGTCATACAGGGCAGCTGGCTGCTGCCGATCTGACTCTCCACTCGCTGACAGAAAACAACATTTACACCATGCACATAAACAAACCCAGCAGATACAACCCAGATCACTCCTTACCTTCTCTTAACCTGGTCAAAATCCATGGATCATTCACTGAGAAGACAATCCATTGTTTAAATCCATCACGAGTTTTCAGCCCAATATAAATGTGCGGTGAGTCTAATCGATCATCCTTATTTTCTCAAAGGGAAAATGGTATTTGAGAAAGGGCCAAATCAAACCATTCAAATTTAAGAAATATAGGTGGAAGGATACTTTGACCTCTTTAAGTATTATATTTAATTAAAAAAAAAAAGTGCAACATAAGGTTTTAAAATGATCATGCTGTTGCTTAAAATTCTAATTTTTTATTTTGTAAAATTCAATTTATGTAATATTAAGCCTTATTAGACATAACTCACAATGTTATTTTAAGGCTGTAATTGTTATCATTGAAATGTTTGTATTAAGTGATAAAAGTCCAAACGCTCAATAAATTATAAGTGTTTTGCCTTTGTATGACCCATTGTGGTTTTGCAGAAAATGCAAAAGCTTCCGAATAAGGGTCAAAAATCAAGTTTGAGCTTATTTTTTTATGTAGATAAATGTATTTATTATGACAACTACCCGGCAAATTTTCAGTGTCCTACCGATCATACAGTCGGCTGGACAACAAAAAAACTTTAGTCATTTTTCTCTGTTTCACACTCAGGGAAGTTAAGGTCTTTTGACTTTGCAAGGCAGAGCTGTCGAGCTAAATTTCGGTTGGGAAACAACTGCACTTGCATGTAAACCTAACACTTTAGATCAAACTATGAAAGATGAAGAAAAATGCATTGATTACGGTGTTTTGTGGTATCTTACCCCAAACATCCACCAGCACTCAGCAGGGGTCCTACGATGACCCGGTCAACCCAGGGATGAGGGCAGCATGACTGATAAACTGCACCTAGTTGTTTGATAAATTAACCAGGGAGTGCAATTTCAAGATAGGGAAGAAAATCTCCCAATTACATGTTAATAGAATCTTTAACAGCCCTTAGATTACAGTAATCCCCATCTTTTCACAGGGGTTACGTTCCAAGAGCACACGCTTATAGAGAAAACAATGTATTGCCTTTTTTATAGTGTAAACCCTAAATATGTCCCCAAATCTGCTCCCAGAACACTTTAATGTCGTGTTAAACTCCATTTAATGCATTACCCTTAAAGAAAATGTAAAAGTAAATAAATAATCAAAACTTTATTGCTTAAGAAACGTTAGCATTAACGGTTAGCGTGAAAACACTTGTACACAAAAGAAAGATTGAAATAACTCTCTCTACCCACATGTTTAAACAGAGCACAGCTTACTAATACTGAATAAACTGAGATAGCTGTTGAAAATGGGGGAGGGTTAAAACACTAAAAAACGAGGACAAGACACGGAGCAGTCATGCTACACGCTGCAGCAGCAGCTTCTTTTTATGGTGGTTGACAACGTTTCAGTGTATTACTGCCACCGCTGGACTGTGGAGGTACTACAGTTCATTTCTTAAAAAAATCTGTGAATGCTGATCCCTGTAAAACTGAGGGGTTACTGTACTCACATGTCTACCTGAATGCATACAGAACAGAACATGCTAAAATGAATGGGAGCTAGTAGGGACCAGTTAACATTAGCAACTCCTGACTGGTCTCTCATTCACTGTTAATAGCAATAGTGTGTTTGGATGAAGCATTCCACTTCACACTTCAACAGGACTGATCTTTAAAATGACCATCTTCTGTCTACAGTACCTTCCTCCCTCAAGCTCAGGCCTGAAGCAGCTACAACGCAACGCTACTACGACTAAGATAAACAGAACCTCGGCACTTTGAATTTCTGGAACCGCGGTTCGCTGAAGAAAACAAATCTCTGCAAATTCTAAAGGCATAAAAGAGAACAGAATATGACACACTGAAAAAATCTTTATTTAGAAAAAAGCATACACCGGTAGACTGGAGCAGATTAAAAACTTCAAAATTAGTCTTCAAAGTGACAAACGCTTTCTATTTTCTGTAATCCATTTATTTATGAAGAAACCCAGCTTTCCATTCTCTCTCTTTCTTTTTTTTTTATATATACAAATCTTTTAAAAACGTGATTGAACACACAGTGAGGAATTTGGGAGGCTTACATTTGAAATTAAAGTAAAAGGAAATTATGTATTACAAGTAACCATTTTATTCATTGTATACATAATATACAAACAGACCATTTGTACTGCATCAAACAACTAGTCCTAAATATTACACGTGGATTAAAAGGAGGAGAAACAAAAATAAATAAACTGAAAATCTAACTGAGGCAGAGAAGCGTTTTTTTTGTTTGCTTAAAAAGGAAAAAAAAAGGTATGAAAAATAAA
>JBBJLR010000034.1:17185194-17197634 GCA_037577145.1 Brachypetersius gabonensis
GAGAAATATTACTAAACAGGCTCCGGTTGCTACTCGCTAACAAGCAGCGCTGTGTAGCTTCTCCTGGGTCCTAATGCAGCTACCTACAGCAGCTTCAACAGCCACTACATCATTTTAATTCAATAATGATAGCTAAACTTATTATTTTTCATTTCAATTCATAGTCTTGCGTATCTGCGCTCACTGACATCTTGTATGAAATGTTTGGATATATTTAAAAATTGTAGAATAATGACTATATATTAGGGAGGCTTGAGATCTTTTTTTTTTTTTGGTGGGGGGGGGGGGGCTTCAGACCTTTGGAAGAATTCAAATGAGCCATTTTAATCTAGATTAATTCCAAGATTACAGTGAGATTAATCTAGATAAAAATAAAAAAAAAACTATGCACACAATTAATATACATACATACATACAACTAGATTTGCCATAATTAAAAGCCTTGAGGCTGAAACTTTAGCTTTCGACGACGGAAAACGATTGCTAGCCTTAATCCATTTTGGATGTCAATTCAGAATTTAACACACCTATCAGCTTAGTCCCGTCCCCACATTCTCCCCTTTGTATCAACACCCACCAGAGGCACTGATGTGCAGAGGCATACTCACTCGTTTCCGGTCCTTTCTGTCCTCCTTCTTCTCCCTCTCTTTGGAGCGATCCCTGGATTTTTCGGACTCTTTCTTGTCGGCCTCGCTCTTGGACAGGCCTGTGCTGTGGTTGGTGTGATGCTGGGTTGGGATGGGAAGGGGGGGAGAGACAGGACCGGGTTAAAGGCAGGGTTAAAGTCTCACAGGAAGAGAGTGAAAACAGCACTGCAACATCATTAACACTCAGCCTGTCTGAGCTACGCTGGGCTCGCCATGAAAATTCACACCTGGACATCACACCTCTCTACTGCTGCCATCCCCCAGCATGCACAGCTGAAAAGACTGACACTAAATATTACTACTACTGCTATCAATCAGAACAATAACAATAATA
The DNA here is from genome assembly GCA_037577145.1 of Brachypetersius gabonensis. Classification (NCBI taxonomy): domain Eukaryota; kingdom Metazoa; phylum Chordata; class Actinopteri; order Characiformes; family Alestidae; genus Brachypetersius; species Brachypetersius gabonensis. Next base: position 17,186,176 of record JBBJLR010000034.1, read on the forward strand.
AATCATCATCATCCAAATAACAAGTGTAGTGGATACAACTGTACAATATTATAGCTTAAAAGAAAATGAGATTTTATTCAGAACTATTTATTTCTAATACTTTCACTCAATTGTTTCCATAACCTTAAACGTCAGCTGCTACTTGCAATTATATAACAATAAACATTTCAAACGTTCACTTTCATCATTATTACATAACAGTTCATAACATAGAATGAAAGTATGTGTTTGAAATGCTTGTTTGTTTGAAAAGTAAACAAATGAATTAATTCATAAATTCATACACAAGACAGAAATATGCCCCCCCCCACAGTCATTTGTAGAAATTTCACAAGTAAATAAATCTTTTACATCAAAAATTCCATTGTAGACCTCTGTCTTTTCCCGTCTCCTGATGGAAGGCATCCTCGGTTGGCAAAGATTTTTCAACACGTGACTGAAAAATCTGTTCTGAGGGTCTCATTTGCTGCCTTTATATTATTTTGCAGAAGCTTTTTGCAAATTCATTCAAATAAAACCTTGCATATTTAGAACCAAACCAATTGTGTAATATCCGACCAAAATCAATGTCTAATCTAAATCTAAACATCTGATAATGTGTCACATCCCCAATTATTACCAATCAGAAAATAAAAGGCCTTTTATATGGCAGTTTGTGACGCGCAATTATACACTGTTTAAAACCGGTGGTGCTTCTAGAGAACAACTCTGTGGAAAACGCTGGCTTAACATCAGCAGGAGGACGAGACAGGAGAGAGATAAACAGACTGCGTGGGCCATCTATGTCAAGGTTGTCTTAAATGCACACAATGTCAACACGTCTGGGCTCGTCGCTTTACATAATGACTGGCTATCTCACAGGGCTGAGAAATGACATTTTCTTCCAGCCACGGCGATCGGCTTGCCGCACACAATCACAGGCAGCCTGCGAAAAGGAATGCACTATGAATAACAATGTTTTGATGTTATTCATCATTTAAGAAAGTGGTTCCCAACCGGGGGGTCCGGGCCCCCGTTAGGGGGGTGCTACAGATTACAGGGGGTGTGCAGAATTTTGTCTGTATTGAGTTTAACAAAATTATAACTGCACATTAAATTCATAAAGCGAGAAATGTAAATGTGTGTGTGTGTGTGTGTGTATATATGTATAAGAGCAAAACTCTACAAACTATTTTTTGCCAATAAAGTTTGTATTAATCATTTTATCCTTTTAGTGCGTCTAAGCGGGTAGGAGATGGCGTTGTGGAGGGCCTGGCTTGTCTTGGACACAGGCAATGGGGGCTTCAATTAAAAAAGGTTGGGAACCACTGATTTAGGGCAAAGAATCTCACATGGACAATGATGGTAAAAGCTGTAGGTCCTGTTTGAGGAGCAGGTCCATCACACACTTTACGCACTTCCAAACAAGCTAATTTGCTTAACACTTTCAACCAAGGACACGTAGCAAAAACAGGTGACCTCCCAGGACCAACAAATAATCACAGCACACGAGCAAGTAGCATCTTCACAAATGCCACTCAGTCTGGACTTACAAATCTGCAAGCTCAGGAGCTCATTAGTCTGAACTGATCGATGAGTCGCAACAAAATACAGTCAGAGATGATTCAGTAGCATTGGACAGACAGGTCGTCTGCTGCTAAACGAGTGCGTAAAGGAAAATGACATCATGCAGCCGGTAAAAAAGCGAGCCGGGTCTCTGAAAGGACAGCTCCGCGAGCTTTGAAAGACGAGGCTTTCTCTGGTAACTGACAACAGTCCCTGCAGTCTGTCAGTCCTAGCTAGTAACATCACATCGCCTGCTGGAACGACTCCACAGATCTCTGCTAATAAATACTAGGGGAAAGAAAAAAAAAGAGCAAAAAAGAAAGACATGAGCAAGGGAGAGGGAGGGAGAGCGCGAGCTCGTTAGTGCTGCAGAAGTGTGGCTGAAGAGTGACTGTGCAGAGGGACTTTAAAAGAGCCTTTTAAGTTGTGAAGTCATATTTCTGCCGCCTCATTAGGGCCGTTACAGATTCCTCTCTTATTGCCAAGGTGCGTAATGTCTCTGAGCGCACAAAAATCAGTCAAAACCTTGCCCGGCTGACATGGCTGCTTTTTTTAATCTCCCAACTCACATTACCAAACAAAGTGAAGGGAACAGCGGAGCTAGAGCAAACCTGGATAGCGCTCATTAGGCCAGACCTGCATAAAGAAATCTACATCTGATCTATATAGATTTACATTTTTCAGACGCTTTTATCCAAAGTGACTTCCATTCCCTACCTACAGGGGGCAGTCTCTCCCTGGAGCAACTTGGGGTTAAGGGTCTTGCTCAGGGACCCAGTGGTGGTGCTGAAGGTAGGATTCGAACCCATGACCTCTTTGTCGAGAGGCAAGTGTCCCACCCACTAGTCCCCCACCACCCTAGCGGACAAACGTCCTTTCAGGATAAGGATTAATTTTTGTAATTGTTTTCCTTAAAAAAAAAATACATTTTGCAAGCTACCATGCCCCAAGCAGCTTTTTTAAAAACTACCCATTTCCTATTTGACGACGTGTATATCACTAATCCGATGCAGAACCTCCCATTAGTCCATGAGAATCACCTATTCCAGAGCTGCAATGATTCAAAAAAGACATTTAGTTTCCACTGAAAGATAAGGAAACTTTTTGATACCTCGTATATTTTCTCTGCCTCTAGTGCGGAAACATCCGGAACAGGAGATTTAATTTTAAGGGCCTTAACAGGGTTGCCTGAGATTGCTTGTTAGCATGTTAACTTTACAAAGAAGCCAGCAGTATTACCTAAAAAGATATTAAAAAATGAAAATGGCAAATACCAGGTTTATCTGCTCCTGTAACTACTGGCAAGATATAAGATATACTCTCATCGCTACAGTCTTGGATTTAAGGTTCAAGTAAAATCTTTAATTAGTACAAGACATTGACATTATGTGAACAGTTTTTTTTTTGCCTCATTTATAATTAGATTACATTTCAGTACACTGTATGTTGAAATCCTATAGAGGTACGAATACTGATTAATTTGGCACTTAAACCTCCCATGCAATTTTAATTTGTACATTTTATTCGCTTCTATCTTAGCTTTTAGGCACCCAATAGGGTTGCAGATGAAAGTGTTTCTTTGACTAATAACCGCAAAACACATCGACTTTGATGTGAATGTTACACACATGTGCTCACACATTACATCTTGCTAGTATTATGTATAATACATCAATCATCCCAGTACTATCAGACTGTCTAGATCTCAGTGTCCAGGTACCTTAAATTGTCCCAACATCACTTTTTAACGCAGAGCCACTTTGGAATAAACATATACAACACACACACCTATCAGGAATAGTATTAAAACCACTGAGTGGTGAACGGTCACTAGTTATAATGGCACGTGTTAACGGGTGGGATACATTAGGCACCAAATTAACAGGTAGTTCTTGAAGCTGATTGGTTGGAAGCTGGAAAAATGGGCCCGGAGTGAATCTGTGTTGGATAAAACAGGTCTTGTGGGTGGAGTTCCTGCCATGCAGTGGTTAGAAAGCAATCCAAGGGGAAGCGATAAACAGAGTCATGGGTGCCCATAGTAAGGTAAGGTAAAGGGGCAATTGGCAGACGCCCTCATCCAGAGCAACTAACAATCATTAGTCCCCCCTGGAGCAACAGAGGGTTGAGTGTCTGGTTCAAGAATACAATGGTAGAAAGTAGGGCATTAACGACTACAGATTTTTTCAAGTCGACTAGTCGGTCAGCAAAGTCGAAGTAGCGTCTACTAGTCATTTGATGATGTCATCACACATGCATTTTCTTTTTTTTTCTCTTCTCTTCTTCTTCTTTTAGCCGAATATCCTGGTACCCAGAGTCTGTGGCCAAATGTTTAACATAAAAAAAGAAGCACAACAGACTTTATAATAATGTTGCGAATGCATCTAAAAATGGTATCTGCTGTTGTGCAAAAGGTCTCATGATGACTAACCAACTATATAAGAGCAATAAATACTTTTTTTTGTTAAGGCAGCACATCAGTAATATGCACTTAACCTATAGCTCTCGCGTCTGCCGCATGTGAAAATAATAGGGAGGCAGCAAAATGGGTTTTTTTTTTTTAGCAGAAAACGAAAACGAGGAAACCTTTAGCCGAAAACCGAAACACCAAAAGAAATTATTATTATTAAAAGAATAAACTAGCATTCAACAATGCACAATATAAAATAAAATCTGAAATAAAATATTACTTTACCCCACTCATGAATAGCCTAAAAGTAAGAAAGCTAAAATATTTGACAATTAAATCTCTTCTCTAGTAAAACCATTGAATTCATGTTAATTTTAATATTCTGAGTGAAGTGCCTGAACACAGTGCGTTCAGAACAAGTGCTTTAAAACTGCTGAAAGATAAACAACATTCTCTGTAGGCCTTTAACAGATTAGTGTATTAAACAGAGACTGGCAGCCCATATATTAACTGGAATCACTGGAAAACTTTCCTGCCTTTTCAGAAACACAGATTGAGTGGGGGGGGGCACTTTCAGTGTCTTTCTTAGAGAAATGGAAATGAGCCACACGGCAGACCTGCTGCCTCTAATCCAGCCTGGAGCTGCAGGCTGCGGGTGTTGATTGCGCCATCACTGTTTCAGGCGAGTGTATAAAAAAAAAAAAAAAAAGGCGTCCGAAACCAAAAATGCATTTTTTGCCAATTTCGGGCGGAAATTTTCAGTGGCAGAATATTCGGTACATCCCTAGAAAATAAAGTTGTTTATCCGTTAAATCGATAACATTAAGCATTACAATATGCACATAATTAACATTTTTACTGACCTAAAACACTTGGGGAAAGCAGACGCCAGTCAGTTCTAGATTACTGAGTAACAAGGACACGTCCTCGACACCTTGTGGTGTTAAAAGAAGGAAACGAATATCTTTAATTCAGCAGGGGTCAGCTTAGTGAATGTAAAACAGGTCCTCTAGCAATGCGGATAACCATTAACCTATAACACATCTGATATTTCTTTAATAACGTAATATCACCGACAATATCTCTGCATACCTTGAAAGCTAGTCCTGTCGGAGGGGCAGGAATAGCTGCCTACTCAAAATTCTGTTGGATTGCTTTTGTGAGTGGTGCCATCAGCATATTTTCAAATATCCTGCCATTGCCTTCAGTGACCATAACATCAAAAAAACACTTTTATCTCTCCGCCAGCTGACAGGAGCTGTTCAGAAACGAGTCTGCTGCAGAATAGCAGAGTGAGCAAGGAGCCAGAGTCCAATCAGACAGTAAGAAGCGTGAGAAAGGCCCGGGAGAGAGTGGGCACGGGGAGAGAATAGAGGATATTATGGAGGAGAAATTACATTAGCAGAATGTGGAGCTGGAGAGTTTGCGTGAGTGTGTATGTTAGATGGGGGAGAGTGCTGGGGAGGGAAAAAAAAAAAGTTATGAGATACGATTTCTTCCCAGCGAGGCGCAAATTTTGGGTTAATGAAGGGCTTTGTGGTTTTACAACATGCAAATTGAGCCGAATCTTGTTAACACGGCGGAGTAGATTCTATTGTACTAAACATACACAGCACACCCTGACACACAGTGAACCTCTAACCACACAGTGAGTTTATGCAACGTCCTCACTCTGCTTTACATGCATTTTTAAAAGGGAAAATTTGACTCAGAGAAGTGGAATCAACATGTGGAAATGAAAATGCACACTGGAGCTAATAACTTCGCTTCAGCAGTGCATCAGCCAAACATCATAGTTTATGAGTTTCAAGCATATGCCCATCAGTCCTCTGCTGTATGTTCTTTTAAACTGCAAATAAACAAGCAAAATCTGCAATCTGGATTTCAAATACACTTCCCTGACTCAATAGAGCCTGCGTCTAAAAAATAAAAGCCTCTATTCCATGACCCCACATTATTTAGCATCTGAAAGACCTAAAAAAAACACATGTGGGGAAAAAATTCTTTATATGTGGAGGAATAAGCCAGAAACGTGGGGTCATACTAACATCACACACAATAAGAATCAGCAGGCATGCAATTAGCCTTGCTACAGTTATTTCTGGCCATTCCGTGTTGCAGCTTAATGACGTAAATAACACGAAGTAAATGAACTTCCGCTGTATCTGAAAGCTGCTCCTACACCTGTACCAAAATGTCGCAGTGTAATTATGCATGAGTCATTGCATCAAACAACCAGCCGTTTCTGCATGCCATTTAAACAGACAACTGATTTTTTTTTTCCATCTGAGAATGTAAAATGCCATTTTGACTTGATTAGACTCGCATTGCACAGAGGCACATAATTCCAGTGCAAAAAACCCTTCATCGTATAGGAACAAGAGCATCATTAGAGACATCGAGACATTAAAAGGGTTCAAACCTTGGAGACTGAGTCCTTAAAGTCGTTGAGATTGTCCTGTAGGAATGAATGGAGACGACAGATGAGCTGAAGAGGTTGGCACAGCAGGAGAAAGGGTTGAGGGGGGAAGGCTGGCCGGCATTCAACACATCCCCTTAAAGACCTTCAAAGACTAGAACTTTGACATGGTTAGAGGAGGAAGCGACTGGACTATGTAGTCTAAATGCTGGTCTATGCAGGAGCATCTGTGTCTGGAGAACCTGTGTGTTGCCCTGACCAATACTGGTTACATCTTTACTGGGTTCTTTGGTCTTAATGAGTAAAGTGAACATTCTAACCAATTCACTGTGTGGGTGTTGGAGAAGATAAAATAGTAGCATTCTATCATGGGGGAGTGCTGCAGTGCTACATTAAGGGGGCCTGGTGTATCAATGTTTTAAGTGTACACTTGTTGGTGTAAGGTGTTTGAGGTTAGGGTGCATATAGAATTACAACAAGCTCCCTGGTTGCAGATAAGCAGCTCCTTCTTGGAAGCCTTTGCCCATTTTTTTTCTTGGTAGCCTGTTCTCTCCCTATGTGGCTGTTGCTGGTGATGCATCATGGTGTTTTCCCTGGATGGCTGGAAGGCCTGTCTGCCTTTGCAGAAGATGCGGAGGTTCTGGGGGAGCAGGGGAAACGCTTGCTGGACCACTTTCCGCTGCAGGGCAGACGCACACCGTAAAAAACCCCCAAAAAACAGAGCAGAAGTGGCAAAAAAGGGGGCTCGCTCTCATCAGGAGGATCCGGGAACCTGGGCGCCAGGGTGATCTGACGTGACTCTTCTGGTACACATTCTCTCGTCCCGGTGTTTAACGGGGGAAAAAAAAAAAAAAAAAAAAGGTACTACTGTTGTTTATTTACTCTTACGCTCTCAATAAATAAAATGCTATGGATGGCTCAAAAAAAAAAAAAAGATCAAAAATAAAAGGGCATTTTATAAAAATATAACATCTATATTTACAAAAACGTTTTAGATGCCAAAAATATTTTCCGAGGCACTTGAGTAGGGTTTTCAGCATGTACGGGGAAAAAAAAGCCAAAAAAAGTTAGATTTGTATTATTTTGGCAAGTCCATGATATTCTATCATCAAAAAATTATATATATTAAAAATTGATTCTCCACAAGGAAAAAAAAATTGTCCATATGATGTATAACTTCTCCCCTACTGCTCTCCTATGAAGGCTGGGTTCCAGAGGCCTCCCCTGCATTCTCTCATGGGAGGGGTAAGGACGAGGAATGCGTGGATAAACATGTGCTCTCCAACGGGGGGACAAGAGGAAACAAGGGCACAGCCCTCCTCAGGCCATACTAACCTTAACCGCAGAGGAGTGTGATGGCGAAGAGTGGGTGTCAAGCTTTCGTCTTTTTTGTTCTGGTAGAGAAACAAACGAAAAGCACAGCCTTTCAGAATCACGCTGAAATTAACAAGCAGCAACAAGAACAAGGAATTTGTGTAGACTACAAAGAAGTTTTTATCATTTCTTGGCTCTTATCTGTACCTGTTTCTTTTATCTATTGCCTTGTGTGTCTTTGTGCTTGGTTTTATTGTCCAGCACTTTGGTCAGCCTTGTTGTTGTTTTAAAGTGCTTTATAAATAAAGTGGTATGGTATGGTATGAAAGAAATGTAATTGTAACAAGTAATAGTTTTATTGGCCTGATTTTACAAAATGCTAAAATGAAATGTGTTAGTAAAGCAATTTGTATGTCATGTGAGGTTTGTTTCATCTACATTAAAACAGCAGTTAAGTGTCACCCTTTCTTGGTCAATTTAGTCTTTTAAAAGGAGCATGAATGGCCTTAATGTGTTAGGTTAGTCTATTCTCAGTCGTGGACACAGTCTTAGCACATATTGTTCCAAATTCCAAAGCGCAAAAGCATAACTATGACCAGCTTAAGCTGCCCACATACCACAGCCTCAGTAGTATGGAAAAATATATATATACACATCTGTATATTAGGACAAACTGGTTAAGGCATTATTAGCTTAACAGAGACACATTATTTTGACAGTTTTTTTGTGCACGCAGCCCTATGCCCAGGCATATATTCTGTCTTTGGTTCTATGCCTTGGTTGGTTTTCGCGGGGCTCAGATGTCCCATTACTTTTTGTCCAACGGAGACCTAGAGCACTGCGTAGACAAAAGTAATGGGACGCCTGACCATTACACCAACAGAGACTTTAATGACACTGCATTAAGATACATAGACTTTCATATGCAGTTGTTCCCCCTTTACAACAGCTACAATGGCTCCGCCCCCCTTGCTTTGGACACTGAGGGTAACATGTTTTTCTATAACAAACTATATCAAATGTGGCAAATAGCTTTGGTTGTATATTTGATCCAGTTACATCAATGTTTAAGTTGAGGTTTACAGAATAGCCCCCTGCGATCACCTCAGACAAAAGTAATGGGACACCAGGGAAAGGTGATCAAATGAAAGGCCTTTGGAAAGTTCTCATTGAGCCCTATTTAACTGGGAAGTTTCACTGAAATTTATGGTTGCCCCGCATAGAAAAGCCCCGAGCATGTCACATTGGGGTATAAAATATAAAGGACACCCGGGTGAGATGTCCCAATACATTTGTCCGTCTTGGCTTTTTCTTCTTTGAGTCTGAAGTAACTCCAAACTGCTAACATGTTGGCAAGTCTCACACACAACAGAAACTCATCACGTGATGCATCTCGCAAAACGGATCGGATTATGTTTTTTATTCCTTCCCGATTTCCGATCCAGTAATTTACGTCAGGATCTCTACTATCTCTACTTACGGCACAACTCTACTATCTACAGCATACATAGCTAACTGAGCTCAAGTCAGCATAACTATTTGAGAGACATGACATCATAGGTATTCATTGGCTTACTTTACAAAATTTACAAAATGTGTGGCCATGGAAAAAATCCATAGATAAGTGGGTCGTATCTCAAAAGTCCAACACTGAAAGTGTTATCCTGTATCCCACACACTAGGAGATGCTGCCTTACCCCGTTCTGACTCGGCTCCATCTGATCTGGGAACTGGTGACTTGAGGGATCCCGCCCCAGGGGTCTTCTCCCCCTTGCTGGTTTCCTTCAGTTTGGCCTCCTTGGACACGTCTCGCTCCTTAGACGACTCTTTGTCGGCAGACTTTCCGTCGCTCTTGCTCTTGTCGTCCTTCTTGTCGTCCTTCCTCTTGTCCTTGTCGGTCTTGGGCGTCTTCTCCTTGCTGTCACTGGCCTTCTCCTCCCTCTGCTTCTCCTTCCCTCCCGCCTTGGCCTCTGGAGTGCTCCCTGAATTCTTCTCTTTCTTCTCCTTTTTTTCCTTCACACTCTTCTCTTTGTCCTCCTTCTCTTTGCTCCCTTTGGTGCTAGAACAATGGAACACAAACTATGAGGACCATATAGAAGATTTAAAAAAAATGTTCTAAGACAAGTATGACTGTTTCTCTCTTTATATACTGCAGAAGTGTTTGCAATCACTCATTTCAATGATCATTTAAATTTAGGCCAAATAATGACATCAATACAAGCCAAACTCGAGCTTGTTTTCAAAAGAGGTCATGGACTTCGGAGGAGACCTGACATTAAATTATCCATCAGCTCAATACAAGCTGAAATTGAATTGTTTTATGCAATCGAGCCGTTGATTCCTGCTTGCGATGCAGAAATCACAAAAACATTGAGATTCTTCAATCTCTACAGTAAACCCTCGGTTTCATGCGGATCAGCATTTGCGGATTCAGTCTAACACGGATTTTATCTAAGAACCGAGTCCAGCGGTGGCAGTAATACACTGAAACCACCATAAAAAAAGAAGAAGCAGCAGCTGCTACAGCGTGTAGCATGGCTGCTCCGTGTCTTGTTCTCGTATTTTAATGTTTTAAACTTTTCCCTCGAATTTTCAACAGTTATCTCAGTTTATTTAGTATTAGTAAGCTGTGCTCTGTCTAAACATGTGGGTAGAGAGTTATTTCAACCTTTCTTTTCTGTACAAGTGTTTGCATGCTGCTAATGCTTAAGTTTTTTTAAACAATAAAGTTTTCTGATTATTTATTTACCTTTACATTTTCTTTAAGGGTAATGCATTAAACTGAGTTAAAAATGAAATTAAAGTGATCTGGGAGCAGATTTGGGGGCATATTTAGGGTTTACACTATAAAAATTGTTTTTTGTTTTTTTTTTACCAAAACAACGCGTTTTTTTACGTGGTTGCTCTTGGAACGTAACCCCTGTGAAAAGCACGGGATTACTGTAAACCAATCTACCTTGTATAAAAGAGGCCAAAATTTAAGGGTTTAAACAGTCTAAAAGCATAAACCCTAGTTTAAAGATTACACCCATGATTAAATATTCTTGCCGTTCTTTAAACCCACTGGTAGAAATCATGCCATTTCTCAAGTCCCTGAGGTAACTGAATATTTAAAGAGTGTTTTCAGAGTTTTGGACTATGACTATTAGTGCCAAGCATCAGCCTGACCCCTCGCTCCTCTCTACTGAGGGGAATTACAAATGCACTCCACTGCAGACCAGGGAACATTCTCTGACCTCAGCAAACTGTACTGAAGCCCACAGGAACTATTCACTCATTAAAATCACACTGTTCCTGAATGGGACTTAATGAAGACCTTTCTTCCAAGTTTGACACGTGATTCCATTTGAAGTCTTCTTTCAAAACGTTAGTTTAACAAAAGCGATTTGATGGGCCTTTCACAATTGTCTGCATGTTGTAACAGCCATGTCGTACGAAGATGGCTCCTTTCAAGACGATTCTTTCGGCAATAGCTCACTTTAATAGAATAGTAAGAGGATCCTCGCCTGGAACACTGTTAAATTTGATTACACAGTTCATAGGGAAGGTAGACTTTGATAAAAGATTGATTTATTTTTTTGAGTAGTTTGAAATAATAAGCTGGTGCTAAACTTCCTCACCCCAGGGCCGAAACTTTTAATAACATTATCCAAGAGATGAGAGCAGTACATCATTTCGCAGTGCTCCTCCTTGGGTTGTGCTGGCGTGTGTGTGTGTGTGTGTGTGTGTGTGTGTGTGTGTGTGTGTGTGTGTGTGTGTGTGTGTGTGTGTGTG
>JBBJLR010000034.1:17197734-17213387 GCA_037577145.1 Brachypetersius gabonensis
GAGAGAGAGAGAGGGAGAGAGAGAGAGAGAGAGAGAGAGAGAGAGAGAGAGAGAGAGAGAGAGAGAGAGAGAGAGAACCAAGCCTCAAGTGTACCTGTTAGGTGTGCTGCTGCCGTTGCTGCTGCTTGCTTTATTCGTTGTGGTGGGGTTTTTGCTGGCAGTTTTCAGAGCCACCTGAGATTTGTCCTTAGATTTCTCTACAAATAGCAAAATACATAAAGCCGTTACGGACTGTGCCAACAGACAGTTTTCATTGTTACATCAATGCTTCATGAAATGGATTGGATATCACCTCAAAAAGCTACTAATGCCACCATTACAGCATTAAACACCACCATAACGCTCTGACCGAGAGGTCTGGGCAAAAAGATATGGAGGGGGCGGGAGGTTGTACGAAGGTCATTCGGCTACGCAAGCTGTTCAAGTGATGACAATAAAAATGGCTCTGTAATAATAATAGCTGTATGGAAAGTGCTTATGCAAAAAAGGACACCAGATGACACTCTGTGTGGACATTATGTACACAGTAAAACTAGAATCACCATTCAGAAGCCACTGAAAACTCAAATAATTCACACACTGTGAAGCACCATCTCAATTTAATTCAGATTTTTTAACAATATGGGCATAAAAGGCGTGTAGCAATAAATTTACAAGAACTAAAAGACCACCATAAAAAAAAATCCTCCTCACATGAAACGAGGAGAAATAAAGAAGTGGATCACTGCTAGTTAAATGACACATATACTACCTTTCTGTGAACAAAAACACTTGTCACATGATCTAATAGCTTGACTTCTACCAAAAAGCAGCATATAAAAAGAAAAGTAAATAAGACCTCACAATACTATATTACAGGGATCACTACATTTTTAGCCTGGACGATTATTGGCACCTATATTCAATATCATCCGTATTGTTATTCTTTTTATACTTCAGAAGAGGTTAACTGAAGCTTTACAAGCCATGATCCACATGTATAGGTACATGCCGAAGTAAAAATGCCAAATTTGTTTAAAAAAAAGTCAATTCCAGAAGACACCTGGTTCGCCAGCAGCACTAGATGCAAGTGACAATAAAAGTTTTGTCCTAATAGTTCTAAGAACGTTATTCTGAAAGGTTTTTTTGTGCACGCAGCCCTATGCATAGAAATATATTTTAAGTATTTGGCTCTATGCTGTGGTTGGTTTTCACAGGGCTCAGATGTCCCATTACTTTTGTCCTTATAACCAACAGAGACATAGAGCACTGCATGGACAAACGTAATGGGACACCTGACCATTACACCATATGACTTTAATGACACTGCATTCGGATACATAGACTTTCATATGCAGTTGTTCCCCTTTACAACTACTTTAATGGCTCCGCCCCCCATGCTTTGGACTCTGAGGGTAACTTGTTTTTCTATCACAAACGATCAAATGTGACAAATCTCAGCCGAAAGATAGAATTTAGGCGTGATCCTTCTACTGTTTGTGCAACACGTGATTCATAAAACAATTAAGTGATGCAGTTACTGGAAATGACTGACAGTTAGTGATGCGCTCACAGAAAACAAAGTACAGATTTGTGACTAACTCATAGTCCATCACTGGCCTAAAGAACACCAGGTCGTCGCCAGAGAGTTTAAATGCCTTATGCTCAATCCACTTCATATGTGGACTACAGAGTGAACTTGTTTTAAAATGTAATAAATACAATCATCAGTGTCAGTTACAGTGAGGTTATAAGCCTAGCAATTGCATGCAAATGCTCTCCTACTCATCAGACTACAAAGGGAATTCTATCTTCCTAGATCTCGTTTCCTCTTCGACCGTGCGCTCACCCGCATCCTCGGCAGTCCCCTCCTCGCTCTTGCTGGTGGCAGAGGCAGCAGTGGCTGCAGGCTTGCCGGTGTTGCCAGGCCCGTTCTGCAGGCCACCGGGGTTAGCGCTGTTCACTGGCTCCTTGTAGTGGAACTCGTTCTCAGGAACCATATGAACTTTCCTGCTTTTCAACTGGCCAGAGTAGCTGCAAGTCACATAGACGGTTAAAATCACAGCACACAGAGCACGGAGAATTCAAAAGCACACTACAGATCTAAGTGAAATGTTGACAAAAAGACAGCAGGAGGTCCTTAATAAACAGATTATGCATTATGACGGAAACAAAATGGAAAAGCTTGGATTTAAATGTTAACCCTCTTACGTCGTAAAGCAATGTTTGTTGTAAAAAAGGCCAATAGGGCAAGGAATCCATCTACCTGGTCAAAGGGGTGTGGTAAGAAATGGAACTAGCGACATTGAACAACATCACTGACCTCAATTATCTCAGAGTCTGCCTAAGAACTAAAGACACTTGGAGCGCAATACACCACACAAAGGAGGCGGAAAGCAACACTAACCCAAGCTAACAGATGTCACTTCATCATTAACCTCAGAAGCAATGAACAAATACCAATCAGCAAATGACAAATTCCACTCCTCTTACAATTACTGCCCCTCATTGAAGTGTGAAATATTAACACCCGCGAGCCGTTTGACTGGGAAAGGGAGAGGCCTGTGGAACGACTGGGTGTCCGGACCTTATTCTAGTGGGCCGAAAAAAAGCTCATTACAAATGATAACTGATCAGATCGCCTGATTGTGACGGGACAAGGGCCGCAGGGATGGCCACGACTCCAACAAGCGAATTAATGACATTCATTAAGCCCCGATTTAGAGCCTCTCACAGAAGGGCTGTACCTGCCACTCTTGCCCCTTGCTCGGACCGACTGAGATTTTAAAGAGAGTGAAAGTGGGAACGTTACGTACCTCTCCACTCCCTCTCACACTGACAGCTGCTCCTCAGCGGAAAGAGCATTACCAGTCACCACTAGGCTTCACCAGGTTTGACAAATCTCTTCAGACCAGAAAATTTCATCAGCAGCACATCAGAGCATATGCTAGCACCAGTCGGAAGCAAACAAGGATAAATCTGTGCCTCCGTAATGGAGCTAACCTGCAGGGGGAGACGCGAGGGAACTCCCCAACAATGGGTGAGGAACAGCAAACAGTTGGCGCCGCCTCACACTTATGATTGATCTGCCCAATCCCTTCACATTCCAGACAGATCCTCCGTACTCGTGACAAACAGGGACGCAGAAAATTGCTCTATTACAGCTCATAAAATTCCAATTAGCTCAACGCAAGCAAGCCAAATCTACTTTCACTCTGTCCCTTCTCCACCAGCCAGATCCCTAACAAACACAAGGTTCCCCACCCACCCCAACACCTTAGAAAGGTAAAAGGTCCCTCAGAATGCAGCTCTCTGCTCAGTTACCCCATAGCTAATGCATAGAGGTCAGGCCTCTTCTCCTTCTCTTCTTGGCAGATCTTGTGGACGCGACACTCAAGAGCCTGGCCCAAGTTCAGCACTTTGGGGTAGTAGGGTAGAATCTTGGTCAGCACGATCAGGATGTTGCGTATGTGGGTGTACTCACCCGTTTCCAGACAGTGTACAGAAGCCTAGAGATCCAAAAAACACAGAAATATGATATATTTTGAGATATATTACGCAGCACAGCAACATTATTAAAAAACTATTAACTATTACTGCACACAAAATAAGGCAGACGGTTTATTTCTGCTTTAAATGTTGTTCCAAATTAATTAAAAATGGACTCGAACATAAAACATCTGAGAGTGAATTGAAGAGTAAACTGTAAGGGCTCATTTATTAATATTTATCTAGTGGCCACAGTCTGGTGGAGTCCACTAGGGACTAAAAAAAAAAAAAGAAAAAATGAAGAAAAAAAAAACAAATGAAAAGGAATATCACTTCTCTCCTGAATGTGTTTAGAGAAGAAACAATACTAACTTTAGTCAACTTGTAATGCCACTTATGGACGACATGCCGGAAGTTCTCGTAGTCTAGCTGGTCCGCCTTGTTCCCTCCGTCAAAGCCACTGGCTCGGAAAATGGTGAGGAACCCTGGGTAATTGCCACATTCCTGGCAAAGTAAGCACAATAAACACAAGCCAGCTGAACTTGCAGTTCTAGGAAGTGAAGCTCTAAAAAAAGATGATCACTGGTGTTAATACTGGGTAATTATTTGGGAAGGCATTTGATGAGAGCTTACATAATCAGTCTCAGCTGGCCCATAACCAGACACCATCAAAAATAAACTTTCATGCAACGCTAAACACAATTTCAGTGGTTTCTGATGGGTCCACTGAATTCACAGACCTGTAGTATCCTCACGATGCAAAACAAAACCGTACAAACGGTGGATAACTGAAACAGATACTTGCCCACATACCAGGATAATGTGCCCTATCACACTGTCTGGAACTGGTTTGAGGAACAACGTATTGCTCAAATTCTTCAGATCTCAGCCTGATCCTAGCATCTGTGACATGTGTCTGACCAGAAGTCTGCACAGGCACTTAGAGAGCATTCAGAGAACCTTCTGCTAACATTTAGAGCAGTGTTTCCCCAACCTGGGGTCCGGGCCCCCCTTAGGGGGCGCTAGAGATCGCAGGGAGGGCGCAGTTTTGTCTGCACTGAGGTTACCAAAATTTGCACACATTAAATGAATAAAATCCCAATATCTGAGAAAATGTGTGTGTGATAAAGTGTGTGTGTGAGTGTGTATAAGAGTATAAGAACAAAAACGTTTTTTTTTTGCAAATGAAAGTTTGTAACGAATCACTTTATTCTGATTGAGCGTCTATGCGGGTAGGAGTTGGGGTTGGATAGGAGTTGGGGTTGGGGGCGCGGGTGGGGTTGGGGGGTTCTGGACTGTCTTGGACACTGGCAAGGAAAAAAAGTTGGGAACCACTGATCTAGAAGGACTTTACACTAAGCATACAGGGACTGTGTTGTACCTAAACCGCACTGTGATGGCACAGAACTTGCAGGAAGCTTTGATTTTCCACTGTATCTCAGCCTGGCAACAGTATTCATTTCATAGGCAGTCATCCGATACCTCCTGAAGTTCATAAAGGCACCTAAAAGCATCTGCATTTGTTACATTTACGGTTTTCTTTATCACCCATCTATACATGTAGTAAGTAGACATGACTGCACTAAAGTTTAATCTAAATTAATAAACAAAAGGTAAAAAAATTAACAAATTGCAAACCAGTCATGAAGAGTTGGCAGTTTGTGGGCTGCATGTGATGATGCATCATTTTCAAGTAGGCATTTTTTTTTAATCGTTTGGAATCTGAAAGGCCGGGAATTGTTAAATAAAATTTTCTTGTCTTTTCTTGCTTTAATAAATAAACTCTGGAGTGCTGGATTTGTTGCTAAAATTATTGCTAAAAAATAATAATTGATATAATCTACAATCTAATGGTTCCATTAGTCATGTATGCACCATATGCACTGCACATAATTTATACAGGAAAAAAAAGTAACTATGTCCCTGTACCTTCTCATAGATGCCTTTATCACTGTGCCACCGTGTCACTGTCTCCAGCATGCAGCACAAGAAACGGCCATAGCGCCGAGACTCATTCTCTGTACAGCTCGCCACTGTGTAGATGATGTCTGAGAACACCTGCAGGAGACGTTGGTTAGTGAGAGAAAGAGAGAAAAAGCAAAGGTGGCCATGAACACCCTGTGAGAGAGATCATTGCTGTCATAAACACCCTTTTATGCGCTGCTACTTTAATGCACATTATCAAACACTTTGCTCCATCAAACTCAGCAGGAGACTGTTGTGTGTACAAATAAGCAAAAAAATGCAGCACCATCACTGCAGGCCTGTTGGCTTTTGTTCTTACAAACGCCACTCAAACAGCTACTCATTACAGAAAGCAGGTTCTTACATCGGCTATTTGAAGCAATGGCTGCTCAAACTTCTCAGAGAGGGTGTTAGAGACTTACGCGATCGTAGCAAAGCAGGGTGCAAAAGTTGGGCGTCTTCTGCTGGTGCACCAACTCCACAAACCGAGCACAGTAAACAGCGTCAATGGCGGAGAAGACACAGCGGGGAAACAAGCAAAGCTGCAGGAACTTGGTGATGGTCTCATTCTTTGTGGACTCTGCAGAGGAAACATGAGAAAATGGTTGAGGCTGGAGAGGGAGGGAGAGAAGGGGAAGGAGAGAAAAAGACGCAGAAAGAGGCCAAGAGTGAGCCAGCGAGAAAGAGAGAGAGAGAGAGGCAGCGAGAGAGAAAAAGAGACAGGGTGAGAGAGGCAGCGAGAGAGAGCGAGCGAGCGAGAGAGAGAGAGCGAGACAGGGTGAGAAAACGAGAGGCAGAGAGAGAGACAGTGAGAGAGAGAGAGAGAGAGAGAGAGTGAGACAGGGTGAGAAAACGAGAGGCAGAGAGAGAGAGACAGAGACAGTGAGAGAGAGCGAGAGAGAGAGCCAGCGGGAGAGAGAGGGACAACGGGAGAGAGATCGAGAGCCAGCAAGAGCCAGCAAGAGCCAGCGAGAGAGAGAGGGACAGCGAGAGAGAGATAGAGAGAGCGAGAGAGAGCCAGAGAGAGAGAGAGAGAGAAAGAGAGACAGGGTGAGAGAGAGACAGCGGGGGAGAGAGAGAGGGACAGCGGGAGAGAGATAGAGAGAGTGAGAGAAAGACACAGCGGGAGAGAAAGGGACAGCGAGAGAGAGATAGAGAGAGCAAGAGAGAGACAGTGGAAGAGAGAGGGACAGAGAGAGAGAGATAGAGAGAGCGAGAGAGAGCCAGTGAGAGAGAGATAGAGCGAGAGAGAGCCAGCGAGAGAGAGGGACAGCGGGAGAGAGAGGGACAGCAAGAGAGCAAGAGACAGGGTGAGAGACCGAGAGGCAGTGAGAGACAGAGATACAGTGAGTGAGAGATAGAGAGAGCGAGAGAGAGCCAGGGAGAGAGAGAAACAGCGCGAGAGAGAGAGAGACAGCGAGAGACAGAAAGAGGCAGAAAAAGAAAGACAGAGATGGGCCGAGAGACACAGAGACAGAGGGAGAGAGAGAACTTACTGGCAAGTAACCAGTAGTCCTTCTCCAGTTTGAGGCGGTGAAGCACTCTCTGCACATGCTCCAGTTGCTTCTTCTCCTCCTCCAGCAGCTTGTCCTGCAGCGCTGTGCAGCGCTCCTTCTCCTTCTTCTTTTTGTTCAGTGGCTGTGGAAGTGACAGCATGCTCTCAGCATGTGAGGCAGAGCTCATTCCAGAAACACTGACTTTGCATTACTTCTGTGGGCTTTGAGGCTTACAAGAATCCTTTCTGTGAAGATCCTAAAACTCACTGCTCAATAAATTCGATGAAGCTTAGTAGACTAAATAAACAACTCTAGTTGATAAAAATCCTTATTAAAATAAAGCTAATTAATTGAAATGGTTAAACAGATCAACTCAGGCTGGGCATATTATCTAGATTCAGGTCAGAAAGTCTCTTACCATCTCTGTGTTCTCATCAATGGCCTTGATCTGCATTTTAAGCTTGTTGACCTCACGTTCATAGGCACTGTGGGGCACAGCCAGGTCATACATGGTCAGTGACCAGAAGGTGGCGTAGAACTGAGGCTTGAGGTCGTCCCACACTTTAGGTGGATGGAGGGACACCACAGCCTCGTGCACGGGGGTCATCACCTGCTCGCAGGCGGCGATGTACTTGTGGACCTTCTGCTGCTGCCGACTGCCCTTCTCCGCCTTCTTCAGCTCATCGTACTTTGACTGGGTGGGAGCAAAGGAGGGTGAATGTTATGATTAGCCCCATCAGAACCAAACAGGCCCAAGTTATGGATATGGATGGCTGTGTCAAAAGAATGAAAGGGAAGCAAGCACAGTTCCGATACAGGAGCTGGAGGAGGCCTACAGACTGAGCTTTGCTGGCAGGGAGATGGTATAAATCAGCGGCGCTAAGCAGCTCCACGCTTCACAGCTGGAGCCGGGGATTGGGAGGCAGGAATTAAATCTGCAGCACTTTCATGACAAAAACGTGCAACGGGAACGATAGTAAAGTACGTTTTGACAATGTGCTGCAAAGTGGATACAGAGAAAGCCACGTGGGGAGCACGGGGAGCTAAATCTTGTTATGGAAAGAGAGGGATGAGATACTGGTTGTGGAGGGAGTGAGAGCTATTGGTGAGCTCCATTCTTCTACTCTTTAAATGCAGCCTTAGCCCAGTCATTGTTTACTTGTGAACTTAAGAATGCAGTGTCCATAAAATGTGGCCAGACATGAAGGGGGAAAAAAAAAGCGGGCCACAAAAAACAAATAAAAAAAACCATCACTGTTCCCAAAGCGATTAATTCACATCTAATTGTGTTTCAATGTAGCTAACTTTATAACAGTTCAAAAACTCCTTGCTGAACTAGAGAAGTTAAAAATATACGCCCTCTTGTCCTCATGCTGGGTTGCAAAGCACTGCGCCCCATTTTAAACCCTGCAGGAGGACGAGGAAGTGTTTTGGGACCATGTTCTGGGGGAAGACACTTTTCTTCCATCAAATATTCTTTTATTCTCAGCTTGTGCAGCTTTGAACAGACATTGTAACAGAGCAGTGCGCCCCCAGCTGGCATAGCCCAGTACTGCTCCCAACTCCACTAAATATCCCTCATCTCGCCCGCCACCCTACTCCAGCTGCTGACCCTCTGGAGGAGGGTGACTGGCAAGAAGGGGTCTAATACACAAAAACAGCTCATATGACTACATTCCACAACTACTCCACCCCTAAAAACACAAACTGGGCCAACAGGCCACTCACCCGGCCCACTAAGGCTCATGGGATCCAGTCCTACTACTCGTCACAATAGGCATTTTTCTTACCATAACAAACAGTTTTTCACTGTACGCAGGTTCTCTTGGAACGTAACCTCCGCGAAAAGCAGGGGGTTACTGTATTCACAGCTAGGTGAAATCCCAGCCCTGATGTACACTATATCTGCGTCAACTGTAACGCCCATCCAGTACATCACAGATCATTGTACAACTGCATGGTTGACCAATCAAAGCAGGGATTTGACTTCAGTGACCTACCACACTGTGCTTCAAAACAATACATTTGTCAAGAAAGGTGCTGGAACTTCACAAATGCTTTTCGAGGACTGTTCAACATCAAATATGAGTATAAGTATAAACTAAAGATGGTTTATTGGCAGTGCTGGAAATACAATAGGCCTAGACATAGTACAAGATATTGCATGAAACAGAATGCCTTTTATTGTCACTATACGTAAGTACAATGAGATTAAAAGTGCGGATATGTAAAAAAAAAAAAAAAAATACCCGATATGAAATTGCCATTTTTTGGCCTCTCTTTAAATTGCCTTTGCTTTACTTATCTACGTTAGCCCTTGACTGTAAAATATTGCAGTGCAAAATCAAACTACATTTGATTTTTTGGCAAGTTAGTCATTTACCTATAAATAAAAACTGTCATCTTGACAAAGAAAACAAAAACTCACCAAAATCTGATGGGCATACATGGGGCGGGACAAGAAGAAGGCTGCATCGTGGGGTGTGTGGAACTGGTTACAGAGGATGTCTACAGAGGGCACCCGCTTGATGTAGTCCTCCGTGCTGAGGTTGGACGCCAAAAAGCCGCCGAACTGCACCAGGGTGTCGTGACACTGAAGAGAGAGGGACAGGAAAGTGGACCCATTTATCATTAGACAAGGTTCTCCCCTCTGTTCCCTGCTCATTTCCCGGCCAAATGCAGATGCTCTTAATAAATCCTCGGGTTGCTCATTTATTTGGGGGACTGCACCTTGCTTTATTAAAGCCATTCATCACCAGGAGCCCTCCCTGGAAATCGATAGGATGCCCAGTAAAGCAATTTAGTGGAAGAAAGGCGCTGGGGAAGTGATCCCCGAGCCTCGCTGGTAGAGAGAGCAAGGAGGGAGCAAAGCACCAGTCGAGCCCTTGGTCGACCATTATTGAAGTTTTTAATATTCTTCACCATAAATGCCATCATTGTCCAGGGCAGCAGCGGGACAACAGGGAATAAAAGTTGCACTGCCGCAGTGTGAATTCACGATAAGGGCTTCCCTTTAATAGCACACGCACTGCTAACACGACGCAAAACAAGGTACGGGTTACGAGGTGATCAAGCGTTTTTGTCTTAAAAAGCAAGACTTTTGTGATCAGGGTCGCAAAAAACTATTTCAGCACAGACTAATCTGTTAACTGACAAAATTGTGATTGGCATTCCCTACAGTTAATCACAGTCGTTAAATATTAGCTCCTGTGTGAGAACAGCGGTGATGGTACATCAGACAGATTTATTAGAGTAAGCGATGGAAAAAGGTTAATAAGAAATATTTAATTCAAAGACATGCGATCCTGATCATCTGGAGGGAGGAGGGGTTTTATTTCATGCCCTTAATTCCCCATTTCTTCAGGGCAAAAAATTTACAATAGGCTCTAAGGAAAGCTAATCTTTATCTGTGTTACTGTATTTGCTAAAAATCATTGTAGTATGAGGTCTATGGAACAAATAATGTTACAGTAAATAGCAGTAACGTCACAGACCAAATTACATTTACAAATGCTGTTTAAAATAATGCACATCATTCTTAGGACTAGATCATTAAAGTTTGCGGAAAGAATGTGTAAAAACAAGTCGTACTCAGCATTCTAGATTTAATCTGAGCTCCAGCTGTAGCTTTAGTGTAGTGTATTTAAAAGGAACACCTCCTTAAACATGAAAACCTGCCTCTGTAATGTTGCATTACTGAACATTTGTCCTAATTTAATAAAATGGTTTCCAGTACTGTACTCCCTCCATATCTTTAACTAAAAAAACAATCCATGTTCTGTTACTGTAAGTTATTGGTGCTCACTGGCTCTTTCACACTGGATGTGAAACACAAAGAGCCGCAAAAAGCACCTCGAGACCAGCTTGACGTCCTCATTCGTGTAGTGGATGGTGCTGGATATGAATGTTTTGTGATGTGAATGTTTTCTCTCCACATATCCCCTATATATATACACACACACACGCGCACACACGCGCACAGAATATATCTTTAAAGCACAGTTCCACATTTTTACTGTCTCTTGCTGGACATGTGTGGAGTAACAGGACAGGCATGTCCCACAATCCTGAAGTGCTGAATTTGTGCCCGTTGTAGACTATCGCGCTGCCACACTTAGCACAACACAGTCTGTCTCTCTACCGATTTCCCGATCTTTAGTTTTGTTTACATTTCTTCCTTCTTAATTTTAACGACAACTTCAACTGCAACCTCCAAACTATTTTGTCTCTGTTGCGCCCGTGGCAACCTGAAACCCGCCCAATCCCGCGGGACCCCGCTCCCAATGCAGGGCTCTAAAGCAAAAGTAACTAATAATGAGCTGAAGTCAAAGTGCAACAAATTCACATTCATCTGGGAATACTAGTTACTGGTGAGACAAATGTGTGTGGCTTGTTGATAATAGGAACATTGAAATATATCTGTATATATCTGTAAAAAAAAAAAAAAAAGTGTGATTGCGTGGACACACCCAAATATTGTTTTTATGGGCAAAATGTGTTTAAAAATAGAAATATAATTACAGTCTGATGGAGTGTAATAATAACGGCTTTATACGAACAGCATTTCATATCACTAATTGGCCAAAATATTGCTTTAAATAATGGTACTGACTCAGAACTTTGTATTTATTCCCGGCAGGGATGTCATCTGTGCATCACATCAACTCATTAGATCTCTCATTAGACCCTAGAACCTGTGCAATGCTTTTCCAAACAGTGAGCCAGGAGGAGAGTGAAGGCCCAGCATGGGTAAGCATCTGGAAGCGTCTATCTAGGGATCACCACGCCCCGCCCCTCTGCCCTGAGAAACAGCTGCTGCTCTCAAGGCTGAGTCCGGGCCGCATCTTGTTAGAGCTGCACTCGGCTCTGGGATTCGAGCAGACGAGAAGATTGGCTGCACTTGGAGACTGGAAACTATGAAAACGGACATCAAAGCAGGCCTAAGATTACTTTGGCACCCTTTTCACAGCTGTAATCGCTTCCGAGTGACACCGCTCCCCTTAGGAATTAGCCGCCGCTCAGAAATAGGCTGGTCTCTAACTTTTTTTGAACCCCGTTCTTTGTAGGGAGTAATGTCTCTGTTGCACCCGGTGACTGTGTGATGTTGCAATGAACTGCGTGTCTGCCGTCACCATGGACAGTTAAGAGAACAAAAAAGAGCCAACAAGCCAATCTTCAGTGAGATTAGTTTTGCTAAATAAATGTGATGTCAACATGCAGTGTTGCTCTAAATCCAATGGGCATAAAGCAGTGGTTCGCAACCTGGGGTCCGGGGCCCCCTAGGGGGGCACTAGAGATCGCAGGGGATGCGCATAATCTTGTCTGCACTGAGGTACCAAAATTATATTTGTACACATTAAATTCATAAAATTCCAATTTCTGAGAAATGTAAAAATACTGGTTGTGCATCAGAAGCAAAGAAGGCAATATTTCGAGAGTTACCTTGATTTTGGTTTTTATGAAGGACAGGAAAGTGTGTGGGGTGTGTGTGTGTGTAAGAGTATAAAAACAAAAACCTACAACTGCTGTTTATTTTTTGCAAATGAATGTTTGTAATGAATATTTTTGTGTGTGTCTTTGCATGTATGAGTTGGGGTTGGGGGGCCTGGCTTGTCTTGGCAAGAGGGGCTTCAACGAAAAAAGGTTGGGAACCACTGGCATAAAGGAAAACAAAAATATTTAGTCTGAACCACAGTAAAACAAAGTGGATATTATACTTGCATGGAAAGCCTTTAGATATATCTGACCTGAACTAAAAGCTGAAGCAAGAGCAGGGCCTCAATTGCGTCAATGATTCATACATCATATACATAAATATTTACAATTCAACCATCTTAAGCCATAAGCCAAATATTTCATTATTTTAAATATCCTCAATGTAATCAAACAAAGTGCATAATAGTGCCAATGACTCAAATTAATATGCATGTACATCCATTTAAATAGTGCACCCACAGCTTCGTACCTTCACAGAGACAAAGCGCTTCAGAAACATCAATGGTCTCATTCATCAACATCACAACATGCTGCCTAGTAGTGTATAAAAGACTTTAAGTGTGTAAAATGAGACCAAGTTATACAAACTACTAATTCAGTGCATTTTCGGATAACAGCGCAAGCACATTTTTCAAGGTGCCAAAGAGTGCTTATGCATAAATCATGCAATCACATTCAATGCATATTCAATGGCTGAGATGAGTCGATCAATCTCTGCGGAGCATCATGGGGAGACATGGCTGGCCTGACACATTTTGGCTGATTGTAATGAGGTGCACACAACTTCCTGCACAGGAGGAGAAAAACAAGCCCAAATTAATAATTAAACCGCTTCCCCACTGAGGTCAGGAAAAAGCGTGTTGCACATTCACACCACGAGTAATTATTCCCACAATCCAGCATCGGGAGGGTGAATTTGCTAAAAGCTCTAATTTGAGACATTCAAAGAGGGGTGCGAAAAAGAGAAAAAAAATATGAAGGGGAAAAAGAAAAAAAAAAAAAAACATGCTCAACCAACAGCATCATTCTGTAGCCGCACACAAAATAGAAGCTGATGATGTGATGTTGAGTTTTTAGCACCATCTGCTGAGGCATGTCTTGAAAATGTGGAGGAAATGAAGAGTGAGCTGGATTACCCAGTGAGTAATTGGGCTTTGCAGCTGGGCAACATGAAAGGAAAACTGTGTTTGAGAGACCGTGAGGCCATGAGAATCCCAAAAAACTCTTTTCAGCTCCCTTCGAATAGGGAACGAAAACTTAAGATGTCATTTGGAACATTTCAGCAACACCAGCTTTGGCTGATTGTGTACCTGGTCGTAGAGCTTGCCCACTAATTTGAGGTGTTTCTCTCCTCCCTCAGAAAAGACCACACCGTTTCTCTGCTGAGCCATCAGAAGACAAAGAGGGAGGGCCAACTCATGATCCAGCAGAGAGTCCTTCAGACGCTGAGATGACTTCTTCGTATTCCTGATCTGGCCAAAGTAGCCTCCCTGCACACAAACACAGGAAAAAAAAAAAACAGAAGCACACAGTTAGAAAAACATTCACAGTAGACTGTACACAGAAAATGACTGTATTGCAGCAAAATGTTGTGCTAGACACACTGTGAGCAAAATGAATGCATCTTAAAATACATTTACATCGTTTTGAATAGTCCAGTGAACACTTAATCGTTCAATGGTTACTTTTAGGGATACACCGAATATTCAGCCACCGTTTTCTGGCTTCTTTTTTTTTTTCCTTCAATCAACAACCGCAGCCTGCAGCTCCAGACTGGATTAGAGGCAGCATGTCTGCCGTGTGGAAAGACACTGAAAGCCGTTTGTAAAGCGAGTGATGCTGAAATTTCTAGAGGGGGTTCATCCACAAAAACTTTCTCAACGTCAGGATTCATTTATCATATAAAATCTAAAACATCCTGCTGGAGCCCAGAAGACAGAGCACACTAAACTGAGATTTAAAAAAACTTGCCCACTAGTAAACCTTCCCAGGAGTAGATGACCTAGCAAAGTTCCTCTAAGAGTACAGCTACAAGTCATCCAGAAAGTCAAAGCTTCACTTTGTCTGTGTGGGTCCCTCTCCCCATTTTCAATACTAGTAGGCATAAGAATCTGTCAGTGACGATAAAAAAAACTGGCTGTCAAGCTAAAAAAGATAGACAGGATTTGGAATAAGTGCATGTTAGCCTTCATCACTTTTAATCGTGAGAGGTGGGTTCTGGACTGTTGATTGAATATAATATGACTAAATTGGAGAGAAAACTGGGGCCAAGTAAAACCACCATTAAGGCTCGTCTCACATTTTCCAAAACACACCTTGATGGTCATCATCCATATGACGCGTTGCTGCTAAGTACTTTTTCAAGGCACTACATAGTTATTTTTCTTCTGAAACTAAGCTTTCAGGCCTGTGGTACCTCTGCTTTGAGCTGCTCTCCTCCAGTCATGGCCTCCAGCTGTTCCACGGTCATCTCATCAGTGATCTCAATCCCGGCCATCTTCTGCACCACCTCCTTCAGGATTAAAAGGTCGAAGCTACAGAGAAGGAAAAGGATGTTTATAAACCGAGGAGCAAACTATTTACCAAAATGCCTACAACCTAAAAATACAATTTGCCAGTGCTGAGTGATGATGCTTCTGCTAAATTACAGGTGTCCCATAATGGCTTTACATTTCCAACAACCCCTGCAATATGAAGCATAATGGAAAACATATGGAGGAAAAATGACTCAGGGAGCAGGAGCTGAGCTGTCACTTGTTAAGTCAGGTCAATCAGAACAGGCAGGGGTGCTGCAATGGGTTTGAAGACAGCAAAAAAAGGATGGGAGGCTTTTGAGACACCAAGTTAAATGCTAACAGGGCCAACAGCAAGGGACACACACGCCTGTCCTATTCTACTGTACTTGGATTTGGGCCGCCATGTTATCAGGGAGGTAAGTGTGGGGCTCTTTTAGAGAAGCTTTTCAAAAGCAAGTCACAGCTCAGCATTAACAGGCACATCGAGGCCCTCCGTCACACAATCAGGCCTTTGAGAATGAGGTTCAGGCTGACGAGGCAGCTGCCTGCACCTAGAGCACAATCACACACACCACAAATCTGACTTGGAGAGAGACCCATCCTAAGTGCCTGGCACAGACAGGAATATTCTCTCTCACACAGACACACACACAGACACACACACAGACACACACACAGACACACACACAGACACACACACAGACACACACAC
>JBBJLR010000034.1:17213763-17224343 GCA_037577145.1 Brachypetersius gabonensis
CAGACACACAGACACACAGACACACAGACACACAGACACACAGACACACAGACACACAGACACACAGACACACACCTCTTTCCTGCCTTCAGCTGGTTGGTCACATACTGCAGTAAGCCAGCTAACTCGATGGGGTACTTCCGGAAAACAGCCCCACAGAGACTAGCAAGACCTATAAGGGAGACAAAATAAAGCCAGACGGCTCAGACTAGAAGGAAAACAAAATAATAAAATAAACAAAAAAGCCTAAATGACACAGTCCTGTTGAACAATGACCCTGCCTATAAGAAAAAGGGCCTTAAGAAAACGCAAAGTAATGAAATTACATCTGAAAGTCTATAATGGTTGATAAGGGTAAGATCATTTTATCAACTTTAGAGAATGTCCGGACGGGGGAGGAACAAGATCAGAAACTCACTTTGAAGCCAAGATGAAATGGTGGTGTCGTCATGCTTCATCTTCTCTTTCTCCGGGTTAGCTAGAGCTTCGATAATGCAATCTACCAACAGAATCAAGGGTTTGAACACTTTATCTTCCGAGATACGACGTCAGTCATGAATGGCAAATGCTACTCGGATCTGTCACATTCATAGAACATGAACAAGTGTGAGAGGGGAAAAAAAAAAAAAAAGTGTGAGAGGGGTTTCTAAAGCAGTGCCAGAACAACATTTGGGGTGAACGTTCTAGAGAAAGTGAACGATTACTGAGAATGGAGAAAAATAGCAGGGTTGGAGTTTTGAGGGGATCAGCAAGTTCCTGAGAGAGCACTCATTACGCTGCGGGGGTGGGGGGGCAGGATTATTATTACGCTCGGAGGTGGGCGGTGGAGCGTAATTATCAGTGGGCAAAAGGGAAAAGGATACAAGCCAGAACATCATAGTTGAGAGAGGTGAGGTATTTCAGAGAGTCCACCACAGGGGTGATGAGGTTGTCATACCACTGGATCTGTGAGAGGATCTAAACACACAAAGAACAAGAGCATTACAAGCAGTGGCAGATACTTAGGTACTCAGATACAAATTTTTAATACACATATAAACTTAAATACAATGGTAAATACACAATACAACATTAAGGTACTGGTGCGGAGTTGTGGTACTGTCTACTACATTAGATACAAACCGAACTCATAGTACACAGAAATCCCCACAATAACGCGGAAACTGCAAATATCCTCCGCCTTATTTTTTTCTGGCAATAAATATATTTTTTCTGGATGTTTTCACACAAGGGGACTCGAGGCAGGCTGTAGCCGACCTGGAAGCACTTTTTGAAGCTCGATTTCTCTGCACAGTTCGGTAGATCTCCAGGAAACCTTTCCTTTTTTTGTCCCGCAACCTTCCAAGTTGCAGATCTCTGTGGGGAATTTAAATTAAAAGAGGCGAATACGGGTTTACCTTTACATTTTCTTTAAGGGTAATGCATTAAACTGAGTTTAAAATGACATTACAGTGTTCTGGGAGCAGAATTGGGGGCATATTTAGGGTTTAAACTATAAAAATGAACGTAAGAAACAGAACCCCTGCGAAAAGCGGCGGATTAGTGTACATGTTGGCCTTCAGTTTAATGTGCATTCAAAATGAATCAGTAAGGTACATGTGGTCATATACTTATTTTCATGCTGCTAGGGTTAAAACCTGACGTAGTACTAATTAGACACTAATGTACAGCAACTCTGATTCTTGGGCTAACTGCATCTATGGTTTCTAAGCTTACTGAATGTCAGAACACAATGACATCTATAATTACAGTATACAGAGGGAAGGTGTTAGTGGGTGATGAATAGTGCAGCTTCTACTGCCTTTAAAGGGAGAGCGAAAGCAGTGGAAAAGGGGCTTTTCGGCTCGACTGCAGTCTTAGACCATCTATGGAGCGGTGCAGTTTCCGTCAAAGTCGATCTCGCCTTTTTTGTTTCACCCCTAGGTTGTTCTGGAATTCTCTCTGAAATGCTAATGAGCTCCATCCTCTGGGGTGCTCTCCTCGTGGCATTACCAGGCACCCTGATCTCCTTTGAAAGCATACCTCTCTCATTCGAATGCATGAACGGTATAAAAAAAATACAATTTAACAGCACTCTTGTTAGATGGTTATGTTTTTTACCCCCACAACAACATATTCCAGGGTCATTAGAAAGCTAGAAAAGGGTTGTTAGTGCTCATGTCTTCAAAATTTTGGAGCAATTGTCAAAAACAATCAGTAGATTACTGATGGTAATCTAGACAGTGAGAGTCCTAAATCTTCAAAATCTGTATCAGCTTGTAAAACTTTAATCAAGTTTTGGAAGGCAAGCTATAATGCCAACCTTCAAAAGGGGACGTGTGGATTAGAGATAGGGATCTAAGGTAAATATGATGTTTTATTAATAAAAAAAATGGTACTGATGGTTAAAAATTTGGACACTGTTTCAAACAATCCTTAGCACACATTTACATTTGAGGAGTTGGGGCAGCTTGTTTCTGCTAATCACGGTGTGGGACCATTTTTGGGTGACCACTGGTGACATACGCTTATAGAGACGGGGAATCAAAGCCAAAAAATATCCCCAGAAAACTGTGAACGATATTGGCTTAGTAACACCCACACCACAGGACACATTCAATTTCGGCTGTCACTCTAACACCTGACACCGCTTTCTCAGATGAGTCATTTTCCAAGTGACATTTTAGCACCTATTTGCTGGAAGCAGCTCTGTACTGCGGTCCTGTGAACCCATATGATGTTTTAAGACGTGCGTTTTATCCAAATTTGCCTTAGCAGATCACAATCAGTGGGAATTAAATCACTTCTGTGGTCGGTAGTTTTATAATCAAATCAGTTTACATTTGCCTTTCTGATCCTCCAACACCAGTTGCTCAACTTCATTCTTCACATCTTAAACTTGTTGGCGCTCTAGTGATCCTGGAATAAAATGTGTGGCATGCAGAGCTATTTTCATGCAGGCAAAATTAAAGCTTACCATCTCCTGTTAACTAACGCAACATTAGGTAGTAGGGCTGTAACGGTGCATGTATTCGTACCGAAGCGTCACGGTACACGGGTCACGGTTCAGTACATGATGTCTTTCGGAGAATACACGGTACGACGAAGAAGACGTGATTGAAGTCATACGGAATCACAGAGGGACCAAAAAGCGCAAGTAAATCATAAACCTGGGTCGTAGTGTAGTGCAATAGTGCCACCTACAGGCGTAACACTTCTGCTGCCTTACACATACATAAAAATTTAAGCAAGAGCGTGTTTTTACTGGTTAATACACTGCTGTTTATTTAAAATGAAAGAAAACAAACAAAGCCTCATTCTTTAGAACTTTTTGTTGCTTAACTTTGCTGTATCGTGAACCGTTCCGAACCGTGACCCCAAAACCGAGGTACGTACCGAACCGTGACATCAGTGTTCCGTTACACCCCTATTATGAAGTAAAACAGGACGAATGGCACAAAAGTGACAAGTGAGGTTTTTAGGCTCTTACAGTCATACTTTGAATCATCCAAGTGGATATTTTGAACAGCCCAACCCTATTAGTGACTGTGCAAATAGCTCAGGCACGGCTCTACCAATTCAGGCAGTTCTCACTCTGTTGCGCCTGCATTAAATGTTGCCACTTGTGTCCATGCTGACTAATCAAGCCAGTACAGAGGAGCTAAATTTAGACGTGTGTCCACCGCTTCGATGTAAGACCGAGGCACAGACCTTTTCAAATGCACTTTTTAAAACTTAGGAGCAATGAAAATTGATGGCACGTTGCAGACAATAAAGGAGCCCGTCATTAGTCTAGCCGACCATTATGGCCGTCACGAGTGATAAAACACTCACATAATCAAAGAGAATGGTGGGGTTACTGTGGCTCAGCTTGCCAATCTGCCTCCCTGAGGGCTTCACGTTCTCCTTGGTCAGTCGCCTGGAGAATGGAAAGAGACAGGAGAAGGGAGAGAGAGAACAAGAAAACAAGTTTGAGTTAGAAAACTTTCACATTTGTATTGCGTTCCGCGCTTGTTCGCCCCCTTTTCTGTAAAATCTGCCATCTTTGTGCCTTGAAAAAAAGCATATTGATGAAGAGGCAGGAATCTGAAGTGAGCTCCAGGAGGCCGGTAACACTTGGAGGACAAGCGACATCTGTAATAAGTGTGTACTTTGGACACGTCTGAGGAGGTGCTACTGCCCACTGGAGCACACCTCCACAATGAATCATCACCACTGCATGCAAGTTTAGACCGAGTGTAGGACTGATGGTGTAAAGAAACTGCTCTTTGCTACAGACAGACTTTAATCGAGTCGTGTGTGCGCATTCCTTTTTAAGGCCATCAGGAGTGCTACAGATTGAGTGTCATCACTTTTAATGAGGGAACGCAGAGCTTTATTTGAAATGCAAAAAGAGATGAGGAAACCACAAAAGAAAAGAAGAGCAGAGAGCATGACAGAGAGCCCACAATGGTAAGAGAAAAAAAGCAAAAAACAGACAGACAGACAGAATCCAAATCATAATAGTGCAATATTGTTATTCTTTTTGTTGCTGGAATTTGGTGCTTCTTTTACTACTGCAGTTTTTAAACGATTGGAATGTTACCAACATCCAAACACCTATTAATATCCGAGCATGAGTATTCAGATATTTGATCAGTTGATCAGGGGCCAGGTATTGATCAAATTTTCTGGTCGAGTCTGCTCTGTAATGTATGGGGAGAGAGAGTAGACGTTTTAGTTGCCTTCAAACAGTGTTTTGGAGAGAAAGTCATCATGGCCAATGCAACCGGAAAGGGACAAAACATGGACAAACACAAACATGGAGCAAAGCACACCCCAAATAGACTTCAAGGGACTAAAGTTCATGTCCGTTACAAAAGACGTGTTCAAACCTGTGAATGCAGCTTTGCGTTCTACCATCCTTACCCATAAATGGCTTGGTAAGAGATAGTAAGTTAACACCCCCAGGGTGTTACACGCCCAGCGCCAGTTTGAATAGACTTGCGAATAGATTTTGCCCATAAACCAGTGTCTCCAAAACAACAGTTTCACATCAACCGCACTTTACATTTTCTTGCCGAAATGGTTCTGGTTATTATTATTCTTGAAGAACATTATTCCTTTAAAATGTTTCTAATCATTCACAGTGTGCTACTTAATACGGTCAGGTCAATACATTTTAAACTTGACCGAGACAGACAGGCGGAGAACGCAAGAGAACGCAAGGAAGCTGGCGAGAAAGCAGCAGAGAACGAAAAGGCAAGGCAGAGAGAGCCTAACAGTGTGGAGGCAGAACGAGGCTGGTAGTCTTAAGCACAACTGCAATAGCACTGTTCATGAGTGTATCTTAAACCACACTGGGGGCCCAATTGGATTGCTTAACCTTCAGAGCACAATGAGCAAGCTGTAATGACACCACCTGCTTCACAGACAGTAATAAAGCAGAACATGAATAACGGAGCTCCATTTCCAACAGGCAGAGAGAGGAACAGGCTTTGCGAGCGAACACACACAGATAGACAGAAGTCCTGTAGCACAGAAATATTGGTTTTATAAGACATGTTGGCTTATGTGTGCTGACAGATACGGATCTTGGTTGAACAAAACCAAAAAAATCTAAAGAGGAGAGAAGTACATTAGAATTCAGCTGCCATACGCTGAGAGGCCTCATGAAAATCTAATGGGATATTTTCTGAGGTTGTGTGTGCGGTCCCTGCCTCTCAGTAATCCTGAAGATTCAGGAGCAGTCCTTCATTTCTGCTTCAGTGCTCCTTCAGAGATCCTCTGCGGCACCACTGCGGTCCCCTGCACTCCATCACCTGCATATGCTCTCTCTCTCTCACACACATACACTGAAGCGGCACTCGCTCTTCTATCCCTCTGTTTACTAGTAGGTTATTAATGCAAGTCTAGTCTTGCGATCCAGTGAATGGGGCTCTTTGTATACTTCCTACCTGCAGTTGTGCAATGGAGAAGCTGCTCTGCACTTTAAGGGAATTATACATCATAGTAAAACGAACTGAATTCAAACAAGATAAAAATATGATACAAAAACACAGTATATGACTGACTCACACCCCTCTGTCTGACAGCTGGTTGCGCATCCATGGAATGTACATACATAGAATGTGAGAACAGCCAGTTGGAGAAAATAAAAAATGGAAATGAAATGATGATTCTCACTTATACACTAATAAACCAGAGTCTTAAAATCACCTGCCTGATATTGTGTAGATCTCCATCATGCCACAAAATTCAGCGCAGTTGTATTTTATATATACAGCGATATTTACAAGCTGCAACAGCTCTGAATAGGTTGCGACGCTACAAACTATCCTTCACAGCCAGTGTCAAGATTTTCAGCAACTTGTGTTACAATAACTCTTCCCGGCATATCAATGAACTTCTGATATCCAGGCTGCCAGTTCACCCCATAAGACCAGTTGCTTTGGAGTTGCTTGTCAAAGTCGCTCAGATCTTTATGCTTGAGCATTTTAGTGCTCCCATCACATCCACTTCAAGTAATGATTGTGTACTTGTTGCCTCATATATCCCTTGACGTGTGCCAGTGTAACAAGATAATCAATGTTATTAATTTCACCTGTCAGCGGACCTAATTTAATGGATATAACCTCACATATCATTTACACAGAAAACATACTCGGTTCCAGTGTGGGTCAGGGCCCCTGTAAAATTGCTCCTGGTCCCAGTTGTGGCCCCTGCACTGAACAGCCAATGATTTAAATATTAATTTCTTATCGCGACATGCGCTGCTCGAAAAACAGAACTAACGCTCCATGTGTTCTAGATGTTCTGCGTAAAGCACCACACACACACACACACACACACAAGCACGCACGCACGCAAACGCTTTATGGGATTCTGAGGCTCACTGTGTGTGTGTATCTTTTTTCTTTCTATTTCTCCTCCTCACTACAGTGAGATTTAAAAAGATTGTGGGGTTTCATGCTGTGATAAAAGAACTGTAATGAAAATAAAATAAAAGTTAAATATAAAATAAATTTTGACCTGTTTTGCCGTTATATGTGCCCCCCCTAAAAACACACTGGCCCCGCCTCGGCCTCGCTGTTCATTTTCATCTAGAACTGCCACTGATAGAGAATCACAGTAAACTCTGCAATATATGCATAATCACAAGTCCGTGTAAACGCATTACAAATATATGAAGATCTAAATAACTGCTAAACAAATGATACATAAAAACATATTTACAAATAAATGCTCATTAAAAAACAGGTCTTGTTTTAGGTATGATGCATCAGACTTTAAGCAGTAACTTAACACGGTTCCTGCAACAAGTATCGCTTCTTACTGTATCATCTGCAGATTAAAAACAATGTGATGATTAAACTGACAAATTCAAATAGTGACAGTGGATGAACTGGTATTATCACTAGATAAAATAACAGTAGAGACAAGCTGCTGGGTTATTTTTAGCCAACTTTCACCCAAACTATGCTATGCTCATTGTTTAGCAGATGCATTCTTGCCATTCATGATTTTAAGTAAGTTTAACGCAACTATGCCTCACGCCACACGTCCATCTCTGAGAGAAAGCTTTTCAGAGTGACCTGGCATTGTTTAAAACATCAGAACTTTCCTGGTTGCAGGTAAAAACACTAGGTAACAATATTTTCAATACTTTTCATTTTACACTTACAACAGCAACGCTGCTAGACAACAGATCTCTGCAGGAACCACAACAATACTGTATGAGTGTATTAGCTCTAGTCAGAAATTCAGGAAATTACTTTAAGCCTTACTGAAATCTGCAAACAGTCCAGAGACCAAAGTCTGCTCAGGAGTTTGCTGCAATAAGACTGTTCCTCACTCTGCACTGCAACAAGCGTCGCTTAGTGACAGTATGATATTGATCGCCACAGGAACAGCTGATCAGACTCCTAAAAGACCTAATTATGTCCATGTGGACACAGCACACGCTGGCACTGTTGCTTTGGAAGGAAAAACGATGGGGGATAGAAAGCCATTAACGTGGAGAAAAGCACATTAGCAGGGGATTAGCCACCATGGGGATAAATGTAGGGATAGGTCTTAAAGGAATAATGCGCACAAAATGGCTTAAATCCTTCTTAAGGTGGCAAACAATTAGTTTCCAATTAAATATTTCCATTTCAAGAACACAAAAAGGAGCAAATGCGAAGAAAAAAAAAAAAAAGAAATATACTGGAAATCTAAAGGGGAAAAAAATACATATGCACATCAGAGTCGGCACAACAAATAAGGAGAAGCAGAACCAAACTCCTATAATAAGAATAATTATGAACCTTCCACAATCACACTAATGATGCATTAAATTAATCTCTAAAGAATTGTAGTCAAATCAAACTATTGAGATATCAGGAAGTTATACCCCTAGTAGTGGTGCTAGGCTTGTATTCTCATGGAAAACGCAGATTAAACAAAAAAAATTCAGATTAAAACTAAAACTGCACCACAGGCAGAAAACCACTTTAATTGTATACACTATGGGGATGCAACGGTACTCCATTCAGTACACGTTGCACGGTCCGGTACGCCCTTGTGTACCGCGGTAGTTCGGTTTTGCTTTTCCTTCTAAAAATAGCGCTTAATGAGCGAAAGCCCTCCACCGAGAGTTAATGTCCAATCACTGAGAGTTAATGTCCAATCACTGTTGTGGCTCCACCCACTCGCCCTCCCTCACACTGACGTAACTGGATCTGAGCTCCAAGCTCGGCAAACAGACGTGGAGCACTGTAAGAGGCACTTAACATTTTAAAATATGTTTCTTGAATGTATTTTGTAAGTTTGAATTTTATACATATTTTATTCACGAGTAAGAGGCAGTTTATTATTTGTAGTGTTGTATTTAACACTTGTGTTATATTATTGAGCACAGTGTTGCTGGAAATTGTTCAAAATAAAGATATAACTTTGGGAGAAAATACATTGTTCTCTTTATGCATAAAACACGTACCGAAACCGAACCCGTGGCCCAAATACTGAAATACGTACCGTGGGATACCTGTACCACTGCACCCCTAAGACACTACGTTAATTAACGCGTTGGATTTGCTCACTAGGCCCAGTTGATCATCACACTGCACCCACTGCAAAGCCAGAACCCACTACACCTTTAAAAACGTAGAGCT
The DNA here is from genome assembly GCA_037577145.1 of Brachypetersius gabonensis. Lineage (NCBI taxonomy): Eukaryota > Metazoa > Chordata > Actinopteri > Characiformes > Alestidae > Brachypetersius > Brachypetersius gabonensis. Next base: position 17,222,877 of record JBBJLR010000034.1, read on the forward strand.
ACTAATGCCTCGATAGACCAAACGTTTCAAAGCTGTCTGCATTCCACAAACACTGCGGTCCTTGAGCCGTTCTGACAGGCTGGGCTAACCCAGACACTGTGCTTTCTTCACAGCCTCCCTGAATCTGTGCAGACACTGCCCTGCGGGCAATGGCCTAACCTCTGTTTGCCTTTACCTCAATCACTGCCGCACACATCTCTCCATCTCCATCTCTCTCCAATTATCTGCCCAAATATCATCACTTATTCAAGTCACTTGAAAAATTGGAGAGACGCCTGATGCAGCAATTCTACAAGGCTTCTAGTTCATTAAAAGGACTCATCAAATATGCACAAGAGACAGGCATAAGTCCACACATGCCCATGCACACACACAGCAAAGTAAACACTTTTTAAACAAGTGCTGCATTAAAAAAGCGGACATTCTTGGTTGCCTTCAAGTAACTGAGAACCAACCTGCAAGGTATTTTAAACAAGCTAAAGGTTAATATTGGAGATCAAGTTACACAATGGAAACTATACTTACTTCATGATGTATTTGGCTCTGTCCACTGTTTGGGCCTTGACTTTCACCAATAAAGGGTGGTTGCTATAGGTCTCGTTTTTCCACTGCCCATATAGTCGATACCTGTGGACCAACAGAACATGGATGCGTTTGTAAAGAGCCAAGAAGTGCTTTCTCAATTACTGCAGTGACAAAGAACTTCTTTCCATTTCGGTTCTGTAATAGATGCTGCAACCAGAGATATTCACAAATCATTTTTATCAAGTCCAAGTCAAGTCTCAAGTCTTTGTGCTCGAGTCCAAGTCAAGTCTCAAGTCTCTGAGAGGCAGTGTTTACAGACAGCGACTCTAAATGTGGGATTTTTGAGCTGTAAATGTTGAGCTCTGAACGTTTAGAAGATATGCTAATTGGCCACGCCCTGTGATTACAATTGGCTGCTGCTAAATAAATAATCTAAATAGATCTAAATAAATAATTCCATGAAATGAACATGGTTAAGAGTTATGACGAGTCGCAGCACTGAGTCCGAGTCAAGTCTCAAGTCATTGAGGGCAGTCTGAAGTCAAGTCACGAGTCCTCATCCCTGGCTGCAACTCAACAAGAACTGATCAACTAGCTGAAGACTAGACATACAAACAAACAGAATTGTAGTGTACAAGCAGGAGGAGCTCATTTTTTTTCCTCTGCCAACATAAAAGATAAAGCACTTAATTTACTACAGGAGACGAAAGAAATTCCAGATCACAGAACCTTCAAATATATGTGTCTGCTAACTAAAACAAACATGCGATCAGTGAAGACATGATATCTTGTCTGCTTGTTTATCTGGTCTATATAATCTGGTCTATGGGTTTAGCGATTGGTCTTCTGCTACAAAATCAGAAGCTTTACATTTACGGCATTTATCAGACGCTTTTATCCAAAGCGACTTCCACTCTCTAACTACAGGGGACAGTCTCCCTG
>JBBJLR010000034.1:17234452-17255151 GCA_037577145.1 Brachypetersius gabonensis
CAGTTAGATGGGGCTCGGTGACCTCTTTCCAACGACCCCTCGAAAACCGTTATTAGCTGAAAACCGCTCACCTCGGAAAAAAGTAATGGGACACCGGGGCGAGGTGGACGGTTTTCAGGTCGTTGGAAAGAGTGCGAGATATAAATAAATAATTTTATGAAATGAAGATGGTTTACGAGTTTTGACTCCCAGCACAGTCAAGTCTCGTTTGTGCAACTCGAGACAAAGTCTCAGACGCGAGTCCCCATGTCTGGCTAGCAGTAACTTGGCTAAAAGCTGTTGTTGATTTAAGTTTAGCTTTACAGGTATTAAGAACAGTTGTGGACTTTAAGAACTGATGTATATCGCTCTGGATAAGAGCGTCTGCTAAATGTCGTAAACGCAAACATGGATTGGAAACTCCAGTGTTAAGTCCCAGAAAACCCATTCTATATAATTTTTGTGTTGTCTCTCATCTCACGTACCAAATTAATTATCTCCTATTGTGTGGCAGCAGGTAAACACAAATGTCCACAGCAGGGAGTTTGTGGCACAAACAGCTCTTTAAGGATCACACTATTTAATAATTCAGTATGAGGGGAGATTCTATATGCTAACACAAAAAATGCATTTTGTTGGTTCCATTTCTCCATGGATAAAAAACTACCTCAGATAGATGGTTTTATATTTCCAATAAAGTATGACAGTTTTGGAAAGGTTATGTATTTGATTGTTCTTATTAATTCCAATTATTTCGTTATTAAACCAGCTGTCCAAAATCAGTAGATTATTTGTTACTAACAGCTTTTCTACATAAATTTCAAGCTTGAGTTACTTATAAAATTGTCTAAATAATAGTAAAGTGTGTGAAGAAAACCGATTTACCCACTAACTGGATATAAACAGCATCATTTAACAGCTTATAATAAAAACGTGAGTAAGAATACAATGATGCTTTGGGTTAAACAAACACCTTTTCGCCCTTTTCCTCCTCCTTCTCTTTGTCTTTCTCCTTGTCGTCGCTCTTCTCTGATGGTACCACCACCATTGTGAGCTTGCGGGCGATCTGCTTGGCCTCCAGGAGCTCCCTCCTGTGCTCCTCCACGATGGTCGAATCTAGGGGAAGCAGCTGGGAAAGCAGAGGGGGATAAGTCGGCTGTAAACAAACCACTTTCCCTAAAAATCAATGAATCCCACTTGAAAAAGAACTACAGGAGGTTCTCTTCACATACTGAGACTGCTACATTAGTGTGGTCCTACTGTATCAGAAAAGAAATACAAGTGTCTAATCTATGCAGAGGCAGCCACAATACTTACATGCACATAGAGGTCCTCCAGAGCGATGAGGTTGTGCTGGAGGAGAGCTGCGGCAACATGGTACAAAGATGATGGCGTTTCTCCATTAGGTTCCTGGGGGGAATCAAAAATTAACTTAACGTAAACGAAGATAAAAAATACTTAAGTTTATTAAAACACAAATAAACGTTAAAACATATTACAGCAATCCCTCAGTTTTACGCAGATCAGCATTCGTGGATTGAGTCTTTTCTGAGATTCAAACTGTCCAGCGGTGGCAGTAATACACTGAAAAGTTGTCAACCGCAATAAAAAGAAGAAGAAGCAGCTGCAGCGTGTAGCATGACGACTCTGTGTCTTGTCCTCGTATTGTAGTGTTTTAACCCCACCCCCCAATTAATAAGTTATCTCAGTTGATTCAGTATTAGTAAGCTGTGCTCTGTCTAAACATGTGGGTAGAGAGAGTTATTTCAACGTTTTTGTGTACGAGTGTTTGTTTTCATGCCCCAGTAATGCTAACCGCTAATGTTTTTATAAGCAATAAAGTTTTCTGACTCTGATTATTTACCTTCACATTTTCTTTAAGGGTAATGCCTTCAACTGAGTTTTAACATGAAATTATCATATCTGGGGGAATATTTAGGGTAGGGCTGAAACAAATTTGAGAAACTTGAATGATTCGATTACAAAAAAAGAATTTGCCTCGAGGTTTCGTTTAATTCGTCACCAAAGTCCACCCGCCGCGTGACCCGGGGAACATGCTATTTTTGCCGCAGGGAGTCAGGTTTTTTTGCACCGAAGAACAGCACACAGCTCAGAGCAGGAGATATGAAGTAAAGGACTGTTTTTTTAATCCCGCTCCCGCGGAATTTCTGATGATTCCCACCCGTCCCGCGGTCATATATGAAAATATATTTTTAAAGTAAAAAAAACGATCAATGTTCTGTTATTGTAAGTTAGTGGCGCAAACTGGCTTTGAAAAACGAAGAGAGTCGCAAAAAGCACCTGGAGACCAGCTGGACCTCCTCATTCCTGTAGTGGAGGGAAAACGTGCCGAATATAACAAGAAAAAATAGGGTGACAATATTGTTTCTTAGTCTGTAGCAGAAAAGTCTTAAAGTGCATCAATTTGCCTAAAACTTATAATTAAATTTTAATTCGTATTTAAAATTTAAACAAGCTTTGACCATTTAATGCTAAAAAAAATATCAATAAATAATTTATTCAAATTGATCAGCAACATTTAAACTCAGGAGCACAATAATAATAGTAATAAAAAAATTATAAAATATTTAAAAATAATTTATATTTTACAAACAAATATTAGTGCATACAGATGGAGAAAATGAGAAAATAACTAAATAACAGGATGTTTTTGTTTTCTTTACTCTTAATAAGGATACAATGTACATCATAAATGTTTCCCAGAAAGGCTGATTAAATGGGCTTCGTTCTGGAGCCAATAAGCCAAAGGTTTTAAGTTTTGATCTAAACTGAGTGGAGTCTGAATAAAAACCTTTTTTGTGAGGAATAACAGCCAATTGATGCTCATTTTAGAGGCCTATTGATATAGTTGTTTAAAAACACAAAAGTATGATTTATCCGATTACTCGATTAATCGATGAAAAAAATCGACAGAATACTCGATAGTTGCAGCCCTAATTTAGGGTTTACACTATAAAAACAGGCATTTTTTTAAAAACCAAAACTTGTTTTTCACTGTATGCGGGTGCTCTTGGAACGTAACCGTCGGGTTTTTAAGCAGCTCAGCCCTGCTGGAACACATACTAAACCAACTGCTCCTGGTATTTTGTCTGGCTCCTCTCCAAGCAGGCAGGCAGCTAGCATTTATTGTTGACAATAAATGTGAGAGAGAGCAAGGGTTTTTCTAGCCTCGCTGTGTAACAGACACTTAACACCACATTCATTTCTGGTTTCAAATGGAAGGTAAAAGTATTAATTATTGAAATGAATTCTACCGTTTTCAAATACTTAGTATGATATTCACTGACTGTTTACTACATACACACACATCCAAACGTTGGAGCTGAAGGAGCTTAAAATCAATCACGGAAACACTTGACATCACTTCTGACTGAGACAGTCTTTCACTTTTGATTGATATGATGGGATTCGATATGTATAAAGAGACTGTATGAGTCAGGAGAACGACAAGATAGGAAATCCAAACCTAAGATAAAGAAACCATCATCAGAAAAACACAAACTCTGACTAATAGGAACTCGAGCTCAATATATCAGAAATGACAAGCAGATGTTCATCAACGACATCCTGCAGGCTAAGTGATGGGCGACAGCAGTCCAACACTTCATTAATACAATTTGTTTTCTTTAAGAGCTGTGGATTTTTTCTAAAGCAGCACCTCAGGGTGACCTTCGCTAAACATTTTCCACCAATGGAAAAAAGTAAAGCTGGAAAACTAAATGTTACATTTCAGCAAAATATGGCAGCTTGTTAAAAATAAGTTTAGAGAAGTGTAGCTGAAGCACACATACGTGACAAGGTCTTACAAACAAATGCGTCTGACAGAGCTCTTCTCAAGTCCAGAGAAAAGTGACTATAAGGATGCACTTAAACACTTTAGTCCAGTCCCTCTCTGTCTGTAAGAGGTAAATGAGTTGCCAGTCACCAGCTATTAAATTGTCTGTTTCAAAAAGAAAAAAACTAACCTGATGGAACTTAAACTTGAAGCCGAGGATGTGGCACAGGGTCTGGTGTTCGCACATGTAGGACTTAATCAGAGGTATGAAGAACTCATCCTGGTCCGAACGGCATTCATACACCTCCAAAATGATGTCCAGTACACGGTTTGGGTCCAAGTTGAAGCATCCTGCACCAAGACAGTTCATCGTTTCAAAGCACTGATCACACTTTATCCTCTTAAAGGAAGATCAAAACTAAAATACTGGAATAACTGGAGAGTAGGAGTGAAGTGATTCTTTTCTGCATTAATGAAACACATTTTAATACCCGTGAGTAACATGATGTATAAGTCTCCCATAATTACTTAAGATGAACATTTCTGATGAAATTTTAGTTTTAAAAACTGGTATGACATGATCTAAACTTACCCAATTCTTTTGTGAAAGCTATCTGTAGTTTAACCCTGTATGTAACGTCAGTGACGAATTATGTTTTTCTCATGGCATAAGAAACCGTGCCGTACCACGAACAAATGTATTTCCATTACAAATAAAGCATCTTGTACCCGGCAGGGCTGAAAGCGGGCCACAGCATAACTGCTTTCTGATTGGTCGAAATATGGAAAGCATAGTGTTTTGTTTTCATTTTTTACTATCTGTCCAAATAAAACAATGGAGATAAACACTAACAACTGGGAAGATGACAAAGTACAAGTGCTACTGTTTCTTTAAGCTGAAGATACATTTTAATAGGAGTTTCATTTACATTTATGGCATTTAGTTGACATTTTTTATCCATTTCCTAACTACAGGGGGCAGTCTCTCCCTAGAGCAACCTGGGGTTATGGGTCTTGCTCAGGGACCCAGTGTTGGTGCTGAAGGTAGGATTCAAACCCATGACCTCTTGGTCTAGAGGCAAGTGTCCTAGACACTAGGCCACCACCAGTTTATAATGCACTAACAAATCGATCTTTAATGCGGAAATCAAAGTAAGGTGTACCAGTACATCGCTAACAAGTTATCTGGGTTAGGTTTTTGTCGTAGGGACTCAAACAAGATTGTAAATAAGAAAAGACCACAATATCAAAAGTGACTCTGACAGAAAAACTTTGCTTGTACGAGTCCCTGGATGCAGAGGCCATAAACCGTGGGCAGAGAATTATGATGCTGACACACCAGAAACACCGTTACTGGGCTGAGACACAATGAAAAAAGTGTGCTGCAAGTTCTACGCCATCGCTGTTCGGTTTAGGTACAGCACAGTTCCTGCATGTCAGAATTAAACTAATAAACCAATCAGAACTGTGCAGTAACATTCAGCAACGTTATGCAAGAGAGTGGTGATGCAGGACTGCCCTCTCTGGATAATAATTCAGAAAAGACTATCTTAGATCCCATAGAACACACTGTTGACGCTGGGTCCTGTCCAAGATTTGTTCTGTTGTGCATACTTGTAGGGAGAGCTGAATTTACTCTGCTATATGGAGTTTATATACTGGGATCTCACACTCCAGTGTATTTGAATACAGCCTGATTTCAGAAAGAACTAAAATCACAATGAAGTTTGAGCGATGTAATGATCCGACATCCCTCAGGCAGATGTTTACAGAACAAATTAAACCTGAGACAACTTCGTAGTCAATTTGTTTAGAAACCTTATAAATAAATGCCCAAATTTAATACAAATGTGTTAAAATTCAAGTTTTTATTTCTTAAGTTCACCTTCAAACACTTTCCTATAATTGGCTGCAATTTTAGTGGAAAAAAAACAGTGTGAAATGTGACCTATACTGGGTCTGACGCCTTTAAAAATGCAGTTTGCATGACCACTTAACTTGGTGCCTGCCTGCTCAACTCGAAAAGCCCACTAGCAACTGACAAAGTTGACCGAGCAACATTGAATTTTTCGCCAGTGTGCATGAACCCAGTGTGCATGAAGTGTTAGAACTTCAAAGCGGTTACCAGCACACTTCTGTACTCGAGTCAGACAAAGTTCAAACAGTAGCCTGATTTAAAAGCTGAACCACTTATTAACAACAAGAGAAATTATTTTATTACCCTGTTCTGCCTACGAACCAACAGAGCGATCACCGTAGAGCCGTTGCTCATCTCGTCAGATCTCTTATGATTACAATTTTTTAATTACTCAAGGTCAAGGCCCCCCCCATTAGTTATTACCAATCAATCTCCTAGAATATACAAGCGTTCCTCGAGAAATTACAAGGCAATGAATATGAAGGAGCATATGGGTCGAGTGGGTTATTACGAGGGTCCACAGAGCTTGGCGTACCTATTAAAGACTTGATGCTCTCCAAGACGAGACGGCTGGTGACGTTGCCTGTGAGGTCCTGGCCCAGTTCGGTCACCAGTTTGGCATAACCTTCGTTTTCCTCCCGTAACAGGTTAAACTTCTGCTGTTTGTAACTGCAAGAGAGAGATGAAAAGATTACAAAGGCTGCAGCTCCAAAGACAAAAAGATCAGCGAAATTCTTTTAGCCCTGTTGTCAACTCTTAAAAAAAATCCTTTATTATAAAAGGGACTGGTAGGAACTGGCTGCAGCGTATAAAGGAGAAGTGGGCAAAAGCCAAACGGCTTTTTTTTTTTTGAAGATTTGTCAAAAACAGTCACATCAAAGAGGACGTAAAACTGATTAATCTTCCCCACAATGCACTTCTGCACACTTAGCAGTTAGAGAGTACGAGCAGGGGCGGACAAGTGCAGCCTCTGAAGAGAGGTAAGCGGGACTCTCCAAACTGGCTAAGAAGTCCTAAAGACAGACTCAAAAAGACAACATTAATCACTGTCAGGGGATCTCGGTACAGTGCTTTCCATTTAAAAGAAAACGGCGCCGCAGACAAATTAGAGTTGCGGCAGTTTCTATACATTGACATATAAGGCAGTGCATCAGGAACCCAAGGAAAGCAGAAGATGTGAATACAAAAAGGGCCTTGCAAACATTAACTCAAAATATAGTGAGCTCAGGAAAAGTTTTACATAGTATGCATAAATAAAAATGCACTATGCTCACATTTTTGAAGCAGAGTACTTTAATTTTTGATTAAATTGCACTAAGCTTGTAGGATGCTTGCTAAGAAACAGCTTTGCACAGATTAAAATCTAAATTTGCACTGAAACTTTGTCAGTTTGGCATCAGCTGGTACCAGTTAAATATGTTTAAAACACCTTAAAACAACAGACTCGACGTGAAAAAGTATTTCCCCCAGCCAATGTTTGGCTACTCTGGGCAGAAAAGTGGAACTTACAAAAGCTTGGTTTTGATTTTGACAATCTTCTGGTTGAACTGCTGCGCCTGTTTGATCAGGCCGAGGGATTCCAGGGTCTCTGGGTCGAGCCTTTCTTTCAGCACAGCATCAGGAACACAGAACTGAAGCACAAGTTGAGAGACAACAGGGTTTGTATTACTTGGGAGTCAGGGATGGGCATTTTTACACTAACCTTTTCTACCGGTTACAGTATGTTTGTTAATGCATGTTAGAGAGGGCTGCTGTGAAAAGAATGTCATCATCCATATTGTCAATATCGCTTCTGACTTGAACTCTGATGTGCGACGACTGCGACTATTATGTTTGAGCAATCAATGATCTGCACCATTTCGCCTTCCAAGCACACATTCCAGCTCGGTGCGCTTGGTACCCTGGTGAGAAGGGTAATCACTTTCAGCTGGAGATCTCTGCTATGGGCAAAGCGACAACACAATCTGACAGATTTGGAAAATATACAGTATTGTGTTGTACAGGTGTTATGAAAAATTGTCACAATATACTTAAGGAGATCATGCAGGCCTCATAAAAGGTACAGAGAATATAAAATACAAGACTTGGCATGAAACATATAGCAGCAATAACCATACTGACCATTACGCTGTTATCTATATCTTCAATAACTGCTTTTAGTTTAGTCATGACTACGTGTTTCATAAACATTTATTAGACTATTTTTTATAACATGGGTGGGCAATATGGCAACAAGATCATAGACAACCTATTAATTCCACAAGCAGGAAATTTGCAAATATATTTTTTTTAATAATTGACAATATCTGACAAGCTAAAGTGAGCCAGTAGCTCCACATAAAACCACTATAAAAATAAGTACAAATGCTCTGATCGGATACATTTCAACAATGACTTCAACAATGAACAGATGCAACTAATTCAGGTTTTTAAAAGAAAAAGGGTATTACAGGATTTCTGAATTAAGATTTAAGTAATGAGACGCTGGCAAACCCTGACGGATTTACGACTCACTCAGCTGAGGGAAGAAATGACCCAGTCCTCCAGTACCTACTGTCTACCTCTCGAACCCTCTGTGCTCTGTGGCAACTGTACGAAAAACGAGCCCCGGCTCGAAGGTTTTGACTGAAAAAGCCACTCAATGTGCAGCTTTCCCTCGCTCATCTATTTCACATCTAATTACAATGCAATGGTCCTCGCTCCCAGGAGGAGCCAGTATTTTCTGGGGAAGGAAAATGGTGAGCAGAGTTTAATTCTCCACTGGAGGACAGAATTTAGGTCACTCAATACCTTAATGCAGCTAATCTTCAGAGTGGGGGGAATTGTGCCGCAAGCTTACGTATGCATCACAGAGAAAATGATTTACCCAAAAGGGCCGGCTCCCAGCGTGCTGTTATATTTCACCGGGCTCGGCGAGGGTGAAAGGAAGGAGACGGTGTCATTTTTGATAAGGCAACACTGCCACTCAGTGGCGATGGCTGGGAATGCAGCAATGAGGTCTTTACTGCACTGCAGCGAAAGCTGCAACAGAACGAGCCGCACTTACCAAACACGCTCCCACCAGCTGGGTAAAATGGTCCCGCTTGTGCTTTTCCTCCAAACATCCAGTCTCGATGTCTGTAGACATTAGAAGAGAAGATAGGATCACGACAAGAGTACATAGAAGGACATTAATACAGACGAATCTTCAGTTCAGTAATGTCCCCGTAATTATTCAACTCAATTTTATGTATATAGCGCTTTTTACAACCAGGTTGTTACAAAGCAACTTTACAGAGTCCAGGTCTGAGCCCCTAGTGAGTAAACCAGAGGCGACAGAGACGAGGAAAAACTGGAGGAAAAAACCTCGGGAGGAACCAAGACTCAAAAGGGGAACCCGTCCTCGCGTCGACCCAGAGAGGAACAAGAATAGAGAAAAAACACGAGAGGGGGCCTCAGTGAATGAGGTTATAGGTAGATTGGCCCTCTACAGCTAACAGAGTTGGTTTGACTCAGAGTTCAGACAGGAGGGCCTTGAGAATGTCAACCAAACTGAAGCACTGCTCTTTTATCCCATGGGACCTTAATAAAGCAATTTAACATTGAAAGACAAACTACAGAACAGTACAAAAGCAGGTTTTAGACCTTTAACTAAGTAGTAAAGGGTTTCTTCAAAAAAAAAATTTTTTTGATTATTTGTTACAATGTTACTGCAAACTTGCAGTTGTCATTTTAAGCATGACAGACTACCAGTTCAGCCTGTTACCTCACTAAATAGTTTCCTTCACTAAATAAAGTTTCCTTTGCTTTACTGGTGAGAATTTAGCCGATATTACAGAATGAGGCCTAATAAAGAAGTAGATTAACCCTCGACTGCAGATTCATTTCACACCAGTTTCCACCGAGTAGAACATAATGTTTCCTGATATTTACTTACATTTTTATTTTTACATTATACTGTTTTGGCAATGCTACCATAACACCATCCGGCACACATACGGTAGTGAAAGGTTTGTCACCACAACAGTCAGAACAAGATCCGTAATACAAGCTTAATACTCCTGTCTATACATATTTATAATAAAATATGCTTACAGGATTCTGAATTTAGCTTCATTTCAAGCAATAACATGCTTTAAAGATGCTTAAAAGATATTATTACATTAAGATTCAAAAGATGGCATGGAAATATATCTTTTGGACCAGCCAGAACATTTAAAATAATTAAATAAAAAATTAAATGGGTCTACAATGGGTCAAAAATGATTCCTAATAACAGTAACGATTAGCGTTGGAACGTATTTTCCATGACAGCTTGGAGTTTATTTTTGCATGACAGCTTATATTATAATTTTCTGTGCCTTAAAATGGTCCAGCAGTTCCATTCTGGCACAGAAACGACCCCCAAATTAGCCACAAATCATGTCATGATTGAAAAGTAGTAGCTCTGACATTCACATCAGCGCAAAATTAAAGTGAAAATTCAAAAGGATCCCAACAAAAAAGTAAGCAAAAACTATTTCTAATTAATAGAACAGCATTGTGTTACTAGAGTGGATTCCTTTAAATTCCCAAGTGCCCTTCAACAACACAGACCACCCCTATGAGGTAACTAAGATATCTGATCAATTTTTTATTAAGTCTGTGCTGAACTTGCAGGTGAATCAACTGTGAGAAGACGATTTCTGTTCAGAAGTTAGCGTTCGGTCCCTTCTGTATAAATCAAGGATCACAGCTACGCAGTTTTACACTACTCTGAGGTTTACTCAAACAGGACTGTGATTACCAAGAGAGCTCAGTGTTCTGAGATTTTTAGAAAGTAATTTGCTTCAGAATTTAGTAAAAACTAATAAAACAGGTAAACAGTAAAAACTACAGACACTGGATGAAAATCACAGGTAAACCAGTTGAAGTAGGTTTTCCTTTGGTTAGACACATAGTTGAACCAGGTGTGTATATATTAGGGCTTTAACGATGTGCGAAATGAAACCGAAATGGCGACGCTCAGAACCTGTGTCTCGGTGTGAGAAGGCAGAATCGCGACACGCCCCTTTAACTCCCAGAGTTCTCCTTCCCATCCAGAGCCAATGCTACCACATCTGTTAGGTTTCACCACTAGGGGGCAGGCCTGTGGAAGGTACACCTCCTAATACAATCTATTTTACACCGTGATTGGTGTATTTTCTCTCCAATTTACAATAATACAGTAATATAGGTTGTTACGTTTCAAACGAGCCCCTCGCGCGGCGTTACCGGGGGGACACTTCCCTTTATGAGTGTCTAGAAGCTGGCTGGTTGTGATAAAACTGCTGGGGAGTTCGTTTGTAAGAGTTTTGTTGTGTTTTGAGCAAATTTTTGTGCGAGTTTGGCCGCTGGAGCATGTTTTTAGTTTCAGACAATGAAGAATCGGCTCTGCCAGCCTGTGGCGATTCCTTGGGGTCTGCTGTACAGACTGAATGCAGAAGAAGCGACATGGAAGTGTTTAATGATTCATAATTCTGTGGTAAACATCTAAACAAAATGGCGTCTCAAATGGTACTGCTTGCACTAAGCAGTACCATTTTTCCTTCACCACCATCCACCCACAAGAATCGTGATACGAACCGAATCGTGGGTTTGATGTATCGTTACAGCCCAAGTATATATAGATGTAATACGTCATGAAGGGTACAGTTCTCGTGATACGTTTTCAGCCCAAGTTGCAAATATATCACATAAAATATTATGTAGGTGGAATAGAAGCAGAAAATTTGCCAAATCCATTTTTTTCAGGTGTGTTTTCTCCTCTTTGCTTGGTCATGGTTTGTTTCATTTGTTGTTTATGATTGCTGGAAATTCAGAAATTTCATGTAAAAGGTCTTTATTATCAGCCGCTCAAAAGACACTGTGACCTGCAATACAGTAGTTAGTTCACAATCTTTAGCCACGAGAGTTTTAATAAACTCAGATCAGCTTCCTCTTGAACATAGAAATTGCTGTTTAATCACTAACTTTGTAAAAAGATGTATTTCACATTTTTAAATCCTCCCATTCCAAAAGAAGACCCAAACTGAATGGATTTAAACAGTTAAATAAAGTAAAACATCTATGAAGTTAAAAAAAAGTCATTTTTAAGTATCTAAATCAAATAAAATTTTAATTAATGCGGCTGTTTCAGCCAAGGAATTTTAATTTTGGTGAATCACTGCACAATAGTGGGCCAAAGCCATAGAGGTCCTAGATAAAATGAGTCAATAAGACTTTATTTTAACAAAAACGCTATAAAACCTCGACAATGACAGGTTTTGTCCCCGACTTCTCTGTAAGCGGTAACCTTTTCTTGGATTTGTTCAATTCCACCAGCAATGCAGGGTTTACTTTAATGAAAGACTGATTAACTGAAGTAACAGTAAATATTGGACTTCAAGGAAAGGTTCAGAAATTAATTCACAGTATTATCTGTAGATATTCCAATATTCCAATCAAACACTTACTGCCTACACATTTTTAATTATTTTCTCCAATTCGCCAATCTCCAATGCATTAAAAAGATCCGGTGAAACATTTCTGTGATTAATGAGATGTCAAGTCCAATCTCAGACTAAAACTATGACAGAACTCTTTTAAACTTAAGTATATTTACTTTGAGAAAGCAAAAGCCCTTAATAAAACATTCATTTAACAAATTCACATGTTCAAATTCTTTCGAACCCCTGCCTTTAGCTCACTCTTCACTTGCTGGAATGATTTTTCATACTGCAGGTATGGCTATAAGCATATAGTACACACCAATCAGCCACAACAATTAAAACCACGGACATGTGAAGTGAATAACATTGGTGTAACATCGTTACAGAGTCATCGGTTAATGGGTGGCACATATTAGGCAGCAAGTGAACAGTCATTCTTGAAGTTGACATTCTTGAAGAAGGCGTACAGTTATGAGCCACCTTTATTATGGGCCAAATTTGGATTGGCTAGACAACTGGGTCAGAGTATTTCCAGACTAGCCTCATGGGGTGTTCCTGGTATGCAGGAATAAATATCTGCTAATAGTGAGCCAAGGAATCATCCTCACTGATGCATTAGTGGGGTGAAGCCTAGCCCGCCTGGCCCAATCCGGCAATGGCCCAATCCCACAAACAACTACTGCAGCACGAACGCCTGTATCAGTTAATGCTGGCTATGATAGAGAGGTGTCAGAACACACGGTGCATCACAACCTGCAGACTGCCCATGCTGACCCCTGATCAATAGGCATGCAAGCATCAGAACTGGACCACTGAGCAAAGGTAGGTGGCATCCTAGTCTGATAATGCGTATTTTCTTTATATACATTATGTGAATATCACCTGTCTGGGAAGGATGTCATTGGGATGCATTACGGTTAGAAGGCATTCCCAGTGTGATGCACTGAGCAATGATCTGCTGGGAAATTTTGGGTCCTAGAATTCTCAAGGATGTTACTGAAACAGTGTTGTTAATACCACTTAACAGGATAACGTGTCCTGCAATGCCGCATTTAGGGCGTAGTGCGCTCACACTGAACACTAAGCAAAAACTCAGTGCACGGAAAGTCCCTGGATGCTGCTCTGAAAACGCTGCGCAGAACGATGGACACTCTGCACTAAACGGGCGCCATTCGGACCACGTAGCGGAGGGGGCGGGGCTTTCAACAAGTTTGAGTTGAATGACGGCGGCCAAGAGTGAAACGCAAGCCCAAGCGGAGGCAGCTGGTTCATATAAATGTGAGTAACGTTAATAAAGTTATTTTCCTGATGTACACTGCGGTAAAACCGGCAGATATTTTGGCGGCTGGAGAATCCTCCAAGTGCAAAACGTTAGTGTTCCATTTAGGACAGCACTGACCCCCAGGAGTGTGACTACAGAGTGAAGTGCTCAGTGCACTACACACTGCATTTCAGTGCACTCACGCAAGTGTGTGATTTCGGACACAGTCTTAGATTCAATTCAATCGAGCAGCAGTGGGACGTGTGGAGCAAACGAGTCAGATTCATGGAAGCCCTACCTCATAAAGAATTTAGGATATTTTGATAATGTCTTTGTGCCAGAAACCACAGCTTGGGGTTTTGGATTCCACAACTATTTCTGTGACACGAGGGGGACCTATGCAATATTAAGCAGGTCGTTTTAATGTTCTGTGTGACTGCTGTAACAAGCTAAGAGCTTCCAAGCATATAGGAGTGCAGTAACTACATATTTGGTCAAAACTGACTTTAGACTACAAGTTGGGACATCATCTTTGTCTTGTGAGAAAAACTCCTGATTCAAAGATGTCCCATTTCAGAGAAATGACTGCAGTGACTCAAAACTGCAGTAACTACAAAATCCACACTAGCACAAACTTTAAGGCCATTTTTCTCAGTTTCAGCTTTGGCAAAGTTACTGTACTTTGGCTTTGCAGGGCAGTACAGCTCTGCAGCAACAGATAAATAATAGCCTGCTAATACCTGCACATGTATCTTTAGTGGTTAAGACACAGAAAATTAACAGGAGATTTTCCTGTATGTTTTTTCTTACATTTTGATACCTACTTACCTAGCACACAGAAAACATCAGCTAAAATGGATGGCAAATCATCTCGCAGTTCCTGAAACAGAAACACAGTTGGTATAAACTCCCTGTTTACATCAATACAAAAAGAGTTACACTACAATTAATTAAAAAAACAGAGTGTCAGTGAGAGAACATCAAAAGGATTTATCTAGCTAACTGATAAACTGAATGCTGCCCCTTAAGACCACTTGCTCATTTTAAATGGGGCTCGAATAATGTATACTTTTAGTGGCTGGTACAGATGAGGCCAATACAGAAGAGTAGCAAAAGGACAAGACTCTCAGACAGGAAAATGTAGGGGGTAATACATCAGTAGCAGGCTTCAGCTTTGCTTAGGACGGTAGTTTCATCATTCCTGATAAAGTGTCACAACAGCAGCAAAACCAATCTGCAGAGTACTTTTGCTCCCATGCACCACAGAGGAAAGGAGCAAACCCTCACAGTGAAGTCTGACAATAAATCATATTTCACGTCTCCTCAGGTTGACAGATTCAAACAAGTCATGACAGGGAAAACAAACAATTTACTTCTTTCATTTGTTGAAATATGCCTCTTGCTACTATTATATTGCAAGATTACATAATCAAGGCAAGAATAAATAAGAAAGAAATGTAGTAAAATGCCCTTTAAGGGTAAATGCATACACACAAAAGACATTGTCACACACAAGTGCATGAATGATAGGAAGATCAGTTTGTCATAATAGGGTAAGCCATTAGTCATGCGCTTAAATTAAGGATTTCACTTTATGATGATTTAACAAGTGCTATTTTCTTCCCCAAATCAAGACACACAGCTCTGTTATCCATGACTTCACTGATTAGCTGTCAACATTGAACTCCAAGATATTAAACATCAGGGTTTAATAGCACTGTTTGGTGTATCAAGCCTATCACATTCTGCCACACCACTGAAACTGCAGGGCAAAAGCTGCACCTTAATGGATCAAAGCACCACCACATCCGGTTCCAAAAGTGATCCTGGGAACATTTAACATCTTGTAAAATTAAAAAGCAGTACAAGAAAAGCAAACAACCAAAGAATCATCGCAACTTAAGTGAGAACAACTTCAACTAGACACATTTCCGTGAGAAAATGCCGTGTCAGTGTTTTCAAAACAGCACCTTTTCTCATAGTCTGCCTTCAGCGCGACACGTTTTACAGCTGAACCACGAACTACCATAGCGACACCTCTTTTTTGGTACAAGTGACCTCAGCATTAGAGTCCCCAGACACTCTCAACACCACATTCTGACGGCATCTGTCCACTCTTGCTCTCCATACATTACAGAGATCATAAAAATTTATTGAAATGATCAAAATTGAAATTAAGCACTTTTTTGTGATGAGCTGGGCATAAGAATTCACTACAGTTACAACCGATAGCTGGACTCTCAACAAAAACAGCACAGTAACACGATAGATATAAACTGAACGTTGGCTGAGAAAGTAGGGATAAGTCCAACCGATAAAGTGCATGAAACACTGCACCCTTTACAGACACTCAGAATTAACAGCTAACAAACGTTAAGTGAGGATTTTAATTAAAGAGCCGTTAAATTACACAACACAAAATAAAAACAAACGGAATTAACCCTCTTTAAAAACGCAGGACACCGTGCCCAGAAGCCTCATTCCATTTTACCATATTCAAAATAGAGACGGCATATTGGGTATTGGTTATGGTACTGACTGGACTGGATTGGAGGAAAAAATAAGTGAACGCAATCCAATCTCGTCCCAAATCTACCTTATAGCACATGTTATGTTACTGTCTCTTTCTTTAGCTGTGAGTTTTAACCGTTACTTTTAGGTACTTGTTATAAGTGCTAGGTACCTCCTGAATAAGGAATTAGTGCTGGCTGACACATAAGGTTTCCACATTCTTTCCATTTTAAAAAAAAAAAAAAGGGGTCTTGGCATGCCTGGTTTAATTTGAAGGATTTTTTGGGGGCAAAAAACTATTGCACAACACTCCAAGTATTATTTTTGTCACAGCCTTGCAGACCTACAGCTTTAAAAAAAAAAAAAAACTCTAGTCCTCCAGACTAATATTTCTCAACTCAACAAGCTTAAAACTGCCATTAAAGCATCTTGCCACAATCAGCATGGTTTACGCCGTGGTGTATCAGGTGTATGAGTCACGCTTTCTCTGTTTTATTAAAAGCCATCGTTAATTGTGGTGTGCAAAGTTGAGCCATGTTACCACTCACCATAACATCAGCCAGAAGGCTAGCGGCCAGGTCAACCTTCAGGCTGCCCTGGATGACGTGCCAGCAAAGATCATACAAGGCTGTCTGGAGATCTAACAAATGAAAACAGTGACAACATGTAAACCTTAAAAACAGTGGTCTGCTCACAAAATAATGTGTACATCATTCCTGATTACAAAGTACTTTTAGACAGTGATCATATCAGGTGTGAGCTTTAAAAAATGTAGAAAGAGGAACAACACAAACATTTCTACAAGCAAACTAACATTTTTATTTTGGTTTAATGTTTCGTTTCAGAGAAACTACACTGTCACTAATATGTCTACTGATGCCAGGGACATTGATTTTTGAGACAAAGTTGACAAACATTTTCAAAAACCATTTAGGGTGAAGGGGTTCAAAAATAAACGGCCATGTTTGCATTGTAGACATTGTGACACCTCCGTGAAACAGGATTAAGGGAAAGCCTTTCTTTCACTTATTTTCCATTGAAATAAGATAGACTTTCCCTTAATCCTGTTTCATGAACCCCCCCCCCGTTTTCTATCAACACTTTAAAGTAAAAACCAGTAAAAATTCTCCAAGCACCATTTCCAATCAGATCACACTAAATAATTTTGTTTCTTAAAAACTGACTTTTGGAGACACTTGGGAGGAAAGCCCTATCAAATATTTGAGATTACAAACATTTAAATGTATTTCTCCATAAAATACTGAGAACTGTTAAATAGGACAATTTCTACAAAACCTTTAATAAATAAGTAAATTATAAAAGAACAGTTGGAGACCTTAAGAGCAGCACACTGAAAAGTCATGGCATAATGTACCATGCTGTCAGTGCCACAAAGGCTAAAACAATGCTTTCACTGCAATTTCTGATGATTATTCTGTACTTTTAAGGCCTCGTCCACACGGACGCTCTAAATGAACGTGCTCTGAACTCCATAGGCGTTGTTGTGGCGTTTGGTGGCGACGCTTGATCGACGACAGCAAGGCGTTCGACTGGAGACAGACGCCGTTTAACGCCAGCCTCAGGCCCAATCCGTAGTTTTGTGTATTATTTTGACGCCAAGAAAACGTTGCATGCAGCGTATATTTGACGCGGCCGAACGCCGCGCTGAACGCCGTGTGGACGCTTTGATTTGCTCCAATGAGCAGAAAAACGGGTGGCGTTCAGTCGGCGCTCACCTGGAGTCACGAACGCCAGAAAAACGCCTGGTTCAGACGTCCGTGTGAACGAGGCCTAAGACGCACTGTAGATGTGGACAGACTGCTCAGTGCATGAAACGCACTTTCATCATGTGCACTTCAACGCACTTTAAAAAACACATGATTGTTTTGTTCCTATGGTAAGTGAATGCACAAGTAAAGCGTATAATAAACTATCATAAAAATCGCATTCCCGCATTCATACTCACCTTTAAGGAACACTTCACTGCTGGGTTTCCCTGCCAGATCCTGACATAACTGCAGGCTGTAAACCAAAAGTAGAATTTGTGAGAAAGAATTGAATGTTTTTCCAAATTAATGGCATTGAAAAATACTCCAGATACACTGTGATATCAGATTACACTTACGTGTGGATTAATAACGCTCAGACTAGAACAGTTTTGCAGAGGGAGGTGTATCAGTGTAAACACCACCAGTATTTCTCATAGTTTAGTCCCACTTAAATCAAACACTTCAGATATTTTACAGACTATGCTTGAATAAACACTACCTTGTTTGCCCTACAGCTCAAATCAAGCTATCCTACTTGACATCCAAACATTAAAATGTGTAAGACGACGGAACTGGAACGGAAATTGCGAATATCAGTGCCTGACCTCAAAAATGCTCTTCAGAATTAACGGACACAAAGACTTCCAAGAAAAGCAGATGATGTTATAGCTGCAATTAGGCGGCCACCTCCATTTTAAAGTCTACGTATAATAATGTAATGTCATTAAAAGTCACAGTTGGTGTAATGGTCAGGCTTCCCTATACTTTTGCTCATAATGTGTATCCTAACTATGCAAATGGGTCAGAAACATTACAGGTGCATTCCACCTGCACATATAAAACTAGTCCTTTCAGAATAGCAGCCCTGTAAACGTTGAAACAACACAAGGCACGTTTCTCAGAAACGAAACGTATTATTTGTTTTGCTTCATAGATTTTGAACTTGTTTTCATAACATATCGCCGTGAACTCAGGCCTGAAACTAAAAAATAAGTGGTTATGGAAGGTCAATAGCTAATCCACACGCTGTGAAACGACACCTATAAACCCAAAGCTTTACAGATCTACAGAAACAGTTCTGTATTCATTTTTGTAGGAAGAAATCACCCTTATTTTTGTCAAGCATGTGAGCAGCCAAAACGTGCTAACCACTGCTAGTGGCGGCTAATGTCTCTGTGTAGCTGTTCCTCAACTCCAAATACCTTAAAATAAAGTTAGTTCTCACCTGCTGTGTCATCTGTTCCCAAAGGAAACGCTGTGTTCATTATTTAAGGGGAAGGATAACTTACATTTGTCTAAAATACCTCAGAGATAGAAATGCGGGACAAATTGCTATTTACCTAGCCGACATAAGGCTAGATGCTTTCTGCTTGAGCAAAACTCATTTTACTACTGCATTTTTATAAATAAATCCATTTTCCTGGCCCATTTTTGATACTATGCATACCTAGCTTACACCATCATCTTCTACTGCTGATACATTTTATTGTTTATGATTTTACCGAGCTTTAGAAAGGGAGCTTCTTTCAGTTTGAGAAGCTAATGGCAAATATTGTGACCTCTGTGATTTGAGACGCTAAACAGCTAACTAGAACCATGAATTTATTCATTGCCTTGACTTCCATCAAGGGTCAAAAACAGATAAAAAATGTTTGCACACTCCTATGCGATCTAACTGTCCCCATCTTCCAAGTGGCTAAGGTTAGTCAGTCACGATTAGCCTTGACTCTAATGCTAATACAGCTAACTACAAACCAACAGAGCCAAGATAGTGCTGTCAAAAACTCGAGTTATTGTCCTATCGTGTTTATAATTATATAAACATTGAATTTGCAAACAAAATAAGTCACGTTTCACTGCTTATTATCACACAGTTAAGGTGTAAAAATCTTATTTCAGCTAGCAGGCTAATGCTAACCGCCTCCGAGGGAAAAAGCGAGGCGAGAAAATGACAATGAAGAAAAGTACCGCTGTGTGTTTGTTTATCTATTAAAAAATGGGGATTATATTCTGAAAGAAGGCAAACCGGAGGCGAATTTGCTAAGAAAAGTCATCTGTCGGGTGAAATCTCACTCACAAATCATTTTTGCCGGATTTTTCCCAGTTTTTGATCCAGTCAGAAGGGAGGACCGACGCCGCCATCTTCCCCAGCACAGCCTCGCTCCGCCCGGACACTGAGCGGCGTAGCCCCGCGCCAGAGAACCGGATAACAACCCTGGACCCAGGAGGAGGGGGAGCGCTATACACTATGTGGACAGAAGTATTGGGACGCGCATGTTGTCAGGGTTTGTGCTAGGGCTGCACGATTATGGCCAAAATGATAATTACGATTATTTTTGATCAATGGTGAAATCACGATTATTAATCACAATTATAGGTAAAACACATTTTTATGTCACTTTCTATTTTAAACAACCTGTAAGTGAACAAGGCTTTCAGTTCAAAATGAAACCTCAAATAAAAATAAAAAATAATAAAATAAAATTTGCCAGAGATACACACACACACACACACACGCGCGCACACAGACACACACGCACATACACACACTCTCTCACGCACATGCAAAACTGATGAGGTTTTAGTCTAGTTATAGTCAATACATTTGTATTTTAGTCTCCTTTTCAGTGATGCAATTCTCTTTAACCCAGTCAGTATAGTATAAGTACAGTAGAACAGATCGAATCTAAATTTTCTTTTAGTCAAACAGATTTCATAATTCAAACAAGGTTTTCTTATTATTATATTATTGTTACCTTATAGACTCAAGAATACTGTCCATCTATTCCAGACACGGAGACACTCTGATTTAAATTTACTTTTTGCCAACCAACCATATTAGAACTTAGAAGTACATACATACTTAGAAGTGCGAATAAAATGAAATTGGTTTTTTTGCCATAAAACCCACATTTGTAAAACTGGTAAAAGTCTTCACCCTCAGTGTTTCGGCCTGAACTTTCCTGAACATTTTTTTATTCCTGAACAAATATAGTCTACACAAACAAATCAGAACAATTTAGGATCAGCTTTTATT
>JBBJLR010000034.1:17275417-17285813 GCA_037577145.1 Brachypetersius gabonensis
GTGTGTGTGTGTGTGTGTGTGTGTGTGTGTGTGTGTGTGTGTGTGTGTGTGTGTGTGTGTGTGTGTGTAAATGGACACTGTCAGGCCGAGGCACTTTAACCCACTTTGCTGTCTTCGCCGTCTCTATAGATCTTCCAGGAGCTGAAAAGCAGTGACATTGCCAAGAGCTTTCGCAAAGCCATCAACAGGAAAGAAGGCATTCTGGCGATTGGGGGCACATCTGAACTGTCCAGTGCAGGAACTCAGCACTCCTACTCAGGTGCACCCCCTTTTCTTTTGTCTCTCTGAACTTCATGGAGCAGATTTTATGACCGTAAAAGCAATTGCAAACCGCACAAAGCAACCCGGCGGTACCTCAGACACACAAAAAGACAAATAATCACAGTAACCCGAACAGTTCTGTCCTGTTAACAATTTTTTTTTTTACTGCGGAGCTATTGCTGAATGGTCCCATTTTAGCTGAACATAGTGCAGTGTGTGTGAAAGGCTGAACTGCAGAAACATCAGTGTAATAGCTTTTTTTTGGTCGCAATAATGAAAACATACATTTTATTTATTATTTTTTATTTATATCACCTGTCCCTACTTTCTGTATTACTGTTACAGCTGAGGCATTAAGTGCTGCGATAAAGTTAATTCAGATCAGCTGTTTCACACACAGTACTGCTGCATAAAAATCTTAACAAAAAATATTTGGCTGAAATTGGCTTCTAGTAATTGTTGACGGTGTTAGAACTAAAGTAAAGAAGGATTAGTCTTAGCTGATCATCTGGAGTAACAAGCATCAAGCCTGTTTTTCCACTTACCCTGTGTGCATTGCAGAAAATATACAAGGAAATAAGAGTCACTTAAAACAAAACAGAAAATTTCATCAACTAAAAATTTCAGATATTTGTACATTTGGAATGCTTTTACATATCAGCTCCATTTACTGTATTGGTTCACTTTGTAGTTTACAGATAAAGACTCTAGTCTGTCGTTTTTCAGCGTTATAGAAATGCCCCACTTTTACGTGGATCAGGTGTCACGGATTCAGTCATACGTGGATTTCTTTTGTGAACCAAACTCATAGGTTTACGTGAAAATCCTCACAATAATGCGGAAACTGCAAATATCGTCCACCTTTTTTTGCTTTTTTATCAGTACATTTATTGTTTCTGGATGTTTTCAAACAAAAGGGGGGGGGGGGGAGTGTTCACTTCGCCGCGGTGTCCCAATACTTTTCTTCTGAGTTGCATATCCCGAAGGGGAAAGCAATCAGACCCTTCAAACTCCACAGTTCGGGAGACCTCCAGGAGACCTTTCCAACGAGCCCTCATTTATATTTTTTGCGGGGAATTTAAATTCGAACACAGGTTTACCTTTACATTTTCTTTAAGGGTAATGCATTAAACTGAGTTTAAAATAAATTAAATTGTTTTGGGAGCAGATTTGAGGGCATATTTAGGGTTTACCTTAGGAAATTTGCTATTTTTGGGCATTTTTATTTTTTTAACCAAAGCAGTTTTTTCGCTATATGCGGGTGCTCTTGGAACTTAACCCCCGCGAAAAGCGTGCGATTACTGTATTTGTTAGCCCCTCTTTAACCTGATCATCACTGTTCAATCCAATCAGCAAAAACTGTTTAAGTGCCAGATCATTCTCGGACATAGTGGTGTGCGTTAATGCTGCTGGAGCTTTAAACACTGTGATGATGGTTCGTCTGATGCAGCACAGTTTGTGTTAGTCATCCACTTGTCCTCCGTCAGGAGTCTGTCTCTGGCCACAGGACACTGTTTCCTGGAAATTTTTGGTCTGTGGACTATTTTCAGCCTGTGGGTGAAGCTGATGTGTCTAAAGAGCACTGGGTGCACACACAAAAACACCAAGTCAGTGAAACTGTTGTGAGAGAATGATTAACTACTCAAATAGTGCCGGCTCATTTTTGGTTCTGTGGGGGTCTTGACCATTGGTGGATGTCTACATAGGATTCATACTCTATAAAGTAAGAGGAGAGACAATGAGTATAGAAACATAGAAGCGGCTTGTCAATGTATCTGAGGTTGGTTACGGTGGTGGAGTGGAATGTGGCCATGTTTATTCTGTTTTTTATTAATTTCATTTAATTTTTCGGTCAACCAGAGGAGGAGAAGTTTGCTTTTGTGAACTGGATCAACACAGCGCTGGAAAAAGACCCTGATTGCAAGCATGTGCTACCCATGAACCCCGTCACAGATAGTCTCTTCAAGGCTGTAGGTGACGGAATTGTGCTGTGGTGAGTCTAGTCAGGCCCTGATTTTCATACAGTTAAATTCTCAGAATCTAATTGTCGAAAAGTCTCTTTAAAAGAAGCAAACCGTCTCTTCTGCCACCAGTAAGATGATCAACCTGTCAGTGCCTGATACAATTGACGAGAGGACAATAAACAAGAAGAAACTAACACCGTTCACAATACAGGTTTGTTTTCCCTGATTCCACTCAGTTTTTAAAACGTTTTCATGTTCAAGAGCATATAATTAAACCACATTCTAGGCATCATAGCAGAGATGGGGAGAGACTCGAGTCGCACAAAGAAAGACTTGACTTGTAACTTGACTTTAGACTCGTCCTCAGCAACTCGAGACTTGACTCACACTCGGTGCTGTGACTCGTGAGTTAAAACTCTTAACCATGTTCATTTCATGGAATTATTTATTTATATCTCGCACTCTTTCCAACGAACCGAAAACCGTTCACCTCGCCCCGGTGTCCCATTACTTTTGTCCGAGGTGAGCGTTTTTCAGCTAATAGCGGTTTTTGAGGGGTCGTTGGAAAGAGGTCACCGAGCCCCATCTAACTGTGGAGTTTCACATTTAGAGTGGAGATATATTTTTCATATGTAACATTTAGATTAAGATCATTTAAGGCAAATCCTCCATGTTGGTGAGGGCAGATCACAGCATGCAGCCCCGCCCCCTGCTAAGTAACAGCCAATTGCAATCTTGGGGTGTGGCCAATTAGCATATTTTCTAAACATTTAGGGCTCAACATTTACAGCTCAAACATCCCACATTTAGAGTCACGTCTGTAAACATTGCCTCGCAAAGACTTGAGACTTAACTTGGACTCGGTAAAAATAACTTGTGAACATCTGCTTCATAGACGTTTGTTGATTAGTATTTGTAAGGAAAATACAGGTTGTCAAGCAACACGTCCTAATTTATCTTTGATCATTCTCACTGTAGGAGAACCTTAACCTGGCCCTGAACTCCGCTTCAGCCATCGGCTGCCACGTGGTCAACATCGGTGCACTGGACCTGCGGGAAGGCAAACCTCACCTAGTGCTGGGCCTGCTGTGGCAGATCATCAAGATCGGCCTGTTTGCTGACATTGAGCTGAGCAGGAATGAGGGTAGGTCCTCCCCCTCCCCATCCCCGGTGACCTGCTCATGGTCAGGCGCTCTGCTTCAACACTGGCACGATTCAGAGGCCCAGGGCTGATGGCATTGGCCAGGAATTCTCGCAAACAGATAGTGCCTCTCCTTGCTGGTGATGTATTCAGCGCAGAGAAGAATTCGATCAGCCCAACAGGCCATGAGAGCCCTGAAAGCTGGCCTCAGCTACGACTAACAAGTTTTCTCCCTCTCTAATTTGCAGCCTAGGAATTTGAAGGCCTTTGGGTTTGTGCTGTCTTGCTGTCAGTAGAATGATGTGCAGCAGTGCGTGGTGTGTGCAGTAAATCCAGCCAGGGTGTGGCAAGAAAAAGGCAGTGAGAGGAGGACAGATAATTGTTGATTCAGAGCATAAAATGAGTCTAAAATAACTTTATTATAACATCATTGTTGCACTGCGTTTTTTTTTTATTTAGAACTTTTTATGCTTTTTTTAAAAACAATAAAAAGGCAAGAAATGGGAAATTTGTGTAATGATGTACTTCTGCCTAGTTTTATATCCGTTCTGTTTGTTCAGTGCATTAAACTAAAGACTGCTTTCCCAAATCCTTTCTTCTTGGCTCTTAGAAAATTAAGCAAACATCCTGCTCTCTGGTTCCTAGAGAAATCATCGTATACAATCAGACATTACTGTGTATTATGGTATTAGTGTTAAATGATATCTATATATGCTGTATTTATCTCTTTATTTGTTGTATATTAGCAGTATTTCATGTGTTTAAAAGTCACGTTTAAAAAGAATAATACAAGAACAACCTAAAAAATGAAACCAAAAGAGAATAACCACATAAAGCATAGAAAAAAAATGCAAAACAAACAGTAATGAGTTTAAGTTAATTATCTGTAGGCTGTTGTTTGCTGCATGAGAACCTGGTCAGTTTTTCTAGCCGCTTGGTCTAAAATGTGTGTTTGTATAATGTTTGTTTACTCTTAATGGTTAAAGAATAGAAATGTGTGCTGACCCTTGAATGTGTGTTTTCACAGCCCTGGCAGCGTTGCTGCGGGAGGGTGAGACCCTTGAGGATCTGATGAAACTGTCCCCGGAGGAGCTGCTCCTGCGTTGGGCCAATTTCCACCTGGAAAACGCTGGCTGGCACAAAATAAACAACTTCAGCTCCGACATCAAGGTGAGCCTGGCTGGGTGACCGAGTGCTTTAGCCCAGATCTGCACTGTCAGCTTCACCGTCCGTGTTCAGCCTCCAGGGGCTCATATAGGTTTGTCAATACAGAATGCTAAAATGGAGTCATATTTTGTGCATCTAAAATGCTGATGGCCATTGATATCTATTGACCCTAATCGATTAAAGTGCTTTGATTGGTTCTTGTCCAAAACAATACAGTAATCCCCCGCTTTTCATGGGGGTTATGTTCCAAGAGCAACCGCGTGTAGAGAAAAAACATGTTGTGTTTTGGTAAAAAAAAAAAGCCTATTTTTATAGTGTAAACCCTTAATGTACCCCCAGATCTGCTCCCAGAACACTTTCATTTAATTTAAAACTCAGTTTAATGCATCACCCTAAAAGAAAATGGGTAAACCCGTATTCCGAGATATGCAACTCGGAAGGTCACCGGACAAAAGTATTGGAACGAGGTGAATGGTTTTCGGGGAGTAACCCCTGATCTACTGGGGCTAAAAATACAAATGAGGGCTCGTTGGAAAGGTCTCCTGGAGATCTACTGAACTGTGTAGTTTGAAGTGTTGGAGTGCTTGCGCCAAAGAAAGTGCTTCCAGGTCGACTACAGCCTGCCCTGAGTCCCCTTGTGTGAAAACATCCAGAAAAAATATATTTATTGCTACAAAAAAGGCGGCGGATATTTGCAGTTTCCACGTTGTTGTGGGGGATTCCCGCATAAAACAAAAAAAAAAATCCACGACTCCTGATCCGTGTAAAACTGGGGGGTTACTGTACTGTTTTCAAACAAACCCTAATTAGTTTTTGTTTATGTTCAGTATGTTTTAAGAAGTAAATGTTTTTCAATCTAACTACACTTACATTACCTGATTGATTAGTTTAATCAGATCTTCCTGAGAAAATGATGATCAGGCTCTTGGCTCGACCGCGAGTGCTGGATCAGCAGTGGGAGCTATAGACCAATCTCAGCATTAGCCTTATGGGGCCAAAGAGGTCAAGCAGCAATAGGTTTTCAGGCAGCCCACAAGATGCTGAAAGAAGTGTTTTATTGCTCTCTCTTCAACTTGCCCTCTTTATCTATTTGTGTTTCAGTATCTTTCTCTTTTTTCTTTTCTTTCCCTCCTCCTCTTGTAAGCGCTTATATTTATAGCTCTGTTTCTCATCCCTCTATCTCCTGTGGTGGCTGAAAGTATGAGATGAGCTGAAGTCTCAGTGCTAGTGAAAAGTCAATTTGAGAAAAACTCATTTTAAATAGACGCATTACAGTTACAATCTACAGATTGTCTGAAGACCGACTAGATAGAAGACTAATACAGGACATACAGCACTTGCTCACTTGTTCACTTCATAGTGTTTGCTATATAGGGGGCTAACTAGTGAACAAGGTGAGGTTTAGTTAAGTTAGTTGCTGGATCTTGGCAATTGATCTCCGTCGCATAAACACACGTCTCGTCCCTCTAGGTCAGACACAGCCCGCACATGAGGCGGGGTCTGGGGGACACGGGACAGATAGAGCCGTCCAGCAGTACTGCCAGAGCTGGACTGGACATTGGGTATACCGGGCGTTTGTCCGGTGGTCCGATATCAATTTTGGGCCAGGTATCACGTAGCACACCCACCCCCGGCTCAAAATGCCCGGGCCGATTTATTTATTTATTTATTGGTCCCAGTTCAGCCCTGAGTACGACTGTCCTCTGCAGAGATAAAGAGAGAGAGAGAGAGAATGAATCCCCTCCGTTTGAAGCCCCACTTTCATGCCTCCCTCGCTCCTCTACTTGACTTTCGCGGGATAACAGTAGTGTGCAGTGTGTCCAAAATGTGCACTCGTTCACTATATAGGGCACGGTAAAAGAAACCCGCAGTGCATGATGGGATATGTGTGTTCATGTAGTGTACAGTGTCTGGATGGTGATTTTGTGGATGAAACTGATTGTTGGAATTTCGGACACCACTACAAAATGGCTGATTCACTACATAGTGCCCTACATAGTGAACGAGTGCACTTTTCGGATTTTCTCTAGTCTTCAGCACTTCCTCTGGACCTGTTGGCGGTACAGAACTAGACCGATTTAATAGCAGGCAGCCAGGTCACTAAATGATGGGTTGTCTTGAAAGAGCAGTGCAGAAAACAGTCATGCATGTTCTACTTTTGCATTTTTTAAAACATGATTTATAATAAATGGACAAACACAAGTGATATTGCCTTACTTACAGTATTTTGTTATTTATCTGTTGATCCCTGTTTCAAACGGTCTGTTTTCCTGTGCTTCAGCTTGCAGACTTCTCAAACTCTGTGAAGGTACTATTTTCCAAACATCCAGCCAAGTTTTTCCCTTCTGGCATGACTCATCATTTTTTCTTTTTTGCATTTCAAATCCTGTGAATCTGTTATCATTGAATTAGAACTTGCCCAGGAGTCCCAAGCATGCCTGTGTACTCATGTCTACGAAAAACTTTATAATTTTCTTGTTATTCTTTGTGTTCTCCCACCGTAGGCGTTGATCTATCGGTGTCAATGCATTGTGTAAATTTGTGTTTACTTAATTTTGTTTTTGTTAATTTTGCAGGACTCCAAAGCTTATTTCCACCTCCTGAACCAAATTTCACCAAAGGGTGTTAAAGAGGGTGAGGATCGCATCGACATCAACATGGCAGGCTTCAGTGTGAGTAATACTTCAACATGCTTGCATGTTCTTATGTTTTGGTGTGGCATGTCATGCCCTGTACTTGCACATAGGAGAGAAACAGAAGCAAAAGACGCTTAGCCTCAAAATGGCTTTTAATGGACTTTCCAGAAACTCTTTGGGCTCTCCTGATGTGTTTGTCCCATGTAGCCATCATTTAAAGTACATAATGAGTAGCACAGGTTTCCCACAGACATACAAAGGTAAGAACCTCAGCCATAGTATGACATAGTATAGTAGAGCTGGGCAATACGCCCTAAAAATAAAATCTCTGATTTTTTCATGATAAATCCAATTTTCGATTTTAATCGATTTTCCCCTCCTCAAAACTACAGATGACAAATAGTTCCGTTTTAACTTTAACCCTAAAGTAAAAGAAAAAACAAAATAAAGTTCAATCTGACATGTACTTTGGGTCTAAAATTGTTAGCATTTTAATGAATCCTGGCTTTTCCACAGTATATATGGGCTCCATATCTTTTGCAGTGTCCATCGCGACAGCATTTATCTAGCTGTGCTTTTTTTTCCTCTCTGTGCACTTTTGTATACAAAAACGTGTTCTCTGCCTCTGATTGGTTGGCGCTGACGCACGTTCCTGGACTTCACACTGTTTACAGAATTACACTGTATGACACTTTGGGATGTAAGATAAGTAATAAAATCGATTTTCATGAACACATCGTCCTGAATTCTAACTTCGAATTAATCAATAAAATCGATGTATCGCCCCACCTCTGCGTTACAGAATGAAATGCCAACACAGGCAGGTAACTCTAGGTTGTTCTTCACATTAACAACTTACGCAGAGATCACATCATTCATGCCAGCCGTTTCAGTTATGAAGCAGTAGTGTGTGTGTGGTCCCAAAGCAAGGCAGGATCCCAGTATGCCTGGGTCAGATGTGAAAGAGTTTGTCATGGTTTCTTGTAAGACTCTGGCAGATGGTCAAGACATTATAGGGAGCACTTGGCACGTCGCACCAGCCCGAGTGTTTATGTGGAGTCTTGGCTCAGCAGTAAGGAGAGAAGAGAGTTACTGGCACTGTTGCAGGAGAGGCTGCTGATTTAATGCATGCTTGAGTATGTGCCTACACTCAAAACAGACGGTCATGAAAGCATTTATTGACAAAATTACACACCTGCTGGATGTACTTTCTAATTATATTGCATGGGTTTACCTTAAGTATATATCTTTCAAATGTGCTTATTAAGAAAATGTGTCCCTGCTCTGCCATTTCTGAAATGACCCATCTGGCCCTGTCTGTGTTTACTGTCAGACCGAACACCAGAAACACCATCAGAGACTTTTGTGCGGCCCCCTTTAAGCTGTTCTGTATTGTAAAATGGATTAGTGAGTGTAAATGGAGAGTTCTGTCTTTTATAGCAGGGCTCCAGACAAAATGGAAACCTTGGGAGCCTAAACACAAAATATTTGGGAGTCAGATAATTTTTTCTCTGTCAAATATGAATAAAAATATATTGTCGTGGCACATTCTGTCTCCAGTCTTGCCCCGTGTGAAGAATGTCAAAACGAAACAAGAAATCACGACATGGACTAAATTGTTAAAGTAAAACAGGGTAAGGCTGAACAATTGTTTTTAATATATTTGGTCATTTTAACATCCCACATTATAAATCTTAGCTAAGCTAGCAAAGCTATGCATTCCTGTGTTCAAGTCGGCCCCCAAACAACGTTTTGGCTAAACGTAAGCACTATAATACAGGATTTTATAAAGGCCAAATATAATCAAACAAATTGTCATTTGACACATTTTGAAAAGCTGTGCTGTGATGTTTCTGTGGTAGTTTGCCACTCGCTGTCACTAAAACTCAGTGGAGGTTTAATGATTCCTTCGGAGTAGGAACGGTAGGAACGGCACATTATGAGATCTCACTTTTCTTATACTTCGTTATTTTAATTTCTTTGGGTTCTGAGAGACGATCGTAAATGAAATTAAAAAAAAAAAAGTCGCAAAATTAATAATCTAGTCGCATTGGTGACCATTTTAGTCGCCATCTGGAGTTCTGTGTAGAGTTTTCATTGCTCAACAAAAGTCCAAAACAACCTTTTTATAATTAGCTTCATTGGTTTTCTGTTACTGTGCAAGCATGGTCCGAACCCACTTTGGATCCACTTATTATTTACTGTATTTGTGTTTTTGTAATATACTCTAAAATAGATGCCACACATTCTGAATTAATGAAACGTCACATTTTTTTTAAAGAGAGCAGTAGTAGGTTTTTGTTCTAGCTTTGAAGTGTTAAGGTGTCTGCGAAACATTTCTTGAAGAAAAAATAAATGAATTAATTAAAATTACATGCTCTTGACAGGGAGCGGAAAGCCAAGGGCTCATGATCTTGATATCTGTTGAACTTGGTGTCTAGCGGTATTCAAACAGCAGAATGGAAATGATCCAGTTTTGTCGTCCTCTACATTTCCACTCATAATAAGGAATGATTGAGTGAAAAAATGTCTGCTTTTCCACAAAACCCCAAAACATAACGACTCAGACAAGATGTTTTAAGTAGTTTAAGCTGTAACAAGTAATGGAAATTTAAATCTTACCAACTAGCATTTTGTAAACGGCACGTCTGAATCATTCCATGTTTTTTTTAAATGTGGTGTTAGAACCATGTGAGCACGTTTACAGGAGAGTGGCGAATTAATTCAGGGTTTCTGAACTGAAATCTGCTGGCAGTCAGACTTGTGCACGTGGTACGAACGGCGGGTTCTGAAATTGTAGTCTGCGCCCGAATGAAACTGCGAGAGGTTAAAATGTGCTCCAGCCACAAGATTCCAGTAAATGTTAAATGTGCTTCATGGCATGAAAACTCCACCACATTTCGGTACAGAAGCGACGAATAAAGGCAGAACCTTGAAGAGTAGTTCATTTCTGGGGGGAAAAAAGGACATACCTGTTTTATGACCCATACATGAGTGAGCAGCTGCTGAAAGGACTGTTGCTGAATGTTGCTTTTGTTGCTGCAGTGCATGGAGCTGTTTTACCGCTGATTGCTAACAGTTTGGTTGAAAGAGAAAAATCAGACGTTTACAGAGGATTTCTCTCTCTGTCTCTCTCTCTCTCTCTCTCTGTCTCTCTCTCTGTCTCTCTGTCTCTCTGTCTCTCTGTCTCTCTGTCTCTCTGTCTCTCTGTCTCTCTGTCTCTCTGT
>JBBJLR010000034.1:17315413-17326202 GCA_037577145.1 Brachypetersius gabonensis
TGGTCAAAACCTTACACAAGTTATCTAAATGATTCCCTAGTCTGTTAGAGACTCACATAAAAATAGCAGTTTTGACTTCTGAAATTCTTTTTCTGACTCTTCTAGATCCCTTTTTTTCACGGGTGACACATTCCAGTGATAGATGAAGACTCTACAGCTCCCTTATTGGTAGATGAAAACAACACTCCCTTTTAATACCAGCTGAAAGTATGTCCATGCAAAGCAGAAAAACTCTTAGTCCTGATGGTTTTCCTCTGAAATGAAAAAAAAACCCATTATCCTCCCACAACGATCAACCAACACGTTAAACTGTAAAAGCTACTGTCTCCTCTTAATGTGGGCAAAATGCATAGCCTTACATCTGGAGAACATTCACCCGTGTATAATAGTCTGTGACCAGAAGTCAATGTTAGACATGTACAAAGTACTTAACGTTGATTAGGTCAGTCTCAGTACCAGTGTTCACATCCTGAATACACTAAATCAGTTTGAATTGAAATTGCTTCTTGATAAGAGTGAGCTCCTCCTTCTTGATAATGAACCCCATCAGCTTCTTTTGATTAAACTGCCATGTAAAGTCCTCCAAGCTACTGCCATAGACTAGCAGAATCAATGCAATTAAAGTGAAAAAAATTTTATATCGTTTCCAATTTGTTCCACCTTTGTTCCCAAGGCAAATCTTTAATCAGATAGATAACATTTGACATTTTTCATTTGAAAGAAGAAGCCCCCCTGAATCCTTAGAGCACTGTTACAGAGACCAAAAACCAATGAAGGTCTGGAATTCCAATCATATTGCTGGGCTGCCAACATCAGAGCTCTGTTGGAGTAGTAAAGAGTTACATCAGTCACAAAAATCCCATCCTGACTATATATTAAATCCAAACACTGTGGTCCCACATCTCTGTCTTCTCTGCTCAATTTTGGACAACCACTGACCCTAAGGTCCAACAACCAGGAACCAGTTGTCAGAGACAGCCTGAAAATGTGGTCAGCCGAGGAAATATTTTGGTCTGCCCTGCATGCCTGTATCAGCACCAGATATTTGCAGTCAGGTGTACAAGGGCTCTATTTAAAGGTAGGGAAATGTGGGCACTGCAAGCTTAAAAACAATTTACTTTTAAGCAAGTTTCATTTCAAATCAGTTCAAATGAAAAGGCAGTTTGTATACAGTCAGTGTACTCACTTTCCAGCCCTGCTACTACACACTTCCTTAGATATAATCTTTGATGTCAATCCCATGGGTCTGACTGTGATTTCAAATCTGTATTCCAATATATCTCAGGTCAGTCTCTGCAATGTCAATATAATTGAAAATGCTTGGGAAGATAAGTTATGAAATTATCAGATGGCATGGGATGGTTTATTTTCTCAGATATTCAGTTTTCAATTAGCACTATACATATTCCGATTCAATGTAAAGTGTTACAAAAAAAAGTCTAAATCTAAACTTATCCAGAATGTTCCCTGAAATGAATCCTATCTGCAGCCACTGTAAACAAACACCTGCCACTCAGTTTCATAATGCTATCCTTTAGCCACATATTGGACCTCAATTTTTAAAGCGTTCTCTGATTTTTTATGTGTTCCTATAGAAGCCGCCTCACTTATTAGTTTATTCTGTGTCACTGCAGGACATAAATAATTGTCCTCATGCCTCTGAATAGCAAAGATTCTAGGCCACTGGATAAGAGACATGATGCAATTTTCACTGCAGAGAAAATTACACATGCGAGGGTCAGTTAAAAAGTTTTGTTCATTACTATTTACTACATGTACATAAATCATTCATTAAATGAGTTTATAAATCTGAGTTATTGCTGATTGCTATCCAGTGTCAACCCAAGAAGTCTTTACGTTCCCACTTTCTGCTCTAAGAGAATTTCTCCTTGCCATGTTCACCTCTGGGGGCTCAGACCTGGACTTCTTTTAATGTTAAAGAGTGGAAATGGTTCAAATGTTCTCCTCAGACTCTTGGGATATTAGGTATCTGTTTTATAAGTTTGTCACATGCAAAGCTGCAGCATGAGCATGTTTCTGTAGATGAGAATATAGGCCTGCCAGTGAAGTTTTTTCTAGTACACGTCTGGGAAAACAGAAATGTTGAAGGGGTTTGAGCTGCCATATCCTCCACCGAAGCTTTCTTCAGAGTTGGGGACATGGATTTGGCAACCATCCCACAACAGTAGAATCTCAAATCAAGTATTTCTGCAGTGAACAAGCCACTTTTAGTGCTCACACTGGAAATGCAGCTGGATGCAGTGTATTGCCTTAGATGCCTCAGATGGCATGGAGACCTTTTTGTATACTCTGTCATTTTCTTAATTCCTGCTAGACTGTGTGGTTGAAGAGGTTATGCCAGTGTGAGTTTTCTGTTCAGTTTTGTTGCTTATTGCACACTATATTTAATCCCATGCCTGCTAAAACCGACATAACATAATCATCATGCAGCCAACTCTCCCTCTTATTATTTTTTTAGATAACCCTGCACAGCTAATATTAACAGTAATCATTGGTTTCCTCTAGTGAGAAAGAACCTACTTGACTTGAACATGAATACTTCTGTCTAACATTAATAATAAGTGGCCTTCATTTCTCTATGGCTCCACCTTTGAGTCTTTATTCCTTCTGGCTGGCTCAGTGGAGACTTCTTTGGTTTGATTTTAATTATTACAGCAATGGTTTTAACTTCAGTCCTGGGGACCGACTGCCTGGCACAGTTTGAATCAGATGTTGAGACAAATTGAGCTGGATCAGGTGTGTTGGAGCACGGAATACTTGAAACTGTGCAGGGCAGTAACTGTCCAGGACTGAAGTAGATAACCGCTGTACTAGAACAGACTTGGATCTTTGCACTGTTTGTTCTCTCTGGCTGCCGGCTGGCAAACGGAGAATCTGTCAAAGACTGGCTGCTTGAATTTTTCAGTAACAATTTCAGTAGTCAGCCCACCAGTGGCTCCTGGGTTGCACATATGGTTGAAGGAAAAATCTAATTAGACTAGAATTTCACAACTAGTATAGAATTCTGATCATCTGTGGCATTGCTTCAGAACTCTTTTTGGCATCACTATTCAGACGTAATGTAATAATGGAATGGAGTGCATGGCAATTAATTTAATTTAGTGCAGAACTTAAACGTTTATTTCAGGATGATACTACTCCACATGACATGTTTCGGTACGTGGTAATTCAATATACAGTGATAATAAACACAAATTGTGATGTTACTGTGCACACATTGATATATGATTACTACAATTTAGTCGTGTTTTAGACACACAGATCAGCTTTGCATTCCCAGTCACACACTGATGATGTGATACACCCCCTCACTACTCGCATGTAAACATCAACTTTAGCCCCAGCATGTATGATTTAATGCATGAATTGGAAATGACTGCTTTTCACAGCTCTTAGTAAAGGTCAGGACTATAAAACAGGGATTCCAGTATAAACTGCAAATGTTTTGCAAGAAGATTATGTATGCAGTGAGCATCATTATGTGTGTTTTTTTACACATTGCGCATTAATGAACATGATATAACTTTAATGTTGACCTGAAATAATTTAACATTTTCAGCTCATGTTGGGAGCTCGTGTTCCTAGTTATATTAGGTATATTAACGTAATTAAACAAAAATCCAGCCTTTCTGTGATCTTTCCATTATGCGTAATTAATTCATGTTCATAATTACTTAAAATCTATAAGATCTAGTCTCTAGAAGATACATAACATAAAGAATATATAATGTGTCATATAAAGAATATAGTGCCCACAGTGGATGCTTCTCAGACCCACATATTTCAGTATTCGTACTTTAACATGGCTGGTTATACATGGGAAGGGCTTGGTAATGCACTGACAAGTTGAATCAGGTGTGTTCTTGCTGAGAAGCGTGGAGACTGAGATTGAGAGCCATCCAGCCACTGAGAGGACGGTCCTCCATTTCCAGCCCAAGAGAGCATGGTCGTGCATTTACCCCACTCACACATGCCTGATCCACCTCATCAGTCAATTATCAAGCTCTTAATGGAGTCAAATCAGGTGTTTTAGAGCAGGAGCTCTAAATTAAGCCAGACAGCATTGCAGCTCCTCAGGGCCGGAAGTGGAGTGCCTTGATTTACAGTTTCATCCAAAATGTTATCCTTCTTTGGCTCTGCATAATATATGTAGATTTTCATGCTTGCATGTCAGGAAAAGGAAACAAAATTCAGCGAAAATGTATGAACCATAATACACAATAATAATGACAAATCACAGCATTACTTGGTCTCATTCCCAAATGTTTGTGTGCAAGGTTTTGTCTTTGTGTCCAAAATGTGAGAACAGTCATGAATTCTTTGGACGTCTGTCTCATAGGGCAAATCAAAGTTCTAGGATTTGCTGGAGTCATATTAGCCACGCAGACAGCAGAGAAGAGAACAACTGCTTGTGAAGCAATTAGTCACAAAAGGGCATGACATTTATGTGAAATCAGTGGCTGGATGATGACAAGAAGTTGCTTTTGCATCTGAAGATCCTCTTGTGGCCTTGGTCCTGATTTCAGACTTCAGGGGCAAAGGGCACTTGTCACTCCCTCATGACATTTTCATTCAGTGGCCCAATGCTATGCTGGAACAGAAGGTATCTGAAGCACTCTAGCATCATTTTGTGTGTGTCTGCACACATATTTGAAGGAAGTCATTTATTTATTAAATACTATTAAAACACTTGTATAATAGTACTATATATGAGAATGAAACGGTTAATTCTAAAATATCCAAATGCCAGTTTAGACCTCATCTAATTTCAGACCCAATGTAAGGTCTGCATGAAATCTGTGATGTAGCGTCTTGCATTCATTCATGTAAACATTCATTTATTTAGGAAACCTGCTGTTGTGACCAAGCATGTGGCAGTAAATGAGTCAGAATCAGCAAGTGATGGTGAACAGGCCTGCACGGTTCAAGACTCTAATGATGGCACCATTGATATGGATGGGTTACCAGAAGGTAGGTGGTTTTACAATTAAACATTGTGGTGGTTCTCAATTGCTGTTGTCTTCATTTTTTTTTTTACTTTGCTTCATTTGTGTAGACACTGTGGTAGTGAAGCCAGAACCTGTCAGTAATGAAGGAAAAGATGATTTCAAAGGTCCAGAGTTCCGCAACAGAGGCGGTAAAGGGAAAGACGAGACTCCGCGGAGGTATCCTGGTAAGTCTTGGAGTTTTAGTTTCAAGTTTTATTGTCATATACAGGTAACAATATAGCATCATTACCGCAATGAAATTCTTAAATTTTATCACTATTTAGTTCTCGCATCATTTGGCTAATTTTTAGTTAAGTCTCTTTTCATTCTTGCATTTTGAAACCTTTTTCCTGTCTGTAATTTCAGCACTAAAATTAGATTCCTAGCTCCCTCTATTATGCTGATTTGAGCTATTACTAGTGAAAAGTAGACGACTTCTCTTGGCCTGTATTCTGAGTAAAAGTTGTATGTTGCGGTCTTGGATGCCCAAGTAGAATTTGCGAAGGCTGAAGCCTAATGCTGGATTTACAAATAGAATTTCAAACATTTTATAAAAACAAAGATGAGCTAAAAATAGATTTTTTGCATTTGCTTACCTTTTTTTCTCTTTTGCTCAGATGACAACCTACAAGAGATTGTTAATTGCACTGCATGTGGAAAACAAGTCAATCATTTTCAGAGAGACTCTGTCTTTCAGCATCCTGCACTCAAAGTTCTCATCTGCAAGGTAGACATAACAAAGTTTATTCCTAGCAGACATACCGTTATATCTTCTTTATCTTTAAAACGTTGTGTTAACCATGGCATTTCCCCGCCTCCCTTTCCAGTCATGTTTCAAGTATTACATGAGTGATGACATTAGTAAAGATGACGATGGAATGGATGAACAGTGCAGGTTGGTACAGTGATTTTTCTCATTTAGATTTTTTTAATACTGATGTTTCAATTTCTAGAAGAGTAGAAAACAATTACAGCTTTAGTTGGACCGACTAAGAACGCGTATTGGACCGACCCTTTCAGAGATATGGTGTTGCTGCATCAACTCATGTAGTTTATGAATTGGTATATTGTAGAAGATCCAGACTGCAGTCTAAAAATGTGTTTTTGTTGGGGTTTTTTTTGGGATATTTAAAAAAAGACTTCTCATTCACATGCAACTGCCCTGCAATAATGTTCAAAATTTGAGTTGGGAAAAGTGCTCTGGGGTGAGGAATGCCTTTGCCCAAGTAAGAAAACTAGGCTGTGGGTACTTGATAGTGGATTTAACCTTTTTTGTTTTGTTTTTTTTAAATTTCTTGGTCTATTACAAAAGGAGCTTGAAAATTTTTCTCAATCTATTCAGTGACCTTGAGGTCTTAGTAACTATTGTCGTTTTAGTTTGTCCTGCAGGCTTTGGATGATGGACTTAGTAGAGTCCTGTGGTGTTCAAAGAACACGTTGATGCTGCCCTCTGCTGGATGTATAAGAATAATAAATTTTATATATAGATAAAATACAATAAAACAAGTGCAAAAACCATAACAGACTAGATTAAAAAGCATTTAAAATTTAGATCATTTCAGCAGTGCAGATGAATCAGGGAGAGAAAAAACGCTTGAACAGATGGATTTGAGTTTGGATTTAAAGTGTGAAAATGAATTAATGTTTCTGAGCTCGGGTGATAGTGAGTTCCAGAGCGGCTGAAAGCTCCCCACAGTGGGAAGACGGGCAGTCAAGCGGAAAGTGGAGGAGGATCTGAGGGTACGAGAGGGAGTGGCAACATAAAGGAGGTCGAATAGAAATCGAGGGGCGAGGCCCCAAATGGCCTTGAAGGTTAACAGAATAATTTTGAATGGTGAACACACCATCACTTTTACTTCTCATGTGCCAATACAGATATCAAAACTTTGAGCGTCTGATGATCCTGATACTTTTTCTTTGCTCACTATTATGGGTTTAATTAGCTTTTTTAGCTTTCCTTACACACTGAAGAAAAAAACAACCTTGTTGTTCTGGTATTGTTTGGCAGGTGTTGGCTAATTATTATTTGACAGATGTTGTATAGGTGCACTGAACGTTCAGTATCTCGGTTGAATAGTTGACGTGGATTTAAGCTGTTTACAGGTTTAAGGAACAGTTGTGGACTGCACTGATGTATCTCGCTCTGGATAAGAGCGTCCGCCAAATGGCGTAAATGTAAATAGCTACCATGGCATAATGTGAACATCTACTTCAGGTTATATTTTCCAGGATTTAATTTTCCTCCAGTATCAGATTCACAATTTTCCGCCTGGTATTATCACAATACTCCCATGCCAATACGGTGTATGCGTTTCAGCCACAAGTGACCTTTGTCTTAACCATTATAATGTAAACACAGTCTTGGCAACGTTTGTAATACATTGTCTTTGCAAATTTTGTCCTTCAGATGGTGTGCAGAGGGAGGCAACCTCATTTGTTGTGACTACTGCAGCAATGCGTTTTGCAAAAAATGCATTCAACGTAATCTTGGGAGAAAGGAGTTATCTGGAATCATGAATGAAGATAACAAGTGGCACTGCTACGTGTGCCTTCCAGAGCCTCTTCAGGATATTGTTGCAGCGTGCGAGAAGGTTCTCCAAAACCTGGAATATAAGAAAAAGCCCAAGGCAGACAGTGACAAAGCAAAACGTGATCATTCAAAGCACAAACACGGGAAAGCTCAAAATGCAGCTCTTAATGGAAAGGATCCTAATTCCGAAGGAGCGGGTACTCTTTCTTTTTCCTACAAAATGTTGGCGGTTCCCAAGGAACTAGTCAAAAAGACAAAGAAACTGATTGAGACAACAAATGGCTTGAACGCCACATTCGTGCAGTTCATTCAACAAGCATCAGCCCAGCAGGGAGACAGTGTTGTCAAGTACAGGCACTTGAAAGCATTCAGGTCTGTTTTGGCTGACCTGAAAAAGGTCCACACAGCTTTGGAGGAGTCCTTGGATTCGGAATTCCAAAACCTGGAAATCCAGAATGGAGAGGAGCATGGGTTGGCAGGCACTCAGAATCTTGATAATGCTGCTTCTAACATGCAACATGTTGACCAGGCTTGCGAAACTGAAGAGGGTTTAGATAGCATTGCAGACCATAAACCAGCGGTTACAGAGGACTTGGTGGACAGTGAAAGCATGGTTTCAGCTGATGTAGATATGAAGGAAAGTCCTGTTCCCACAACGGAGAATGCAGACGACCCATCAAGTGAAAATGAAACCAAAGAGAACAAAGTCAAATTCAATGTGGAACCTGACTGTGAAGATGGCTCTGCATCTACTGGTGAAACGTCTCTTGACAAAGACATTGTTTCTATACCACCCTCTGTCCCTGAAGAACTCTTTGAGATGGTTGAGAGTCTTGCAGAGTGTGTGAAACAAGAAGATGAGAGCAACGCTGTTTATGCGGATGACAATAAGGCAGACAATGGGTCATTGTCAAACGGAGAGTCAGATGAACCTGATAAAGGTTCTGGAAGTATGGGTAAGAAACTAGTGGTGAAGCTAACCCCTGTTCCTCTCAAAATTACCATAAAGCGAGACGAAGACACGTCAAAGCCCAAGGAGAGAGATGGTGCTGTTTCACCAGAGGATGGCCCAGACAGCAGAAGGTCCCCCAGGATGAAGACCACTCCGCTGCGCAAGTCTTCTGAGGGAAGGAGCAGGCGTAAGTCTGATGCTTCCAAGGCAAAAGATGATAACAATCCAGGACTTCCAGCTTCCAGTCCCGTTGACTCAGACTCTGATGAAGTCCCAGAGGTCCTTCGCCAGACAGAAGGCATGGGGCCCAGCTCAGACGAACATGAGGCGGAGCACAATGGAAAGATTTCAGGCGACACCGACGAAAACAAAAAGCCATCTCTCCGAACCTCTACGAGGTCGACAGCAGCAAAACGCAAGCTCAAAGTGAGCTCATCGGGTTCCGATCAAGATTCAAAGTCCTCAAAAGCTAAGAAAAGAGTCGCCAAAAAAAAGAAGGGTAAGGAGTCGGACTCCTCAGATCATGATTCAGACCTTGAGAAGGAGATGAAGCGCCTAAGCAAGCTTGACACCAGTAAGAAGTTGGGCAAGGGAAGCAAGAAGCAGGAGGATGACACCAAACGGGAGGGAAAGAAAGCTCCTAAGCGGTCGTTTGAGCGGAAACGGAAGTCACCGAGAGGTAAAGGGAACGCTACCAAAGATTCATCCTCCGATGAAGAAGAAGAAGAGCAGGCGGCTGCCTCTGGAGAGGAGAGTGGTGATCAGCAGAAGATGAAACCTATTCTTGAGTCGGTTGTGGCTGGCATTGATACTTTCCATCAGTCATCAGGTCAGTTGACTGAAATTGTTGCTTATACTTTAGTCAGACTGACTAAAGTAAATGTTATGCAGTTTCTTCTGTTTGGAGAAATTAAACGTGAAAAATACAGTAATTCCTCAGTTTTACTCCCCAGAGAAAATATGTGACTGAATCCAGGAGTTCGGATTCGGTCACACGTTTTTTTTAGAACCAAACGCGTTTTTATGCGTTTTATGCATAATTTCCCACATTAATGCAGAAACTGCAAATATCCACAGCCTTTTTTTGCTTTTTTGTGGCAATAGATATTTTTTTCCTGGATGTTTTCACACAAGGGGACCCGTTCACCTCACTGTGGTGTCCCAATACTTTTGTCCCACAACCTTCCGAGTTGCAAATCTCAGTGGGGAATTTAAATTCGAATACTGGTTAACCTTTACATTTTCTTTAAGGGTAAAATTAAATGTAAAGTGTTCTGGGAGCAGATTTTGGGGCATTTTTAGGGTTTACATTTCTGGGATGTAACCCCCGTGAAAAGTGGGGGATTACTGTATGTGAGCTTCACTCCTTGCCTGTTTGTTTGTCTGTATGAGATTTGTTTTAAATTACTGCCTACTTAACAAGCTGTGTTAAATCAGATTATTCTAGATTTAAGAATATAATTATTTTAA
This sequence comes from Brachypetersius gabonensis, assembly GCA_037577145.1. Classification (NCBI taxonomy): domain Eukaryota; kingdom Metazoa; phylum Chordata; class Actinopteri; order Characiformes; family Alestidae; genus Brachypetersius; species Brachypetersius gabonensis. The sequence continues at coordinate 17,325,375 of JBBJLR010000034.1, forward strand.
GTAATTGTAAAGTGTAAAGTCATAGACTGATGCTTTCTCAAATAACAGTTTTGCCTTTATTGGAAGCTCTTTCAAGGGTTCAGGCTTTTTTTTTTTTTGGTGCTTTTGAAATGGTTTGCATCTACCCTTGTAATCTTGATATAATTATTGCTTGAGCAGGAGATGAAGCTGAGGCTAAGGATGAACCCTGCCAGATGATCGATGATGACGATGACCCGGAGAATAGGTATGGTGTTCGTTAGCCGTGCCGTTGTTTTGCGTGTTTGCTTAATTAATGCTTGACTGATTGCTCACTTAGCAAGACTGTCAATATCTGAACTTTTTATTCAGATAAAATCCAAGCACAGATTTGAGTGTTTAGGATTTAAACCTTCAGGTTTCCTCTGGAGTGCTTAAATGAATGACCTTTATTTGCATCTCCCAAAAATTCTTATAAGTGGGTGCGTTATTCATCCTCATAATTCTGATGAAAATGAGGGTTGAGCAGAGAAGCAGTTATTTTATAGAATTGTTTCTTTGGTAAGTCCTTTTATGGATCAGTGAATTACAGGGAAGAGCTGATGGGGGTCCATGTGGCGCAGAGATACCTTTATCCCCATTTATTTCAGGATAGCCTGAACATAGAGCAATTGTTTCAAGAGAAATGTTGATAAAACTTCTTTTCACTGTTTAGCAGTTGCGACTTCAGTCTTTCGTGGATTTTTTTTAGAGCTGAACTAACACCACAGGTCAGAATCCTCCTGTATGAGTTTCTGTGTGTAGTGTTTCCTGCAGGTACAGTGTTTGTGATGAAGCTAGTTCTATACTGCATGATAGTTGGTATAATGA
>JBBJLR010000034.1:17326302-17339032 GCA_037577145.1 Brachypetersius gabonensis
TCAGAAAGTGGATGTGACTGAAAAAATACTGAAATTCCAACAAGCTATCATTTGATCAGGTTTTATTCCCGGAAAATCTGTGTGTAAACTTTTGTCCCGCACCCTGTTGCATATCTTGGCGGGGAATTTCGAATTCGAATGCGGGTTTACCTTTACATTTTCTTTAAGGGTAATGCATTAAACTGAGTTTAAAACTACATTAAAGTAATTTTCACTATACGCATGGGCTCTTTGAACGTAAGCCCCGCAAAAAGCATGGGATTACTGTATATCACTCACACATACCACACATCACTCAGTAACATAATTGATGGTGACTGCCTTGCAATTACTACTGAAGAGGAGTACAAGAACAAGAGCACCGTGACATCGCTGAAATTGGCAGTGTCTCATAGATATGCTGTACCTCTGCCAGCAAAATCAGACCTGTTTGCTGGCAGTGGGTGAGTCGTCTAGACAGCCATTACTAGACAGCCTGGCTTCTTAAAATATTACAAAAATAAGAGTTTCTGCTTAAAATCGGATCTGCCATTTGGATCGTAGGTTGGTGCTGCTGGTGATTTTGTTTTACTTTGTTCAGTAGGCAGTGATTCTGATTCAGACTTCAAGCAGTCCGGCTCAGGTTCCGATAGCGAGTCAGCGCTGAGTGCAGCAGTGAGTGAAGATGACGACGATGATGAAGATGAAGGCAAGAACAAGCGGAGAACAAGGTGAAGTTGGCTTTAAAACTGCAATGCATTAAATTTCCACACCAGCGCAACTGAGGAAATGCCTGTTCTGGGTCGTGTAATTTAGAATTCCTGACTAATGAAGCTTGAATATGTCTTGCCTCAACTTTATAGGTCTTCCAAGAAGGCTGACAAGGAAAGAAGTTACCAGAAAGAAAAGAAGAAAAAGCGAAGACGCATTAAGGTTCAAGACTCGTCTTCTAGTGACAAGGTACTGTTGTGGCTAGCAGTATACCAGCTTGCATGTAATTGGTGTAGGGTGTGTGCTTCAGTGTGTCTAGTGTTGTGCTCCTTTCTCTGCAGAGCGGAGGCGAAGGGGAGGAAGAAGAAGGCGACGACGACGACGACGATAAGGGAACTCCCAAGGGCCGCAAGAAGATCCGCAAAATCCTGAAGGATGACAAGCTTCGCTCAGAAACTCAGAACGCCTTGAAAGAGGAAGAGGAAAGGAGGAAGCGCATCGCTGAGAGAGAACAGCTAAGAGAAAAACTGCGAGAAGTACATACAACTAGTAAACAAAAACTAGTTTTTGCCACTGTGGTGCTTTAAGATTGTTTAAATGATTCTGACTCTTTTCTTCGTAGACAATTGTGGTGGAGGAGTCATCACAGGTCACTTGCCCCATTACAACTAAATTGGTGCTTGATGAGGACGAGGAAACCAAGGAGCCACTTGTCCATGTCCATAGGAACCTGGTAACCAAGCTGAAGCCTCATCAAGTGGATGGTGAGTTAAAGGCTCGTGGTTTAATCTGTTCTGTCCTGTTGGCTGGACGTGTGTGAATTGAGCTAGCACCTCTTTTTTTGCACTACTGTTCACACTGGTGTCGTGTCTGACTTCAGTATAAAGCTGCTTTCAGACTGAACGCTGCAGGTGCTGCGCTCGCAGCGAGGTTTTCGCTTCCTCTTGAAAAAAAACAGCAAGAACGCGCCACGCTTGCCGCGGGGCTCAGCACGAAAAGTAGGCGTGGTTTTCTAAATCTCCTGTCCCGGCTAACTGAGCTAGGACTAGCGCTAGCTATGTTATCACCAAGAAAGACTATGATGTGGGCTTTGTAGATTTCTGGGCACCCAGACTTTTAAGATGAACTTTTCCTCCATACCTGCTTTGTGTGTGTGTTTAGACGGGGCTGACCTAACACTAACCCGTTCCGATTCTATTGATCGCGCAAAAATGCGTCACGGCGCGCAACGGTCAAAGTTCAACAAGGCCGCATAGAGGTGCGCCGAGCTCCGCGCAGCACGAATGCGGTCTAGCACCGCGTAAGCCATTTAAAGTAGTGTTTTTCAGAGCAAAGCGCAGCGCATGCCGCGTTCGGTCTGAAAGCGCCTTAAGACTACAGATCCAGTGGGCTAGTGTTACTCAGCAGCTGTGAAGGACAGACACTGCCAGCTTTCCTTTCCAGTTCTGATTGGGTACTTCCTCTCTGTCCATGGGCAGCAAACAGCCTTGCGATTATAATCCGTTAACCACCTGTCGGCTCTTCTGTGATGTTGAACAATTATTTGTAGTTAATAGTTACTTGAAAGAATTTCTCATGTGCTTGTGCAGGCTGTGGAACGTGCTGTCTTTTGGCAGACTGTAGTGTTTTTGTTTCATTTTTGGCACGTCACATTATCTAGAGTGCATTGTGTTGGAAGCAGTAATAATGGACAAGCGTAATAGCAGAACAGCTTTGAAAAAGGTGAGATTGTGATGTCTGAATGACTGGATAAGAGCATAGTAATCCCCTATACGCAGGTGCTCTTCCCGTTCCAAGAACACCCGCGTATAGTGAAAAAACGCGTTGTGTTTTGGATTAAAAATAAATGCCTTTTTTGTGGCGTAAACCCTAAATATGCCCCCCAAATCTGCTCCAAGTACACTTAAATTTCATTTTAAACTCAGTTTAAAGCATTACCCTTGAAGAAAATGTAAAGGTAAACCCCGTATTCGAATTTAAATTCCCCACTGAGATATATGAAACTCAAAGTTTACACCTGGATTTTCGTGGAGTAACCCCTGATCTACTGGGGCTAAAAATACAAATGAGGGCTCACTGGAAAGGTCTCCTGGAGATCTACCAAACTGTGGAGTTTGAAGCGTCATAAAGCTGAGTGTGGGTCTCCAAAAAATTCCGCAAGCGACTAAAACTGGGACGACCGGTCTCGTGTTACCAGTGTGCGGTGGTTAGTACCCACCAAAAGTGGTCCATACTGCAACTGCTTTCAAGGTAATGGGTGCCCAAGGCTTGCTGATGTGCATGAGGAGGAAAGCCTAGTCTTTTCGGTGTAAAGCCACAGAACAGTTTATGCAGTTATTTTGCTAAAAAGGCTGTAATAGAAAAGTACAAAACACAGTGCGTCACAAGTACAGATCAGTCAAAGTGACCCCTACCCACTGGTGAAAGCACCCACAATGGACATGTGAGCATAACTGAACCACGGGGCAATGGAGGATGCCCTGGTCTGATGAACGTTATGACTGATGTATACTAGGGGCCCGCGGGCTGGATCCGGCCCTTTGATTTACTGGCAGTCTTGTGGGCCATAAAACTTTCAGTGTGTGATTCATGTGATCTAATAAAATTGAGTTTTGCATCATGATTGGCTGGGCGTCCCCCGCTACTTTCGCCCAGGTTGGTTATCTGCTGTGTTGTATAAAATAAGACAAACTGAGCAAAGAAGTTGCCAAATTATTAGCCAATTGGAGCTGAAAGAGGAGGAATCTGCAGTGATGTGGCCTGACAAGAGCTCTAAACGTTTAGAAGATATGCTAATTAGCCACGCCCCACAATTACAATTGGCTGTTCCTTAGCAGGGGGCGGGCTGTGCTGTTATCTGCCCTCCCCAACATGGAGGATTTTCCTTAAATGATCTTAAATCTACATGTTAAATATGAAAAAAGTAATGGGACACCGGGGCGAGGTGAACGGTTTTCGAGTCGTTGGAAAAAGTGAGAGATATAAATAAATAATTCCATGAATTGAACGTTGTTCACGAGTTTCGACTCACGAGTCACAGCACCGAGTCCAAGTCAAGTCTCGAGTCGTTGAGGGAAGACTTTGTTTGTGCAGCAAAAGTGCGACTCGAGTCAGAGTCTCAGACTGGAGTCCCCATCTCTGGTGTAAGATGTCAATTAAAAAAAAAAATGCAAAATATTAGCACTGCCACTAACTAGGCGTGCAAGGCAACTAATCAACGAATCCTGTCTTGGTGAACAGAATGTGTTAAAGTTTCTAACTGTGCTGGTTTTGTTCTGCTCTTCAGGTGTACAGTTCATGTGGGACTGTTGCTGTGAGTCTGTGAAAAAGGTTAAGAAGTTTACTGGCTCTGGCTGTATCCTTGCACACTGTATGGGTCTGGGAAAAACCCTTCAGGTAAACAGCAGCGTTCTGGACCTTGCATGTCTTATGGTTGGTTAGTGTTTTTGTGTATAAATAAGGAATGGGTCGTGATTAAAATGTCAACTACTCAAATATTAAAAAGTGTATTGGGCCACCATTTTAAAAAATATATATATATATTTTTTTTTTATCTATTTATGGTACCGCTGCCAAAAGATGAAATTGCACCTAAAAAAAAAAAACGTTTTAAGTTGGTTTACTAATTATATACCAAACCATTGAACAAAATGTGCAAACAGGACCATTGTGATAACAAACATGAAGTAAAGCATTCCAGGGATTATATGATTTTTTTTTTGTTTAATGCTAATATGAATATATGCATGTGCTAATATTCAATGTAGAAACGTTTTACTTTATAAGTCGGGTTTTTGTTATCCAAATGCTACTGCTACGCTAATGGCTGTTTCTGCTCCCACCTTATGTTATTACTAGTCTTGGAACAGTGGAGTATATTCCTTTACTGCTTTAATGTTATGTTTACAGTGTTGCCTAAATAGACATTTATAGTTTTTTGTTTTTGTTTTTTTTACACATTTTTTACGTTTTAAATAAATTCTTTCGGGTTGTGTAGATCTTGGCTTGAGGTTTCGTTAAGGGTGGTTTTGGGCCTTTAACTTTCAGTTACTTAATAAAAAATATCCTAGTGCTTTTAGACTTTCCAAAAAAAAAAACACCCAGAGTAGTTGGCCTTGTTTACACCCTACAGGTTAATGAGCACTATTTACTTAAACAATGGTGCAGGTTGTGTATTGCAGTCTACTCCAGTAAATCATCATGTTGCGGTTCTTTTTTTTGTCCTGCAGGTGGTGACGTTACTCCACACTCTGCTCCTGTGTGAGAAGCTAGACTTCTCCACAGCTCTGATCGTGTGCCCTCTCAACACTGTCCTCAACTGGCTCAATGAGTTTGAGAAGTGGCAGCATGGCTTGAAGGATGAGGAGAGTTTAGAGGTAGAGATTTGGTATTGTATCCTGCGTAGACCTTCCCATTATTCCTCTTTTCCTGCGTAAGGGGAGACTTTGACTCTCTAAATAAACATGATTTAAATACGTCACCCAACTTTTCATTAGTTTTTTGTCTAGCGTTCTGCTAAGTCACTAAACTGATAGTTGGTATATTCTTTAGCAAAAAATAATATTTGAACCATGGCATTCTTTCATTAGTTTACATTTATCAGACGTTTTATCCAAAGCGACTTCCATTCCTTAACTACAGGGGGCAGTCTCTCCCTGGAGCAACTTGGGGTTAAGGGTCTTGCTCAGGGACCCAGTGGTGGTGCTGAAGGTAAGATTCGAACCCATGACCTCTTGGTCCAGAGGCAACTATCCTACCACTCCACCACAGTTTAGGGTTTGTCATAGCCCTAATAGCTTAATATGGGTGGCGGTAGCTCAGTGGGTAGGATACTTGCCACCAGACCAAGAGGTCATGGGTTCGAATCCTACCTTCAGTAAACCACCACTGGCTTCCTGAGCAAGACCCTTAACCGGCAGCTGGTGGCCTAGTGGTTAAGGCATTCGCCCTGTGATCAGAAAATCCAGGTTCGATTCCCAAGACTGGCACCTCTGAGGTCCCCTGAGCAAGGTACCGTCCCACACACTGCTCCCCGGGCGCCGTGTTCCTGCTGCCTCCTGCTTCACTTGGTGAATGGGTTAAATGCAGAGGAAGAGTTTCATGCTGTTCACACTGTGTGCTGTGGTGTGTTCACCTATGACAAAATGTTCACTTTCACTTTCACTTTTTTTTAACCTTAAGTTGCTCCAGGGAGAGACTGCCCCCTGTAGGTAGGGAATGGAAGTCGCTTTGGGTAAAAGTGTCGCTAAATGCCGTAAATGTAAATGGGATACAGGACATAGTACCTGCTGCTTGGTGCTCACAAAGCATTTTTGTCTGTCAGGTGACAGAGCTGGCCACAGTGAAGAGGCCTCAGGAGAGAGCATATGCATTACAGCGATGGCAGGAAGACGGTGGCGTCATGATCATTGGCTACGAAATGTACCGCAACCTCACGCAGGGGCGCAACATTAAGAGCAAAAAGCTGAAAGAGACGTTCCAGAAAACACTCGTTGATCCAGGTGAAATATGAATTCTGATCACATTGAGCCGTCGTCCTGTGCAACAAATTGAATTGTGACTTTTATCTGTATTGATACAGTTTCTGCTGTTCAACAATGGGTTTCATCTGTAATAATAACATGCTCCGGACATTGTCCCTAAAGTTTTTTCTTTGTTTTCCACGTCCTCTTTACAAATGCTTGATGCAGGTCCAGACTTTGTAATTTGCGATGAAGGCCACGTGTTGAAAAATGAAGCCTCAGCTGTGTCCAGAGCAATGAACTCCATTAAAACTCGACGGAGAGTGGTGCTAACGGGAACGCCTCTTCAGAACAATCTGATAGAGTGTAAGTGGCAAAATCTTATTTCAGATGTTTGTCTCTGAAACATTGTTTAGTTCTAAATGTCTACACATATTTGGTTTAGATGGAAAAGACTGAATCATGGCCTGCCAATTAAGGGACCCCTTATTTTATTACCATTTTAAAAATACTCTGTATATGTAAATGTGGGTAAAAAAACACTTCTGGTATGTCATTATTAATATTGTTCTAATTTTCAAAATGAGTTTGAACCACACCTGCAGATTATTTTTTTTAAGCTCCAGCACCCCCTAAAGTGTATAATGGTGAACTGATTATGAATGAAAGGACTTGTGTGGAGCAGTCGCTCAGAATTTTGAGTCTTCCTAAAATCCTCTTTTCCTTGTTCAGACCACTGCATGGTAAACTTCATCAAGGAGAACTTGTTGGGCTCAGTGAAAGAGTTCAGGAATCGCTTCATCAATCCCATCCAGAACGGCCAGTGCGCTGACTCCACCCCGGTTGATGTGCGCATCATGAAGAAGCGCGCACACATCCTGTATGAGATGCTGGCAGGATGTGTCCAAGTAAGACTGCTATAAGATTTCTATATTGATTGCATGAGTGGTTTTCATAAACGTTAATCAAGTAATCTGCGTTTTTTCTTAAGCATTAATGAAGTAAGCCCAAGTTTTAATTGCAAATGTCAAAGAAGCATGTAGAAAAAAGTAAACAAATTAGAGTTTTCAATGGCAAATAGACTTTTTTAAAGTGTTTGTCCTAGCCCTAATAGCGTATTAGTGCCTCTGATCTGTGAACCTTACTAAACATGGCATTGGGATGTTTGTCAGTAATGTTAGTTTGCCTTGAGATTGAAGCAAATATAGAATTTGTCCTCAACAATACAGTTCTAATACTTTATCTGTGTTGTGCAGTGCCTTGTTTTTTTCCACCTTTTGTTTTCTTGTCTTTGGTTAATTTTTGTTGTATTGTCTTGCAGAGGAGAGACTACACTGCCCTGACAAAATTCCTTCCCCCTAAGCACGAGTACGTGTTAGCAGTGCGCATGACGCCTATTCAATGCAAACTGTACAGATACTATCTGGAGCACTTTACAGGTGAGAGTCGTTCTTTTAAAGGGAATTGAAGTGTCGTTCCTCACGTTTCACATTGTTAAGCAAAGCTTAGCAGCTTTGTGGGGTTGCATAGCAGCATTTCCCAAGTTTCAAAGGATTCTTATACTTGGAGCTTAAAGCCCAAATTAGGATTTTGGAGATGACAAGATAAAGTTTGCAACCGCTTAGGAGAATGAGCCCCCCCCTCCGCATACTATTGAATTAAGTGGTTGTCATGTTATGGCTTAGATGGCGCTTGTTCTAAAGCGGATCTGCAGCTGGGAGATTGAGTGGCAGCTGGCATGGAGCCGCAGGCCTATCTGAACAAATTCCCATGTCCTTTTTCTAATGAAGAGCTTTGGGGAAATTTTCCAGCCGGAGGCTCATTAGGCCAGCTTTCCACTGAGGCTGCTGAGCTGCCGCTGTGACTTTGGGTGCAGGCCCACAGGTCGCTGTCCACACCCACCGAAATGCTGACATGGGGTTTTAAGAAACTGCTTTGACTACATGTCCTTTCTCAGTAGAGATAAAAAAATTACTACTTCTCGTCCTGAAGCAAGAAATCTCACGTCAGTATGAATTAGCCGTGCGTCGCTTTGAGGCTTTTATGTCTCTCTTCGGTTTTGGTATTCGTTGAATTCAGAAAATGTTCCGTTTGAGGGAGGTAGATGTTTATACACATTCAAATTATTTCTTGTTCTGTTAAAGAAAGGCATGCGAGGTAGGTATGCAACCCGTGGGGGAGGACTTGCGTGCATGGGCCAGAAAGAATGGTGGAATAGACAGAATTTTTGGGGGGTTTTCCCCCCTGCGATGACGTAAGGGTCACGTTTCCACAAAAAGTTCCACATGACTCCTAAACTGATCTCTACTCATAAGCCATAAAACATTCAGAGGGGAACCTGTAATACGTGACAGCTGACCTATGATTAAACACTAAATAAGACAATCAATTAACAGCAATTTGAGCTTAATGAGATGTCAATTACATACACCTTGTCAGACTTGTCTTGTTCAGTAGCGGTTCATTTTGTGAGACGAATTGAAGCATAGTGCTGTATCCCATTCGTTGGGTTTCCTGTAAATTTACAATCATGAGTGCATTATCTTTTCTTTTGGAGGGATGCTATATATTATATAGTTTATATAATAATCAAATTATTATGGTTAATTTGTACTAACTGTTACGTAAATATTTTCAACATTAATTATTCTTAATTTTATTCTTAGCTTCTGACATTTGATCAATCTGAACAACCCAGATATGAGCATGTGGTGCTATGTTAAAAAAAATAAATTATCATAAAATAAAACTATCATAAAATAATGAATACATTACTTGGTGTTGCACAAAAGTCCAATAAACTAAAAGCTCTCATTTAGTTGGTGTTATTATCCGAAGTCCTAAGTATTCTGTAATGTATGTAATGTGATGTAATGCTATCTAATTTATCATAGAGGCACTGACCACCCACGTAAGGAAGTAGTTTTCTGCCGTACCTGGTGGATGTTCACCCAGCTTTGTAGCAAATAAACTTCATTCAAATGAAATACATGTTTGATATCTCATACAAATTATTTTTTAATTAATGTCATTTTGTCCCAAATCAAGTAAAAAAAAAGATGTAATAAGTTACTACTACTCTCAATAGGAGTAGACCAGTGTCTCAAAAATATTCTCCATTTAAGCTAGTTTCAACTTTCTTGCATGTAAAAGGCTGTTATTACTACACATGATTGTAATATAACCAACACCGAGGAGAAGTTGGGCCACATTTGACCGAAGCTTAGACAACTGACTTATTGTTGTCAGTGGCAGCATGAATAATCGGTTTGTTTCACTTGAGTTTCAGGCAGGGTAGTATAGATCCTATGTATAAACTTATGTAATGGATTTCTAGATGAAATTCCATCCTATTGAGGATTACTGGACTGTTTAGTGCGACTCTTGATTGAATGTTGTTATTTTGCTTTATTATGCTGCTATAAATAACTCTTACTGTGTGACTGTAATTGCAATGACTAGGATTCAAGAGATGAGTTGGTGAAGTGTCACCTGTGCCCAATATGGATTGACAGTCTCCTAGCCCATAGTTACTCACTCTTCTTTTGAAGTCAGCCCTGTGCGATTTGAAATGCTTCCATTTGCAGTGATGGGCTCTTGTTAGTGTGTTCAGGCCCGTAGCATGCTGTCATAACCCTGGCATGGTGTGGGAGAGGCTTTGCAGGCACTAAACTGGTTCTTTCCGAGCAGGTGCCGGTGCTGCCTTAGAGGGGGGAAGAAGCCGCGCAGGGACGAAACTCTTCCAGGATTTCCAGATGCTCAGCAGAATCTGGACCCATCCTTGGTGCCTCCAGCTGGACTATATCAGTAAGGAAAACAAGGTAAATGCACAAAGACGTGCAACTGGTGAGCTGCAGACCTCTTTCCCCTCAACCACACTTAAAACAAACGCTGGGGAACGACAGAGTTTCCCTCAAAGTCATCACTTTCTGTGCACATCTAGACCTGCTCTGCACACAGACTGGTAGCAGGAAATTATAGCCAGTCGGCGTCACTATGTGTCAGTTTTGGTTCTCTTTGCTTTTCTGTGCGTGGACCGGTGCACGGCTAAACTGATCATGATTATTTTGCTGAATAATGAAATTGTGGTACACCTCAGTTATTTAAATCCGGTTGGTTTTTTTTACGCTTAATTTTGAATACAAATACAAAGAATATATTTCTATTTCATTCTGAAGGTGTAGCGATTGTTATTAAATAGGGATCTTTCATGGAAGCCATTTTAAATACGACACCCTCAGATGCACAGTTTATCTGCCTTGTTGACTGCATTGAAATTCTTTTGGAAATTTGCTTTTGGTCTTATTTTGTTAGTGGTCTGGTGCAGGAAAGCATTGAAAAAGTTTGTGTATGTTTATTTGAACCGCACCAGGCCATGCAGTATACAACAAGTTTTATAAAATCAGGGCTTTTAATGTATTTAAAGTAAACAATCTTGATCTCAGAATGAAGACTTGCAGTGAACCTCAATGTTTTTCATCCCCACTTTCAGTCTTTCAACCTGAGTATATTTAACACTCAACCGTTAAAGTCTAACAGATATCAAAATATGCCTCTATAGAAAACAGTTATACTGTTTTTACAGTGTATTTATTTATTTTAAAGAGCTGCAGGCTTCCTTAAGATAGGTCATCAGTAAGTATAACCGTATCTCACTCACTTTCACTGATATTACAGTTATGTTTAGCGGAGTAAGCCAAAAATTGCCTTCGCAAAATGGTCAGATAAGATTTGCCGTACAGCTGTTCTGTGAGTTTTTGATAAATGAATTTGATAATCTGAATTTCGTTTGTGTTCTTTCTTGCTTTAACAGGGGTACTTTGATGAAGATAGCATGGAGGAATTCATTGCATCCGAAACAGAGGAGTCGTCTATGAGTCTGACTTCTGAAGACGAGAAGCCCAAAAAGTCAGCAAATCTTATGTTTTCGCCTTATTTTGCATTCGTTTGTCTTCTCCATTCTGACTAACACGTCATTCCTCGAATCCCATGAAGGAAACGAAAAAGGGGACGAGGCAAAGCTCAGAGTTCAGACAAGTCTGACAGCGATGATGTGGAGGTGATTAAGGAGTGGAACACCAGCTCCCGTGGAGGGAACCCTGAGGGCCGGAATAGGGCTGATCCTGTAGAGGAGGGTTGGTCTGATTTTATTGATGCTTTTCTCTGTTTGGGTGGGATGATGATGGCTGTTAAGGTCAAGGTGTGTTTGGGGTGGGATTTTTTTTTTTTTCCACGCCCACTGGGATTCCGGTTGATTTGGTCAAATGCGAGTCTGGGTACGGTTTTAAAACGTCTAGAAATCTCCATTTTCCACCCACCCTGGACCTAGTAAATGAGCCAAGACACATCTGTCCTGGTGCTGTCTGAAATGGCTGATTGTATTAGTGAAGGTTTGATCGTCTTTATAGTCCACAGTGTGTCCTAAATAGCATCCACAAGTCTGTTCCTCTTTAATGAAAAGTTGCAGTTTTACACTGAAGGAGCAACATTTGGACTAAACATGCCTGCAGTGTGTGGGAAAAAAAATTATTTTTTTGACTACATAAAAGGGGTTATGATTTAAGTGGAATACCAAAAAAAAAGAATGTTATGGGAATGTAAAACTGTTGGGCTGATATGCACCTCATTCTCTTCCAATGCCCTCTTACATTTTTTTTTATTGTGATGAAAATGTGAGCATCCGCATGCATCCTGTCACATAGTATATTTGAGCAAGGTGTTCCTAAAAGCAGAGATTCATAAAAGCTCTTCATATTTATCCAGTCAGCTCAGTCAAGATATTTGTGCTTTCCCCTCACCATAATGTTGCCTGTATGTTTCTTTTTAGTTCGTCCCAGCAACTCAGGCCCTGGCAGCCCATCTGCTGACTGGTACAAGGAATTTGTGGTCGAAGCAGACGCTGAGATTCTGGAACACTCTGGAAAGATGGTGCTGCTGTTTGAAATTTTGCGTATGGCTGAAGAAGTTGAAGAAAAAGTGTGAGTTTAGCTTGAGTTCTCTTCGAATTAACCAACCTGTCCTAGAATATTAATTATCATCAACTATAGTGTTGTTTGAAGCATGATTTTGAAACTGTGCATTTTAATTTTCAGTTTGGTGTTCAGTCAGTCACTGATCTCGCTGGACCTCATCGAGGATTTCCTGGAGTTAGCAGGCAGAAACAAAGAGGAGGGGAAACCATCTCCATACAAAGGTTAACTATTGCTCCTGTTCTGATATGGTCTAGCGTCTTTTCGTTCTGTGAGAGTTTGTGTAATGCTTTGAAAACTCCCTTATCATCTTGGACAACTGTAAACTTAATGCTAAAGTCCAGCTGCATTTTCATGAGTTGGCTGGTTTCTTTCCCACTAAAGCTGGACATGCACTGTGCGATTTTTGGCCCATTTTGAGACGTTTTTTCACTCGTGCGACCATTTAGGGGTTCGGCTCATGTGTGTGGTGCATGGTGTAGTGTATATGGGGTAATGAGGTGTGTGTGGGTTGTAGTATACATGGGGTAACAAGAAGTGTGTGTGTGTGTGTGTGTGTGTGTGTGTGTGTGTGTGTGTGTGTGTGTGTGTGTGTGTGTGTGTGTGTGT
>JBBJLR010000034.1:17339132-17353029 GCA_037577145.1 Brachypetersius gabonensis
TGTGTGTGTGTGTGTGTGTGTGTGTGTGTGTGTGTGTGTGTGTGTGTGTGTGTGTGTGTGTGTGTGTGTGTCCAGTTCCTGATCAGCAATTGTACGTTTGCAAGAAAATCAAAAGTGTTTGAGATCCTGGTGGTCCCTCGTCAGGGTCTCGCACTGTTGAAGCGGCGCCACGAGCCGATTTAACACCATCTCTCATACTGAGCACGCGCAAACACATCCAAAAGGAATAAATTAAATTCCATTTCTGTTTCTGCGCCCAGAATGGCACAAAATACTTGGTATCAGTGGCAAAAATCCAGATCGGCGCATCCCTCCTTCTAACCCCTGCGATTCAGTCATAGAGTTTGAGCAGCAGCTGAATAATGTGACTGAAAAAATATCACACAGTGTCTGCCCAGCTTAAGGTGCAGCAGAGTTTGAGGATCTTTAATTCATCTTGTGTGGAATACGGCATACTGAGGGATCATTGCGCAGTTTCCCAACCCTGTGAGATACAAAAGGTATCTGGTTAAACCTACTGTTCTTAATGGGATGTATTCATAGTGGCATGCTGCTGTATTGCCAAGTGGAATCTCTGCTTAGCACTGAAGTGTGAATAGGTGTCCTAATGCGTGTTTACTTGGAATATCTGGTTAGATTAAAAAATCACTTCTGTCAACCCTGGTTTTTATTTTAGACCCGTTCACGTTATGTCCTGCAGCACTGGTCAAGCAAACATTCTCTCATAGCTTCTTGTTTGATGAACAGGTAAAAGGGGGCCTGGTGAAATTTAGGTGTACATCTTACACTTACATGCACATCTGACACAGATCTAACTTTAAAGCTTGCACACGCAGCCCTACACACATACACAAAGCCTCTGGCATAAGGTCATGTTCCTAATTAAACTCCAGCAGCTGTTTTTGCTTTCATTTTGAAAATGATTAGACCTTGACTTCTTTTTTTTTTTTTAATTCCACAAAAAATGTTTGCTTAAGGCTTTGCAATTTGTAATGAAAAGATCACAGAGGGGTAATTGGAAACATACTGAAATGTTAGTTATGAGAATACACACACACACGGGGTGGAAGGAGGCAACAATATTAAAAACGAGAATGAGTACCTTCCACTCAGCCACCTATCTGTGTGCATACTTTCCCTAAGCACATGGACACAGCTGCCCAACAGGGATTATCACACCCCTCCTAACACAACTGGTTCTGTTATGACTGGAGTGTGCGCTCTGTGAGAAACTTTTAAGAATAAACAACGCAAATGGCTGCATTGTTATTTTGTATGAGGAGCTTATACAAAGCTAACGGGTGCTAATGGGCTTTGTTTTGTGCTGAAGGTGAGGGCAAATGGTTCAGAAACATCGACTACTACCGCCTGGATGGTTCCACTAATGCCGTGACCAGAAAGAAATGGGCTGAAGAGTTCAACGACACCAGCAATGTTCGGTAAACAGTATTCTACTTGCATGCCACCTGAAGACAATTTCCTTGCCCTTTAGCTAGAATTTTAGTCTTCTGTCTGCAAATGATTCATAAGAATGCCGGTATGATTGTCCCAAGCTGTGAGGGTGCAGGATTGTTGCCTCTAAAACAATATTTAATGACATTTACCTCTAGCCATTTAGATGATTCTATTGCCAATGCAGCATATACGTAAATCTCGTATGATGTACAGTAATCCCTGGCTTTTTGCCGAGGTTACGTTCCAAGAGCACCCAAAAACGCATTGTTGTGTTTTGGTTTTAAAAAAAGTCTTTTTATTGTTTAAACCCTAAATATACCCACAAATCTGCTCCCAGAACACTTTATTTTCTTTAAGGGTAATGCATTAAACATTAATCAGAATCAGAAAACTTTATTGCTTAAAAAACGTTAGCATTAGCAGTTAGCATTAGAGCGTGCGACAAGCCAAAACAAACACTCGTACGCAAAAGAAATGTTGAAATAACTCTCTATCCACATGTTTAGACAGGGCACAGCTTACTAATACTAAATAAACTGAGTTTAAAACACTAAAATACGAGGACAAGACACGGAGTAGTCATGCTACATGCTGCAGCAGCTCCTTTTTATGGCAGTTGACAACTTCAGTGTATTACTGCCACCGCTGGACTGGAGGAGGTACTACCGTTCGGTTCTCAGAAAAATCTGCGTTAGACTGAATCCGCGAATGCTGATCCGCGTAAAACTTAGGGCTTACTGTATATAAGAGCTTGGCAGTTATGATGGCAGTCATCTGCAAAAGGCCTTTTAAGCAGAATGAGCTACCGCTACCATCTACGAGTCATAGTGGTACGTTGCTTTGAATAGTCACTTCAGATAATAAATAGCTTAAAGCTTAAGTGATGACTTTGATTAGTTGTTTGAGAATAGGAAACTGCGCCACAGGCGATTTATTTCCAGTACTATACTAAGAACCAATTTGATGGTGGAGCCACACTGGCAAGGTGAAAGTCATTTCCTTGCCCTGTGTCCATGTTTCCATGTTTCATAATCACAGCTCTTCCTGTTCCCTACAGGGGTCGTTTGTTCCTCATCTCCACAAGAGCCGGATCTCTGGGGATCAACCTGGTCGCAGCAAACAGGGTCATTATCTTTGATGCCTCATGGAACCCGTCTTATGACATTCAGAGTATTTTCAGGGTGTACCGTTTCGGCCAGGTGAAGACAGTGTTTGTCTACAGGTTTTTGGCTCAGGTGAGGAATTTGGCACTATCTGTTTTAACTTATCGGGTGTGAATTATCAGTGGACACATTTCTGGACGCCTTGTACTAAGCCTCTTTTAAAGTGACGAGAATAAGAAGATAGCAATACATCAGAAAGGCATTCTTTGTATGTTAACTATGCTGGTTTTACGCAGTTTCATTGCTGAAGTTTAGTTCCGTGTACTTTCTGTGAGGCTCATCATTATTTCAGAAACCTCTATTATTAAAATTCAAGAGATTTTCTGCCCAGAAATGCCTTAATGATGCAAGCTCTATTTTTTTCCCCAATAGGGAACCATGGAGGAGAAGATTTATGACAGGCAGGTGGCTAAACAGTCCTTGTCATTCCGAGTAGTGGACCAACAGCAAATTGAGCGTCACTTCACCATGAATGAACTGACTGAACTCTACACGTTTGAGCCAGACCAGCTGGACGACCCCTCGGAGAAGAAAAGCAAGAGGGCCACACCCATGTTGCCCAAGGTATATTGCTATATTTTGGCATTTCCCATGAGCGCTGCCAACATTTTGTGCCCAGGATGCTGCAGAACTAGCACCTGCAATCATTTGAAAATGTATCTTTTTCTTGTTATCAAGCCGCATAGGTTGAATGCTCCATAGCCTGTGTTGTGGGTACATGCTGCCTTTGAACTTTACAGGGGGTGATAAACTCTGTTTACTCATGTGGCGAGCTTCCAGAGCATTTATTGTGCTTTGAGGGGTGGGGGGGACTGCGCGGGAGGGACATGAAGCTAGCTTCGTCTTTTTTTCCCTGATGGTGCTTGGCACAGGTGTGCTGTCACAGGAGAGAGAGCCCCTGGGGTTTTTACAAGAACCCATTGGCCTTAGAAGGGGTGTCCAGCCGCACACAACAGCAAGCAGCTGCCCAGAGATGCCTCTGTTTACCCTTATTTACCCAAAAAACAAAAAGGTTTATATTGTAGAACTGATGATGGTGGAAACTCTTAATTGGAGAAAAAGGAATCCAGTGCAGATCTACCAGAATGTGTCCAAATGCACACAGCTGCACAGATATTTGTTTGTTTTTATTTACCTCAGAAGGTTTGGTTTCTAAAAAACAATGCAGCTCCTCCAGTTCACGCAGTTGTGAGGTTACGTTTCTGGAGCTCTCAGTTGCTGTTACCTATAACCTGTAGTATTGGTGACTGTCAATTTTGCACAGCCTTTAATAAAGAAATATGACCTGGAACACAGCCTCTCTAGAGATTACCACATTTGGCCATATGTGCACCAGAATGCAGCAAGTCAGCTGTTATTGATGGAACCTGCTGCCTGCAATAGTCTGAGTCAGTCATCCCTCAAAGCCTTTAGTCATATCTCTATTTCTCGCTGTGTCTCGGCCAAGTTTATGGAACGGAGGAAATATTTTTAAACTTGGCAGAACTTTATCAATCTTTTTCTTACCCTGGGTAATATACCATTCGTGTTAATGTCTGCATTACCCAAACTCCAAAAACGAAAGAAATAATCATCTTTTGATTGGTTGTTGGGTTTTTTTCCTGCTGTTTCTTTGCCGTTTGAGGTTATTTGCCTTTTAAGCCTTTATAAAGTTGCAAAGGTGGGATACCCAATTCACACACAATCTGATTCCCCCTGTGCAGGTTCACTGCAATCTACCATCGGCAGCGACCCCCACTGCCCCAATTCTCTGCCCCTAGTGTTTCTGGGAAGTGCCCCCCACACACACATCCTGCCCAGCCAGCCCTCTGCCTCTGAATCTGTGGCCTGCAGCAGCTCTGGCCTCCCTTCCCCTCACCCAAACAAGCCTACCATCATGAAGGCCATCTGTTAAAGCTGATTCACCGCTTTGTGTCTGAAGTTTTCAAAGGCCACTGTAAACTTCCCTTCCCCTCTCCTTTTTTTACCTGATGAATGGTCATTATTAAAATACCCCTTTAGGATGTCCTTGCACTCTTAAGAGAAACTAATTGGAGACAAAGGAAGCTTGCGAACTTCCACCATAATGACAAAGAAGAGCTCTGAGGCCCAGACACGAGAGCCACCCAGCTTGGGGTCTAGAACAGCCTCGGGCCGTGTGGAGGCCCTTTATGGACATTGGCTCCGGGGCCGAGCTGAGTGACAGGGAAGGGTGGGGCTCTGCCTGTCCCTCCTGGAAGTTCATTGGTGGGAAAGTAGTAATTTGCTACTGTTCTGAATTCCCTGGCGACTGGGCCTCATCGAGCAAAGGAACAGGCTTCACTGAGGATAATTAGGTGCAGGAACCAACCTTAATAAGCCTCCCCAGATGTTTCTTAACCAAGGTTTACCCTCCAACCCCCCTATCTTTACATTTTAATCCTGGCCTAGATGAAAGGTTTAAGCTGTGTCACCCACACTACTCACCTCAGTGACTTGCTTGATGCCCATCACCAGACATGAGCATTTTCCTAGATGTTGGAGGCTGCTCTGATGGAAGCCTGACAACAGGCCCTCTGCTGAAAGAGAAGTGCTCCGTTTGAGGGAGGCTGTTTATCATAGGCCAATAAGGTTATGTGTATAATTTGCGTGCAGCTGTAGAGTAAGTTTTGACTGGCTAAGGTTAGGTATTACAAATATCTCAAGCTCTCACATTCCACAACCAGCACTGCTGCCCTGGACCCCTTGGTTGCAATGCTTCGTGCACCTGCATGTCGAAAGCAGTGTCTGCCTCTTTACGAGGGGTGGGGGCTCACATATTGGTGTAGAAATACATATTTTTTCAATTTATTCTTGTGTAGTACTTCTCGAACCTCTTTTTTTAACCTTCTGGGTGGAAAAAATAGCAGTCCTTTGGTGTTCTGCATAAGAGCAGATGTAATTCTCTCCGTTATTGTTGTTTATGTACCACGGAGATGTTTTTTGTTTTTATTTTTAAATGTTATTTATGAGGATAGGGCTCCCTGAAGTTTCATATGCACAGGCAAAACTTTCTTTGCCATAATCACCTCAGTCCCACTGTTTCACTGCTACTTTTTCTCCTTCATGCTTCCACTTGCTTTCATTACCCCCGTCCTGCTGAAGAGCAAACTGCAGAGATTTATAGCGCCAGTAATGAGAGGAATAAAACGAAGTGAGAGAATATGGGGGTGTGTTTTTTAATGCACGGTGGTGTGATCAGAAACCTTGGGAGGCAGGAAATTAGGCTGAAATACCTGTAAATGTACTTCATTGAAGTAAATTCGCGATATACTTGGGAGTCGAGCTTTGCTGCACTTTTAAAGCTGAGTTTCCGTTCAGACACAATCAGAATTCGTGTGTGATCTCGTCTTAGTTGTGATTGCTTTGCTTGCCAAGTCATAAATATATGCAGCCTGAACAAGTCTTTCTAGCTGATTTCTTTTTGTTTCTCCAGCGTTGATGAGAACACATTATACATTATTCTGTATTTCTGCTTTAAGAGACCTGGCAGGGAGTCTGTTCTATGCTGTCAGTTTTTATAAATGAATAGTTAGTTTAAAATTTTACTTAGGAGCTGTAAAGCCTGTGACAGTTCACCAGCATTAACTGAGCTGATAAGTCAGTTTCTTTTACATACTGCAGTATGTAAAGCTTTCAAACACTCATTGAGGCCTACAGTATGCCTGTAATGTTCTCTGATGATGAGCAGGGATAGTTGTGCAGTGCCATTTAGTCTGATTTACAGCTGTTAGTCTCCTCATTCATGGTTTAGTGAGACTAAGTCATTTAGGTCGTCTTTGTTCCATTAAGTTGTCCAAGAGAACAATAATACAAGTGTATCTGTGTTAAAATACTTGGTGAGTTTTCTTGGTGTATTGGTTGATATTTACACTCCTTTTGGCTTGGTGACTGCAGGAAGACTGTCTGGAACCAAACATCAGATATTTCAGAAGACTTTACCTTCACTCGACCGCATCAGACTGCCTGAAGTTTGCTGAGGAATATTAGATTGCCTCAAAGAGCTCAGTGTTCAGATTCAGTGTGCGGCGTTATCAGGGAAAACCATTCACCTGGGACTATCCTTAGCCCTGCGTTTCACTGTTTTAAGTACCTTCAAACGGTGATCAAAGGCAAAAAGAAATTCTTCCTTCCCCCACTGAAGTTCCTGTGGGACCTCCTTCAGTCCCCCAATACCACCCAGCCCAATCCAAAAAGGTTTTCCACCTTTTTTAAAAAATTCTTTAAAAAAGACTTGCTTAACCTGCCACCCCCACTTTTTTCCTTGGGAGTGAAACAGAGCATTCCTCCTAAGCCGTCATTATACTCGGGGATACGAGCAGCTCGACGATCCAGGCGTGCTTTGTTGCGATCATTAGTGGATCTGCCTGAGATGCACATGTTGGCCAGGTTGTGAAGACAGACTGGACCACCCGGAGAGCTTCAGCCCAGAGATTAATCAGGAATCCCAGCATTCTCTGCTCCCCTGGACAGCGCTGCTGTCATTCGACCACCCCCTTGGCTCTGTGACCCATTTACAGACTGCATTGGAGGCTGTTCAGTTAAAACCAGCACCCAGGGTTTTTCTGCTCTGCCTGTAAGATAGAAATTATAGCAGGCAGTGTTTGAAATGTGTTCAGTGAAGATGTAAGCAACAGCTTCATCATCAAATTGCCTTTGCTCTCTGACACCCCCCACCCCCACCACCACCACCACCACCACCACCACCCCTTTGTCTCCCCAACCCCTTCACTTTTCAAGGGGAAATCTTTCATTTCTGTGAACGTAGGATATTGTAAACACACCTCTGGGTTTTGTTCTCTAAACTTCTGTGCAGAGTTCATAGCCTTGGTAGTGTGAATGTTTTAATTAGTAACTCGACTGAATGTTTAGCCATGATTTCTGTCTGTAGATGGGCCGGGTTGGGTCGGGTTGGATCGGGCCGGGCCTGCCGTGATTGTACTTCTATTTGCCACATGTTTTTATTTTCCAGCTATCAGGCCCACTTAGCCAAACTTCTTGATGAGGAGAGATCTGCAGCCCTGCAGTCCATTACGTTCCTCTGGTGTAATGTGGAAAGCATGGCAGTGTTATTGGTACCTGTCTGAACCGTGTTATCTTTAAGTTTAGTTTTTCTATAAATAGACCTCGATCTGGTTTATTCTTGGTCCTCTTTTCGTCTGTGGATCGAGTTTCGCCCGTTCGCTCCCTGGTTTATTTTCTATTTATCCGAGCCTTATCCATAGGAAGCTCGCAATCAACATGTAATCTTTGAACGTTGTTTTCTTTTCTAACTTTGATGGCACGCGTGATTAATTTTCTTCGTAAATCATTGTCGCTCCTCAAACGTGGCCGAATGATCAAACAGTCGCTGCTTAAGCGCGGAGTAAAGACGGCGCGGCGGTGTCGTTTCCAGATAGCGAGGGTCCATTTAATGCAAAGCAAAGGCTGGACAAAGAAAAGCAAACATTTGCAGCAGAGAGTAATTTAAACCATGTTTGTGTGAAAGGAGCTGGCTGAGAATTCAGTTTTACTCAGGTATTGTTTTCAATAACAGTGTTGTCTTGGAAACTGGAGTGCGTGAAAAAGGTTCAGAATTCATTTTAAACATGTCCACCTCTCAGTCTGTCGGCTGCGCAGTGTTCAGGATCTTTGCCGAAAACCAGCTGCTAAATTGCTATTTGTCATTTCTCCTTGGATTTTTTTTCTCTTCCTGATTAGTGTTTTTGATTCGTTTAAATAAACCAGTATTGGTTCTTTTCTTTTTCTCCTGTATGCCAAAGGCCTAAAAAGAATTTGTTTGGCCCTCAGACTATCCTGGGTAACCTTCCTAACCTAGACCAGTAGTAGTGGTGTGAAGCAATTGTGTGAATAACAGGTTAGATCGTCTAAATGTGAATATATGTGTTAGATCGTCTAAATGTGAATTTGTGTATGTCTGGGAATGAGTTTATGCATATTGGAGTGACCCCTGATTGAATATATATATATATTTTTTTTTAACAGGACCCTTTTCTGGCTGAGATGCTTCAGAGTAATAAAGACCAGATTGTGGGCTACCACGAACATGATTCCCTGCTGGACCACAAGGAGGAGGAAGCGTTGAGTGAGGAGGAACGTAAGGCCGCCTGGGCTGAATATGAAGCAGAGAAAAAGGTAAACTTTTCACTAATACTTACTTTAATATTTTATCCACAGATCCTCAAACATTCTGTTGAAGCTCTGTTGAAAATCTGTTATCAACATGGTTTAGATTTAATAGAATATATTCTAGTGGACGATATATTGTGACCAATTTACCAGGTCAGTCTAGATCTAGTTTTTAATCTAGATATTCACTGCTCAAAAAACCATCAGGCAATCTATTGATGCCGTCGTCCTTTTCCCTGAATTGATGGATGTTTATAATTTTATACAGTGGCAGAACACAGCTTTTAAGCGAAGCCATACATCTAGCGTGATCGTCACATCAGCTGTAATGTGAAAGACACTAGTAATTGAGTAAAGCATTTCATTTCAATGTGTAAATAAAAAAAAGTACAGTAATCCCCCCCCAGTTTTAAGCAGATCAACAGATTCAGTCACATGCAGATTTTATTTTTTTTTAAATAACTGATCATGTTTTAATATCCGACCAGCGTTCACCTCGCTGTGTCCCAATATTTTTGTCCCACAACCTTCAGAGTTGCTTATCTTGCCAGGAAATTTAAATTAAAAGAGGCAAATACGGGTTTACCTTTACATTTGTTTAATTCCATTCTAAACTCAGTTTAATGCATTACCCTTAAAGTGTTCGGGGGCAGATTTAGGGTTTACACTATAAAAATAGGCTTTTTTATTTATTTATTTATTTTTAACCAAAACTCTTTGGCACAGTTTTTCACTATACTCTTGGAACGGGGTTACTGTATACAAATGAGTTACAAACAAGAAATGTTTGTGCTTGAGATAGCTATGGATGTAATGTTCAAGGGATTTCAAACGGTATTCAAGGTTAATTAACACCAATATGTAAAATTAATCCCTACAGATCAAACAAGCCTTGTGCTGCTTTACAATCCTGTATTCCTGTCTGTCTTTATTGTTCTCCTTATGTTGCCTTTCCCCTACAATGTGCAAATCCATTGCTAAGTAATGCAGTTTATTTGGAGATGCATTACCAGTCGCAGCTTTGGAGGCAGACTCTGTAGAGGTGTTGTAATCCTGGAGTCTGCTTGTTGTCATTCACGTTAATGACTCTTCTATTTTTTCCATTTGCCCTGCGCCTGCCCTTTCATGATCCTCTGCACTTATGCCGAGTCTCATCCTAGTCTGCGCAATAAGCCAATTAATGACGGCAGCAATTAAGGCCCATCTGATAAAACCACAAGCCCATTTCAGTCAAAAAAACTTCCGTTGGTTTTGTTCAGATTAAAGAAAATGAATTACTTTTCTCCCATTTGTTTTCTGATGGTAATCCCTCCTTTTTCGCGGGGGTTGCGTTCCAAGAGCACCCACGTGTAGTGAAAAAACGCGCTGTGTTTTGGTTAAAAAAATGCCTGTTTTTATAGTGTAAACCTTAAATCTGCCCCCAAATCTGCTTCTAGAACACTTTTAATGCATTACCCTTAAAGAAAATGTAAAACTAAATTTAAAAAATCTGAATCAGAAAACTTTATTGTTTAAAAAACTATTAGCATTTGCAGCGAGCGAAAACAGACTCGTACACAAAAGAAAGGTTGAAATTACTCTCTCTACCCACATGTTTAGACCGAGCACAGCTTACTAATACTGAATAAACTGAGAACTGTTAAATTGTAGGGTTTAAAACACTTAAATACAAGGACAAGACACGGAGCAGTCATGCTACACGCTGCAGCAGCTGCTGCTGCTGCTTCTTTTTATGGCAAATTTTTCAGTGTATTACCGCCACCGCTGGACTGGTGGCGGTATTACAGTTCGGTTCTCAGAAAAAAGCCCGTACAACTGAGAGATTACTGTATATTCATAGTAATTATACTTCATACCAAATATGACCCCACAAGACTGAGTAGAAGTTTCTCATGTTCTGTGTATTGTGTTGTACATTCAGAGCTGCCCTCTAGTAGAGTTTAATGGATAGTTTACTTTCTTTTATACATTTACCACATGGTTTAAATGTTTCCAGAAATTGTAACATGACTACATATCACACCATACAAACATTTATGTTTGTTAGTGTTGGTTCAAGAGTGTATTTTTACAACCCGTGGGGGTGGGGGTGGGGGTCTTGGTTACTCTTTTGACTTCCTTGAACGTCCAGAATCGGTCTTTTTGCTACGACTGAGTAGACATGGGCGGGCGAGGAGGTCTTCCTTTGTTTGATTAATGAACTCCCAGACACTTTGTGTATTTAAGCTCAATCAGCAGTGATATTTAGGTTATCAGCGTAAATAACTTTTAATTAATGTCTTTAAATAAAAATCGTCTGGTAAGTTAAGAGTGGATTCTTTAGTTGTTTGGCCAAATTTTGTCAGAGAAATGAGTGATGCAGCTTTTTTCACAGTGGGGGAAGAGGAGGGGGGGGGGGCAACGCTCTGTGTGCTGTGTATATATATTGCAAGGTAAACTAGAAGACGTGGTTTAGATTGTCCCACGGCTCTTTCTGAGGGCCAGCTGTTTTCCGCACTGACCTCTCCAGCACAGCACACCTGCTCTGACCAGGTCTGCTGCACCGGACACTCGGCGGAGGAGTGTTTACGAGAGGCGCACACCAAAGGGCCGATTACAGGGCAGCAGCGGCGCGCATCTGCTGCAGGAGCTCATTTACGCACAAACACAGCCGCCCCGCTGACCTTTTGGCGAACAAGAGCGCTGTTTAGAGCGATCATGCAAATACAGCTTGAGCAGGAGCCGCGCAGGTGAGGGGTTCACACGCCTGAGTTTTCCGACGCACATTCTGAGCCGGTGATTGCCGTCTGCTGGCTTCAGCGGAAGGCAGGAGGGCTATTGTTAGCTGTGTCTCCAGCTCAGGACAGACGCATCAGGCAAGTGGAAAATTAAGTCAGAACGAGCGGCGCTTTTAAGAGTTGTTGCGCAAATGACATCAAAGAAGAGTGAGTCACTTTCAGTTAAATGCCTGCTTGGCCTTGTTCACACAGTATAGCCCGTCTTTCTTTCTCAAATCTGTTTCAAATGTTATTGTATACTGTTCTGTATTTTATTCCTTTTTATTTTATTCTATTGTTTTTCTTAATTTTGCTGCCCACTTTCTGCCGTGACCAAACACATTTACCACTTGTGAAACTAATAAAGGTTTATCTTCTCATCTTTAGGCTGAATGTCCAAGTAAAAATGAACAAATCCGACTTGTACGATGAGATTGTAGTCATGTTGCTCATAAATGGATGTCTGTGTGCATGCTGACTGGGATAGGGCAGGCAAAAAGTACTGTGCATGACGAATTAAACCACATAGAATCTGTTAGAACTGGTCAAATTAAGTTGTGGACACAGAGCCAGTTTAAAATGCAAATATGTCTGTAATCTGATTATTGAAAGTCGTATTTCATGGGGCTTTCTGGCCATTCAGGCTGCAGAAAATCTTTTCTGCTCAAATTGGCCAGGCCAAAAAATCGGATTTGAGCTGCCTGTCTGAATGAGGCCCCTCCCCCTAGCCCTGTTGTTAATAGTGTGGGGTTTATGTGTATTGCAGGGACTCTCCATGCGCTTCAACCAGCCATCGTACTCTCATCTGGGCATGGGAGCGTCGCAGAATGCCTACTTCCCCTTCAACGTGGCAGCATTGGCCTCCATGTCCAACCAACAGCTGGAGGTCAGTTACAAGCACGACATGAGCTTCTCGCATTCCGCAATTCCACAGCTAATTGTGACACGCGTCCTCAGGCATTCGACAGTTGGCGTTGCTGTATGCCAACTGCTTTTGACATTTTCCAGCTACTGCCACTCGCCTGTAGAAAACATAGTTCATGTAGACATTTGGAGGAAGAGGACATTAGTACTTAGTGTCATTTTTCAGATCAGTTGCATTTGAGGTAGTAATTGTGAAATTTGACCATTTCTCTACATGGTAGGATCATTTTTGGTTGAGATGTGTGTAATCAAGAGTGACTGACGCATTTTGTTTTGTTGTTTTCTTCTAACATTCCCTTTCTCCGTTTCATATTGAAGGAACTGATTAACCAGGGCCGACAGAAGGTGGTGGAGGCCACCAATGCTCTTAAGTCTTTGCCCAGAGAGCCCCTGGAGGACATCATTGGGCAAGTGGTGAGTGATGGAAGAGAAAGGGGGGGCAGACTAAATCGCTGCTGGGAACAAAGGTGGCCAGGGGAGCCAGTCCAGCAACAATGTTTCCTCTAGGAGCGTGAAGGACAGAAAAATGCACAGTCAGCAATCAAGTTATTGGTTATGGTTGCTTCTTTAAAAAATATGTCCTTCAAAGAGTAAACGCTGCTGTTTGACAACCAATTTATGGTTTGTGCTACCATCTGTTCGTAGAATGTTTTCGATAAGGCAAAAAAAGGTGGAAAAATGGTGCATTGTCTGAACCATCTGTATGTGGCTGTGTTTTTAAAATGGCTCTAGCTAAAGGAATGTGTCTGCTGGAGAGTAGATAGTTTATATGTTTAGATACGCCACAGAAATGGTTTATAATTCAGAAGCGAAGTGTCCAATGACGAGTGCCTTTGTGCATGTTGAAGCTGTGCCCAGAGTAACAGGTGCGTTTCTGTCTGGCAGTGGAAGGAGAACCCCAACCTGACGGAGGCCCAGGTGCAGGGCATGGCTCTGGGCAGGCAGACCAGCATTGAGATGGAGCTCAAACACAGAGAGGCCGTGTACAGAGATGTTCTCAATAAGCAACAAACGGTACAGCCCTCTCCCTTCCTCTCATTCTTTTTGTTTTTGTTTTTTTTTTTTGTCTTTGTCCAAAATACCCATATTGGTTTCACTCATTTTAGAAGGATGTCATTGTCAATTGGTTTATTTTAAGGGTAAAAACATGGAGGGAAATGTAATTTATTTATATTGGGGCATTAAAGACTCCAGATTTTTTTTCCATGTCGGTCAGCGAGGAGGAACACAGGCGTCCAACACTGAGACACTTTTATTAAAGTTCTCTGTAACATCAACAGTCAACACCACAATTAAATTTACCAGAAAATTCAAGGTTCAGTCTTTGTTTAGTTTAGTTGAAGTGTGGAACTGAGGGCGGAACAGTTGAAGGGCGGAACAGTTGAAGCCGCGGCAGGAACGACTCCCTGCAGTGCTAGCGTTAGCCATGTTAGCTAGCGGAGCCGTTTCAGATGCAGAGCGCCGGTTCTGTTA
>JBBJLR010000034.1:17407522-17419603 GCA_037577145.1 Brachypetersius gabonensis
TGCTGTTTGTGTTCTAGAGTGAAGGATCTCCACACATGTGATGTGTGTCTGTCTTCTCTGCTGCATGTCTCTCGTCTCGTTGTGGTCTCATGTTTAGATTCCTCTCGCGCCAACGGTACCGCCCCTTTTATGAAGGGACTATAATAATTGGTTAAATCAAGGAACGCGTGTCAGTGTCAGCCAATCAGAGGAAGAGATTGCATTGTGTACACAAGCGAGGGCAGAGAGAGGAAAACACACACACAATTAGTCGACTTCTCTCAGGGGGCATCGACTAGTGCCTCTGTAGTCGACTTTTGGGTTAATGCCGTAGTATGGACTGCATATTGTAAAATCAACAAAGAACTAATAAGGGGGAATGTAAGGGGTTAAAATAATTCTTTCTCATACAGAAGAGCCGTGTTGTCACTGCATGGATCTAGTCTTTACTGATCTGCCTGCCCTTTACCTGCAGACTGTGACATCATTTGAACCTTTTCATGCGTGCCCTTTATCACTGGTCTGATGTCATGTTGGGCCAGCACTAATCCCACTTCTGTTGTCATAGTGAAAGAAATATCACTATATAAATAACCAGTGATATTTTTCTAACATTATCAAGCGTCACCCTGACACGTAAAGTCTTTTAAGCACTATGTCAAACGCAATGTCAGACATCGGCTTGTTAGAAGATTTTGCTATCCTGCAGTCCAAGTGTTCCCAGTATTACATGGGAGCTCAAACATTAAATAATCCTTATTCCGTGCTGACCATAATCTGATATTAACACGTATAAATAAAAAGAGCACTGCACAAATGTTCAGCTTCTCAGGTTTTAGCTTTTATAGGTGTAAGTATTGAACTGAACAGCTTTACCTTCGTTTTTAAGAACTGCTGACAATATTCTCCTCATTTCCAAATAAAAATATTAACATAAGAAGATAAACCTTTATTAGTCCCACAAGTGGGAAATTTGTTTGGTCATGACAGAAAATTAAGAGCAGCAAAATTAAGAAAAACAATAGAATAGAATAAAATAAAATAGAATAAAATACTATGTCACAGCACAGTATATAATACAATGTTCAAATATACAGTCAATAAAAATTAAAATTGAAATATACAGTATAAAATCTAGGAATTTTCGGGATTAATCATGATTAAATGCATTGGTTTTTTGCTAAAGGTGATTTTCTAAGTGTGTGTCCCTATACTTTTGTTATCATAGTTTTCTATGACAGCTCTGTGCCAATACTTTTGGTCACATTGTCCAGTTCATTGTTTAATCTCCATATTCTGAAGACAGCAATGAAGAGACTCTGGTGATACAGTGTTACGGACTGGAGCCTCGTAAAGTTACAGTGGCAGCAGGTAACAGGGACTTTGCCAGATCACATGTTGCGTTAGTTGCTAGGTAACAGACATAAATTTAGGATTCCTAACTCGAGATAAGATAGAATTCCTAAATCCAGTTAGGATTTGCTTCTGTAATACATAACTGAAAAAAACTTTATACTTAAGATAGGAAGTGTGTAACACGGCCCCTGGTCTTCACACTCTCTCCACCGGACTGAGGCTTTAAGTGGAATTACAGACAAGCGTGCTGTGGTTAAGCGTGGTGGCAGGGAGAGGGCAATCTGTTAGAAAAGCTTAAACACACTTCTCTCTCTTTCTCTCCAGACAGCTGCAGAAGAGATGGACAGATCTTCTGCAGGAAACAGCCACAGCCAGCAAAGTGACATTATAAAAAGTGTGTTGGTTAAAGCTGGTACAATTTCAGTGTTTAGTGTCATAAGTGCACTACTGGAACCAAGATATAATGCATGTTTATGGTCCATTCATATGCATCATGCAAAACTCGATGCTATATAACTGTAAACAGGTCACCGCAGGGTCTGTGCAGGTCGTAGATTATTATTCCAACCAAGCGCATCAAATAAGGAATCAGGAATTGTTCTGCTTGACTGGAATGTAAACAGTAACACCTGCTCTTAGCGGATAAGATTGGTGACCCCTGCTGTAAATCTCAGAGACAATTAATTGCTTCATTTTGGCATTTTAAGGTACATATATTTGTTTTCTGTTTTGTTTTGACATTTTATTCTGGTTAATGAAAATCATATGCTCTCCTCACCATCCTTGATCACGAGAGACCCTCCAATCTCTTCTAAACTTTGCTCTCAGCCATTACCAGATCAATTTCTCATTTCTTCAGCAGTGTTTCACACCACCACTGGGTCCCTGAGCAAGACCCTTAACCCCAAGTTGCTCCAGGGAGACTGTCCCCTGTAGTTAGAGAATGAAAGTCGCTTTGGATAAAAGCGTCTGATAAATAACGTAAAAGAAGACCTATTCAACTAGCACCCCGCGGGTCGGATCCGGCCCTTTTGAAATGTTTTATGGCCGCAGGACTGCCAGTAAATCAGTGTGTGATTCATGCGATATAATTAAATTACGGGTTTTGGATCATGATTGGCCACTACTTTCGCTAAGATTGGGTACGTGCTGTGTTGTACAAAATTAACCCATAGGAGCACAGAAGTTGCCGTATTAATAGCCAATCGCAACCGAAAGAGGCGGGATTTGTCAGAAAATGGGTTTGTTAAAAAAAGCAGAGCAAAGCTGGCAGTAACAAAAGAGAAACTGGTCACACAAAGACACACACACACACACATACACACACACACACACAAACACACAAACACGCAACGAGGGGAGAATCTCTGTAGTTTTATCTCGGTGATGGATCTACTCTAACGACGGTCAGAGTTCTCATTTAGAACCAGACGGCGCAGAATCTCGTTAGCACCCACCCACCCCCGGGAAAGACAGCTTAGACGTCACGATATTCTCTGGCCCCCGATTTTTGTATTCATTGAAGTTGAATAGCCCTGTGCTCCAGTAGCTAGCCTTGGAAATGCCAAAATTGTGCAAATGTGATTTTCAGATGTGATTTTCACTTTTTTGATCATTGTTTAAATACATTTCTCTAAGCTGTCTGTTCTAAGCCATAAATGTTAGACAACATGCTCCTTTCTACTACTGCACTCTTGTTCAGTCTGAGGACTGTGACGGTTGGCGGCCACTAGGGGTCGCCCTTTTCTGTTTTGTTTGGGAACTTTTAGTACTGGTGGGTTTTTCATAATTTTTATTTTTTTTTGGAGTTTCGTGTTCCTTTATTCTCCTTTGTTTAGTAGAAAGCTTGAATCGAGCCTGATTTGGTTTCGCCTGATTTGTGAATAAAAGTGCATCTGCATTTGTGCCTGCCCTTACTCGGGAGAGATGGAGGAACTGTGATAAACTCTTCTAAGACACTGAAGCCTCTGGGTTTGCCTCGTATAAAATGCTTATACCATTACAGTCTTTCCAGCAGTGTGTGAGGTCAAGCATCACACACTCTTGACTACCAGCCGCTGCCCTTGTGGCTACTACTGCATCCGTCAGATTCCACAGAAAGCCAAACTCCATGCTGCGGCCCATTTATTTTGCTAACCCGCACACAAAAATACATTAAGAGTCTCAGAAAGCAGCTTTAATGCAGAGGCCATCATTTTCTAGTGCAGTTTACAACTCATCAGCATGGCCACCTTTGGCTGGCTTCTCCCTCACGGCTTGCTGAC
Organism: Brachypetersius gabonensis; assembly: GCA_037577145.1. Taxonomy (NCBI): domain Eukaryota; kingdom Metazoa; phylum Chordata; class Actinopteri; order Characiformes; family Alestidae; genus Brachypetersius; species Brachypetersius gabonensis. The sequence continues at coordinate 17,411,122 of JBBJLR010000034.1, forward strand.
TGCTGAAAGCTAGACCGCAGAGCTCTGTTCCCTTTTCGAGCTCCAGCCACCTGCTGCTCTCTGCCATGCTCTCCTGGCACAGCGAGGAAGTAGCGGTTGCTGTAGTCCCTCTACCACTGTTAACCACTTCTAACGGCATCATAATGTGCCCCATTGTTGCTGCAAAGACAGGATTGGGAGAGCAATAACAACAGGTTGCTACGAGCATTAAATGCTTGTGTGGTGACCAGTGCTATGAACCCTTAGAAAGTTGTCAATGCAATGCAAACATTGGCTGGGAAATCAAAACAAAGGACTTAATACTCTGAAATGTATATACATGTAACATACGTCCTGCGTATTTTAGGTAGGGGCTTTTATTTATGAGCACTTCGTCTCTCATTTGCTTGTGCTGGGTTCAAAAGGGACTCGCCATAAATTGGTATAAGCTACACCAGCACTTGACACATTTGGACATTCTCACCCAGATCGTCTGAACGGCACATTAGAGCGAGCTAAGCCGTTCTCCTGGGCTGACTTTGTCTCTTTTTTCCCTCACAAAGATCTCCTCCGACAGACTGGAGAACAATATTGTGTTTTATAATTGAGACGCTCTCTGGGAGACTGGTGGTTCCCACATAGCAAAGCGAATCCCGAGACCTGCGTGAGACAGGCCTCTGGTTGAGTTATGCGTCGAGCGATCCGTGCCTCATCCAGCCGCCTGCTAGAATGTTCAAAAAGTCATCTGCGCTCTTTCTTCAACTCCACCAATCACGTTTACTGTAAATATTATGAAAATCCTGAAGCTTTTTCTGCCATTATCACGTTCTCTGTGATCGCACTCACGTAGCTGATATAGAAACCAGCCAATAAGGATTACCTGATCAGAGTCAGAATTTGACAGGTATTACCAGTTTTACGTCATAAATCCAAATTCGCAGCTCAATGTGTCACATGTTGACCATCAGTCAGAGAGCAGACCTCAGCAAAAACAAGCTGGTTGATGGCGGGTCTCAGAAAGCTGCAGCGCCTGGTGACCAGGATGTAATTCTTCTTCCACCAGGCCTTATCATTGCGTCCCCTTAGCTGGATCATCAAGAGCAAATGAGCCTTGTTACACTCTGCCTCGGAATTCCCCACAGGGACATCAGTGAGAAACAGGCTCTGAGAATCGCTAGAGTAGAGACCCGCTGTCTCTCTGCAAACGCCATCCATTTCTCTGCATTTTCTCTGCAAAGGTTGATACATGTGATGTCAGTGTGGTAAATAAAGTGAGTTACAGTAAAGGGAATATTATTATTATTTATAGTATTATAGTATTATTTTGTCGAAAGACTGTCTTATTGTGGATATCGTGACCAAAGGGCATTTCATTTCAATGCACTATTAAAACAAAGTGCTTTTTTCATAATCCACTCCTTTCTCGAATTACAAGAATACACTAAAGCCCTGCTTTTTTGTGTGGGTTACATTCCAAGAGTATAGTGGAAAAAAATGCCTATTTTTATAGTGTAAACCCTAAATCTGTCCCCAAATCTGCTCCCAGAACTCTTTGGTTTCGTTTTAAACTGCATTACCCATAAAGAAAATAGAAAGGTAAACCCGTATTCGAAGGTGAACGGTTTTCGGGGAATAACCCCTGATCTACTGGGGCTAAAAGTACAAATGAGGGCTCGTTGGAAAGGTCTCCTGGAGATCTGCCAAACTGTGGAGTTTGAAGTGTCATCCAGAAAAAATACATTTATTGCCACAAAAAAGCAAAAAAAGGTGGAATATATTTGCAGGTTCCACACTGTTGTGGGGATTTCCGCGTAAAACTATGTTTTTAAAAAAAATCCCAGTGTGACTGAATCCGTGACTCCTGATTACTTTATATTGTGAAGAGCGGTGCTGGTTCTAGCGACTTTCTTTGTGCAGTAATATGTTGTGCAAGAATGTGCTGCACCTTCAGAATAAGGGTTTGGACCACTACTGGTCATTCAGGCGATCAAACAAGGCTCAGATGTGGTTAGTGGTTAGAGGCACTGGCCTAGGAGCTGGAGGGGAGGTTTGCTGATACGAATGAGTGGAGGTTCGAAAACCTCTCAGGTGGCTGCTGGTGTCAGCATCCCTGGCCTTCTGCTCTTTGACCAAGACAAAGCATTCATTTCAAAGTAAGAAAAAGGCTTATCTAACTTATATCAGTACACTTTTTTTTTTTGCTTTGATCTTTCATTTGTAAATTAACCATTGAACCTCTACTGTCACAGTAACAGTCAAAGTTGACATACATTAACTAATATAAACTGTGCAGGAACAATTACATTACAGTTTCAGCAGTTACAGTTAATATCTACTTCTTGGACATGTGCCATAGTAGGTCTATAGTGAGTGCGGCTGTTAAACCCAACCTTTATTTCTAAAGGTCCTGCTAACAGCAGACATTCAATATGCTTAAGTGTTATTTCCTCATCCACATTCCCTGCCACCCATGCTTGGTGAGTGATTGCGCTCCTTCACTCAGGCCTTTCAGTGACAACAGTGTTGTGGAAAGGCAATGGTGTGGAAGGAAGAAACCAAACACAGGTAAACCCACGCACGCAAGAGACCGCAGACTGATGTACAATGAAGAACAAACAGGCTGTGAACCTCCGGTATGATGAGGTTTCCAGCTGCGTCACCTCTCATCCTCACAAACGGCAAAACCAGCAAATGCGTTTTTCCGCCTGTATTCCATGCTATGCTGCTTTCTAGCATGCCGACTGGCTTTCACTTAGCTGGACTAAACCAGCAGCCAATCAGAGCGCAGGAGCAGAAGTACCAGTCCTTGAGCCGAGGGTGGATTTTGCAGTAATACAGGTGGGAAAAAGCGCAGCCTGCCGGTGTGGCCTGATGTGTCATTCAACAGAGCACCATCCGCTGAGCTACCGGTGTTATTTATGGAAACCTGATCAGGGCGCGATGAAACCGCACTAAATGAGCGTATTTCCCCTTTTGTTCCGCCGCCCCAGAGCCCTGATCTCTCAGCACACAAGAGATTATTTTTAGGTCATATTTTCCAGCCGGTGTTTTCAACTCAGACAAGCGAGCTAAGTTTAGGTCCAATCAATGTTTCCATCTGTGACAAAAAAGATCTCGGAAAAGTGCGAATGCCATTAAGGAGGGCATGTACTTTGATCCTCTCCGGGGGCTCTATGCATAAGCCAAAGATAAACCCAGTATTCAAGATGAATAGTGCAGTTGGAGAGCTTTACACAGGGGCAACTGATTGAAACCTTGTTGGTGTACCAGATCCAGTTCTGGTCTAAATCTGTTAATTCATGAATTTTATACGACTGTTTTTGGACAAGAACCTCATAACATCTATGGTTTCACTGGGTCTCTAACATGCATCACTCCACCAACCACCGTTTTTCAAGCAACATTCTAGCTCAGGTTGTGTCAAACTGAATTTTTGCCAGGTCAAACCTCTGCAGTGATTAGCGTTTTCCCTCTTCTTTCCCTCTGAATGCAATTTACAACGGCCTTGCTAACTAGCTAACCAGTTTCTTCAGGTGTTTTTAATGAGGAGGAATGCTAAAGTCACAAGTGAGTTTAGTTGAAGTCTGCTTTTCATGCATATTTCACCTGTTGTAGGTCTTCTGTGTACTTTTCTACTTCTTCCAGCAGCAGTTGTTCTCACTCCTATTCTTGCTCGTTCCCACCATGTTCTTCTTCTCTAAAAACAATATAAGTTTCTACAATATATACTAATACAATATACAGTAATCCCCTGCTTTTTGCATGGGTTATGTTCCATGAGCACCGAAGTATTTTGAAAAACTGTGTTGTTGTCTTTTGGTAAAAAATGCTTATTTTTATAGTGTAAACCCTAAATATGCCCTAAAATCTGCTCCCAGAACACTTAAATTGCATTTTAAACTCAGGTTAATGCATTAAACGTAAAAGTAAATAAATAAATAATCAGAATCTTTTTGACTAAAAAACTGTTAGCATTAGCAGTTAGCATTTACAGCGTGCAAAGACTCGTACACAAAAGAAAGGTTGAAATAACTCTCTCTACCCACATGTTTAGACAGAGCACAGCTTACTAAAACTAAATTTACATTTAAGGCATTTATCAGACACTTTTTTCCAAAGCGACTTCCATTCTCTACCTACAGGGGGCAGTCTCCCTGGAGCAACTTGGGGTTAAGGGGTTAAAGGTCTTGCTCAGGAACCCAGTGGTGGTGTGCTGAAGGTAGGATTCGAACCCATGACCTTTTGGTCTAGAGGCAAGTATCCTACCCACTATATCCCCGCCACCACCATGACCACCACCACCACCCCCAACTGAGATAATTGTTGAAAATTTTAGGGGAAAAGTTTAAAACACTAAAATACGAGGAAAAAGACACGGAGCAGTCATGCTACACGCTGCAGCAGCTTCTTCTTCTTCTCTTTATGGTGGTTTACAACTTTTCAGTATATTACCGCCACCGCTGGACCACTAGAGGCCACAGTTGTCTAAGACTTGAGGGCTTTTATGTTGACTGGGGGTGTGGTTTCAAGTCTGTGTATAAATAGTGCCTGTTTTGAGTTAGTCTTTGTTTCTCCTTCACAACTACCCTGAAGGATTGTGTCTGTTCTGGTGTCCCTTAGTTTGTGTTTGTAGGCCATCATGCCTATTTATTTTGCACTTTGAGTTAAAATAAAGAGCAAATATCATGAAGCACCTCTGCTTCTGTGCCTCCTGCCTGAACGGGCAAATATATAATATTACGTTCACCTGCCCCATTCAATTTGGTGATGCCCCTGGTAAAGTAACAATATAAGTGACCTGATTAGGTTACATAAGTGACTCACTGGAACACTGTGACTTTAATGCATTGAAATTTGACTTTGAAATAGACACAAATGGAAATGTACTACCTGCGTAAGTGTTCGACACCCTCAATAAGTCTTGACACAATAAACCACTGTTTTTGAGATAACTGTGTACTGCCTTTGGAATCTTTTCTCATTTTGCATGGCAGATTTACAGCCAGTTGCTTGGATGATGCCTTGCTTTGGCCCTGAGCTTGGGGTCACAGCCCTGCTGAGATGTTAACTGAATATTTTACTCTTCCGTCTATCAGTTGCTGTATTCCTGCTGAAGAAATGCATCCCCACAGCAACACACAGAGCATTTTAAATAGGATACAAACCCCAGATATACTTTCACATTTCTTACTTGCCACCCAACCTGTCAGGTCTATGCAAGGTTCTTGATCTTGAACTGTGCTCCATCATTGAAATGTAGCTTGTTAAAGGCAATAGTTGGATTATCCTGCTTGGATGCTGAATTTTAAGTAGTGAAGCCGAAGAAGGCTGCATGTCTCTGGGATTACTTCACTGAAGGCTGTCCTTTCGAATGTGTCCGAGAAATGCACCCTCAGTTTCGGAGAAATCGAAGGACGCAGCTGGTGTATCCTTCGAGGCCTTCAATCATGCACAATTCTTCACGCATAGCTCAATAACATTTGAAAAATGGTGAAAACAGCACAAGTGATGACATGCAGTGGCACCAGAGTCTATAATGAAATGTGGCAAAAGTGTAAATTGGTATAAAATTAATTCTGAGGTTCGATTTTAATCTGTTGTCGGTTGTTTAGATCACTAAGATGTGATGTGTCGGCGTCTAGGAAGGCCATCTCAAACGTGTGTGAGTGACTGTTAAGGAGGAACCTCATGCTAGAAGGTCTTTCGTACCTCAGCTGCTGCTTTAAGTAAGTGGCCCTTGCCGTCACGAGTGTATCCACTACAGTACGGCACACAGTGCGAAATTCTTTCTCTGTATTTAACCCAGCAGTGAGCAGCCAGCGACACACCGCCTGAGGAGAACTTCATGTGGACAGTAATTTGCTCAAGACTGGGATTGAAACCCACAACCTTCTGATCACCACCAGGCCACCAGCTACCTCACAAATATCCTCACACTGTGGATTCAAACAGGTAAACCTCTCTTTATTTAATGCCTGACTTCTTACTTCTGTATGGGGTGTAAAATCTACTCTACGGAGTATCTGAACCCATGATGGTGCCTCTTGTAGTACAGAGCACAAATGACTAGACCAAACAATCTATAGTAAGATAAGATATTAAAGAACTTTATTTATCCCGAGGGAAATTCTTTTGTTCTAAACCAAGAGGAAGAAAGATAGTAGTCGTACTGCAAATGTAATAACAAAATAACTCTTAACAAAGTAACAAATGACTATAACAGATATAATAAAATAACAGATTATTTGTTATTTTATTATAACTGTTATAGTTATTTGTTACTTTGATAGAGTTATACAGTACCTGGATATTGTGATGCTGATTCTACTTTATGAATAGTGCTTGGTGGGAGATTACTTGGATATTATTCTTTACTGCTGTACGATCTGTATCACATTTGAATGGAAGATTACTAAGAATAAATGGTTTGCTTATACTTAACATTGCCAATAGCATGCATCAGTTTTGATTTTAGATTGAGGATATAATTGTTACATTTCTTTAGTAGCATTATAAAAAAGCTGATCATTGGTGGACATTTATCAGACGCTTTTATCCAAAGTGACTTCCGTTCCTTACCTACAGGGGGCAGTCTAACCGGAGCAATTGAAGAATAAGGGTCTTGCTCAGGGACTCAGTGGTGGTGCTGAAGGTAGGATTCGAACCCATGACCTCTTGGCCCGGAGGCAAGTATCCTAAAAAGATAAACGCCTCAGAGGGCCTGGCCCACACAGGCTGATCGCTGAAAACCTGGTTGGCATGTAAGGTTGCCACAAAACTGGCACTGGCTGGACATTATGCAGAAAACGTGCACTATGAACTGATTGGAACCCTCTACCTCAAGCACACGATTTCAAATAGAACAAAACACTCCAGACTGTCTCACTCATTTCCACCATCACTAGTATTCACTTAAATTGTTGTGATCCTGCAATGCATTTTTTTCATTTGCAAGCATGTTTTACATTTAATCCTGAGGGAATCAGGGGCAGGGTGGTTAGAAAAGCACTGCCTCCAGGGTTTTTTCTATTATTATTATTATATATTTTGTCAGAGTAAAAGGCTTAAGAGATCAAACAGTGCAGTGTGAAGTCCTCAGTGGTAGCAGTGCTGTTATGGCTACAGTGTGAATATCATTTGAGGTTCTTCCCATTGGGCCATTCCTCAGTGTCAAGTCCCATTCTTTAGACATTGTAAGCTCAAGTTACATTATTATATGCTCAGTTAATATCTATGGCGAGATATGAGCTCAGATTGGGAGTCCAGACTGTCTAGAAGGGAAAGATGCAGAACTCTCAGACTACTTTTGCAACATCAGTGCTTTTGCTGAACAATGGCTGGTAATAACTGCGGAAATAATTGCGAGAACAAAGTGAATAATATGTATCATGTCTGTCTTACCTGTTCGCATGTTCTGTTTATCATTGTAAGTAGCATTAAATCCAGTAGAAGGACGTCTTAGTTGCTTGCTGCTTAGCCAATATGGTGCTTATATACTGAATAGTGAATCCGAGTCAAGCAGAAATGTGCATGTGAGAAACTAAATAAACCTACTCATGCTTATTTTTCTCTAGCCCTGTACAACCATACTAAACAGGATGCAAGAATAACTGATAGCTGGTGGCCTGATGGTTAGGGAGTTGCCCCTGTGATTGGATGTCTGTGAGTTTGAATCCCAGGACTGCTAGTAGCACCACTGAGGTACCCTTCAAAACATTACTTGTACAAAAACATGTACAAGTGACTCGATGGTTTGGGCCCTCTGTATATCTCTGATATGCATGAGATATGTATTCCAAGTAGGTCTCTTAAGGGGGTTCTCCCCTGACTGGTACCAGCTCGTTTCGGTTCTACTCTGTGCAGTTTAGGGGGTTCTCCCCTGACTGGTACCAGCTCGGTTCGGTTCTACTCTGTTCAGTTTAGGGGGTTCTCCCCTGACTGGTACCAGCTCAGTTCGGTTCTACTCTGTTCAGTTTAGGGGGTTCTCCACTGACTGGTTCCAGCTCGGTTTGGTTCAGTTCAGTTCTACTCTGTTCTGTTTGGTTTCGGACCTACAGTTTTCCACTACAACTGGTTGCTATAGTGACCAAGGAAGCAGCAGCCCGAGTGGAGGCTCTAAGCTGAGGTAAACAACCCAGAACCATTACAATCGCCAGCATGGATGAAATCAGAGGGTTTTATTTCTTATCCTTGGTTTGTAGCTGTTTGTCACAAAACGAAGACAATTGGCTTAAAGAAACAACATTTGGCTAACGCTAAAGCTAACACTAACGTTCAGTCAACAACACTGCCATAACCATAGCGACCACCAATCAGTAACCTCCAATATGTACACGTCATCATTGTATCGGTTCAGCACGCTTGGAACCCCGGCCAAGGTGGTACCAAGAATGGAACCGGGTACCAGGAACCAGATTTTAGTGATGGAAAAGCAAAAATAGCAAGTAGAGTTGAACCGAACAGAGCTGGTACCAGTTAATGGTGGGGGAGGGGGGGGGGAGGG